>JARNGD010000040.1:0-234527 GCA_031001845.1 Achaetomiella virescens
TTCGCAAGTACCGGGAACGCCGTGTTGCCAGCACCTGCTCCTATTTCGAGGACGGTGACCGGCCCTGCGTCCTCCTGTGTCACCTTATCCAGGATCGGAAACTCTTGCTGTAGCCACTTGCGGTCCTTGAAGAAATTTGCCGTGTTGTTTTTGTAGAACAGGTTCCACCATTTGGCAGGATCCGAATTGAACCGCACTATTGACCAGTTAGCCGACTGTCTCTGAATCTTCAAGACAAACATCGACAGCAACGGGAAGGCGCATCAGATGGGAGCGAAAGACTAAAAAATACATAGGTGTCTTCATAGTAATTCAGATGAACTATGCTTATGATTGTAAATCATCACGAGCGCCAGGCTCTCGGCCCTGCCGGTTGTGAGAAAAAATTGCACTTACTCTTGTCAAAGTCCGACACGGGTGCTTGACGCTGCATTGCATACTGCTGCTCAGCATACTCCTTGTACGCGTCGTCAGTCTCGACGTGATCCCAAGCATTGAACTCGAAGACATCGTCCTCCTCCCCGAGGTAGCGGGATCCGAACTGGAACGGATCGCTCCGTTTCTGGTTGTACTGGGGATCATGCGATCGGTGGGGAGGCAGTTGCGGCTGCTGCTGCTGACCTTCCTTCGCTATTTCGAGCGAGGACATCTCAGTAGCCAGCTTGGCCTGCACATCGGTCTCGCCAGCGACAGGAGTCGTGGCGACCTGCGCACTATCGACGTCATGGTGGCGGGGTGGTTTTGGAATGAAAGAAAAGTAGCGCGCCTGTCAGGAGCAGCTGGCAGTCGCCGCAGGTCATTGAACTGCGTTGGCGGAAATGCGACTCTGGGCAGCATTTCGGGGGAGGGGTCTGAATTTGCAGACTTAGAGGAAGGAAATTTTTTGGGGAAAACGCGAAAAAGCTGGAACAGAAAAGGGTTTGCAATGTGGGGTTTTTTTTGGGGCGGCGAAACCCAGAGGCTGCTTTCTCGATTTGAGCTAACCAGATCAGGCAGTATATTTACCTCGAATGATCCCTAGCTGCCCTCCTTCCTGAGGGAAACTCACTGCTTCTTGATCGCTCGCTTCTTCTCAATCCTCTCGAGCTCCATGTCAATCCGCTTGAAGCTCCAGCTCTTCCAGAAGGGCGGATACAGGAATGGCCGCAGATCAAAGCGGTTGTCGTCCGGCGCTGCCAACACCCATCAGCACCCAGCTCTCCCCCCCTTCTCGGTCCAACCAGCTGGGTACCACTTACAGTAGTCATTGCAATGCAAAGCAGGGGTCAAGGTGGTCATCTTGTGGCCTGTTTAGCCGTTAGCAATCTTATGCGCTTCAACATGGCTCGACCTTCATCGGGGGGGTTACCTACGATTGATGGCGTAGAAGTGGAAGAACTTTTTGACCTTCTCGGCGACCTGGGCCGGCGTGTAGTACGGAGCATCATCATCCGGCTTACGCTCACGGTCGATGCTCCAGTCGTGCACAAGCCGCTGGAACATGCCATATGGGCCTAGCTTATTGAGCTTGCGGAGGCGGCCAAAGATGGTAAGCTCCTGGTATGTCATGCCCATATCTGACAGAGTTAGCAATAAACGTGGGAAAATGAACCGAGGAACAGCATACCGGCCTCATCACTCTGGACATAGTTTTCGGTGATCGGTTCCTGAAAAGGGAATTGAGGTCAGCGCGCTACTATGTCTTTCACGCTGGGCCCTGGAGTTCTCGAGCAAGATGATATTTCTTACCAGCTCAGCGGTAGGAACAGCGGTCAAGAAGTCGTGAAGGCAGGGCAGATCAAAGTTCTTCTCGGCCCATCCGATGAACCGCTTGAGATCCGCTTTATCGATGGAGCCGATGGGTTCTGGCACCATCGCTGTCAGTTTGGTACACGGTAGGCCAGGAATGGACGTACAATATCTGCACTCTGCTAACAGTCAGCTGTTGTTTAAATCTTCTTGTACCCAACTCGCGCCAGGCAGACTTACCGAGCAGTCATACTTGGTCAAATAGCCTCGCAGACCTAAACAACACCACGTGTGAGCTTCCTATCGGCCCTCTAGCAAACTATTTTGGAATATGCTGGTAACATACTCTGCCCATTTATTAGCTGCGAGACCAGAATCCAAGGCATGAAGGTTCCTTTACCTCGCCAACGTTCGCGCTTCCAAGCACCAGCAGACTGCCACCTCCTGGCCTGTTCCGAGCAGTTGGGAGAATCTGCCCAAATTCCTAATGTCCAATTAGTATAATTCCAAAGACAGGTTTGTCCAACCTACATAAGCAGTAACCATCCTAATTCTCGCCTGCAAGCACTGCAGCGTCAGGTTCTCCTGCACCGTGCCCCCTCAACCTTGAATTTGGGCTCGAAGCCGACAGTGTCAACAACGAGCTTCTTCTGGGCCTCGTAAATGTCGTCAATATCGAGGTTGACGTGGTAGCTGCCGATAGCCTCGGAGAGGTCCTTTGCGCGCTGGCGGGTCTCGCGGGAGCTCTGCTTCCTCATACCCATGTAGTTGGTCGTGAAGACCTGGTTGCAGAGTTCCTGAGGAGTCTTTGGCAGGACGCCTTCGCCCTTGTATTTCGCGATGCGCTTGACATCCTCGATAACTTGCTGATTTCCTTCTTCGACAGCTTTCATGACAACACACGGCACATTGAGTAGACAATAACTAAGGAGTTGTTCAGCATAGAGTAGTCAACCCAGGGTTGAATGACAAAATGTACCGGCAGTAGCGCAAGAATCGATACCTCCGCTCAGGGGCACGAGGTAGCCGGCGGTCCCAGACCTTCGGAGGTACTAGCGAGCATGGAAGTTAGCTCTAATCAGCTCCAAGACAGACAGCTGACTTACATCCCAGAGGTAGCAGCACCGCCCGCAGAGGGCAATCTCCTCTTCAACCGAATGGTACCGTGGTTGAATCGGAAGAGTAGGCGCCACGCCCACATCGGTGTCATCCTCCTCGGAGCTGAGCTCAAACGGGGTCTGAATTCTCCGATACTTGGCAGTGGAAGCCGCAGCTTGCATGCAGCGGGAGATAGCCGCGCGATAGGATCTCACTTCCTCTAGGTCGACGGTAGCGGTAACGACTTCAACGTCATTGAGGCTGAACTGTGAGCCCTGGGCGACTAAATAAAGGTGAGAGCTGTCCGGGAGGTTCCGCGGCGTAGAGTTACGTACCAACATCGCCGTTGACTGAAATCTGGTCAGTAATATCTCTAACTCCTTCTCTAGTCATAACCTACCAATGATCATGGCGCAACCGTCAAAGTAAAGACGTTCGCCACTGCGACATGGTCAGCGTTTTGAGTCCTGTTTAGCCCCACGACATGACATACTCGCAACCTTGCTGGTTGGCATACTGGAAGAGCCCTATTAACTCCGTGATTCACATCATTTGAAGGGGATATGGCAAGGACTCACGAGATAGACACCGCCAACTTTCGAGTAGCCTCCATGATCAGCTGCAGGCGAGTGTCGAGCTTCCGCAGGGTAACTGCAACGCCGTCAGTCAACCTCCTTGAAAGAAGCCTTCAGAAGTGCCCAGGGGTACCGACAGTGGCTGCCGCTGGAATTCGTGATGATCTCAACCTGCCCAAATGGTCAATTCCAACCTAAGGTCGCATCAATTTTAACGACAGGAGCACATACGCCATCCAGGGCCATGTCCTAAAAAGATATCCGTATTAGCAGCTTGGTTGTTTCTTTGACAAAGACTCGATACGTACGATATGAGGAGCCTTGGGAGTGAACAGTTCCTCCTATGCAAAGTTCAGCGCATGTCAGCATACCAGCTGCATAGAATACCCACGCAAGTCTCGGCGCCAAAGGCGGTCTCGGGGGTAGAGATGACAGCATCACCGAATAAGACGTGCGTCTCACCCTGGACCTCAGCCAGCATCTTGGGCAGATGGAAGAGCTCCGTTTCCCCGGGACGCATCCAGGGGGTGAAGTGTCTCATCTCGCGGTAGTTGCCATCATTGGCCAGCCACATCTTGGGCCTCTGGGATCGTGGTTAACAAGGGTTCGTTTCTCTGAAGGATGACTTTGTACTCACAATCAGGAGAATCTTGCCATCCAAGCCTGTCAACATTAGCAGCACGCTCATGAGCCATCATGGCAGAGAACTTACAGATTACCCGGCAGTTGTACCTCAGGTTCCTGTGCAAGATGGGCATGCCGATATCCAGGAGGATGCCATGGGTGCTCTTGTCCAACAACAGCCGATGGAGCATCTCCAAGCTGTGCGTGTAGAGATCGAGCTCATGGAAGTGGTCCAGGTTCGAATAGCCGCAGATTTCGAGCTCCTGGCAGCTTCGTATGAGCTTCCGAGCGGCTTTAGCTTGGAGTTCTTCGTGCACGACTTACAGGACCGACACGGAGACGAGCTCCCGCAGCCTTTGCCTGATGGATACTCTCGATGATTCGGGAGAGGTTCCCTTCCCACTGCCAAACATGTCAGCACGAGGAATGAGTCACATACAGTCAATTGGCTGACATCGAGAACCCATTGGTTCAAGCTGCAGGTCGCAACCGTCACAAGATGGCCCATTGTCGCGAATTTGACGGACTCAGTCGTGCCCAATTCTAGAATCAAGACTGCGAACGACGTTTGGGTTGGTTCGAGACAGAAATCCTGGCAGTTGTTGACGCCGAGTTTGCCCGCGTCTTTTGAGTAGTGTCAATGGCAGGTGACGCTACAGCGGTTAGATAAGGCTTCCCATAGGTGATGGAGACCTTCTCCGCATGCAACATGCTGTAAGCATGAGCTACCGGAAGGAGGGACTTCAGGGTCTTCTACACGGTCACTGATCAGAGGTTTCGCAGCACCAGCTTCACCTTGATCTACTCTACACTCATGTCAAATTTCATCAGTCTTTATGGCTTTCCCAGATGGCCTTTCGTAGTTCCTGCCCCTCTCAACCTCCGACAAAGACCAGAAGAGGGGCATGCAGCATGGCCTAATCCGGCTAGTCAGGTTTGGCCGAGATCCTTGCCTTGCCTGCCGGAGAGGCACGGTCCGAATAGCCTTCCATGGGCCAGCCTCGGCAGAGTTGGTTCGAGATGAACGGCTCGTTCATCAGATCTGAAGATCGAGATCCCAGCTGAGATCTCAGTTATACAACAGCATGGAACAACGATAGCGGCCGATATAGCTTGTGAAACCCTCCACCCTCACTAGGCGACCGACTTGGGAGACGATCTAGTCCCTGCGACACCCAGAGACCCCAAAACGGTCCGGCGCATTCACCTCACCATCCCATCACCAACAGCGCGACTTCAGCTGGTCTCTACAATGGCGCCCCGCCTTCCACCATCCACGCGCCGCCTCCTCGCGACCCGCGTTTTCCTCCCCCGCCTCCCAGCGACCTCACCCTCCCTACCTCCACCATCCTCGCGAACACCAACCCCTACGCAACCGCCCTTCTCTTCGCCGACAAGAACCCATCTGGCTCTCCGATGCATATCAACGACCATCCCGCGCCGCTTCCTCCTCTCCGCCCTCGAAACCCTCAGCTCATCGCAGCCTCCGCCGCCCCAAAACCCTCCGCGCGCGTCGCATCCTCCCTTACCCCCCCTCGCAGATCTACGACCTCATCGCTGACATCGACTCGTACCGGCTGTTCCTGCCACACTGCACACACTCGCTCGTCACGCGGTGGACGACGACGGCGGCGACGACGCCCACCATCACCACCACCGCCCCATCCTCTCCAGAGGGACAGCAAAAGCACCTGCGACACCCCGCCCTGGCAGACCTCACGGTGGGGTGGGGCCCGTTCACGCAGACATACACGTCGCGCGTCTACTGCATCCCCGGCTCGGTCGTCGAGGCCGTGTCCGGGCAGGCAGACACCAGCATCCCGCGGCCACGCTCCGATCGGTGGGCTACGACATCTTGGACGAGACATCGGGGACACGGAAGCAGGAGATGGAGGGTGGCATCTTTGAGAGTTTGAGTACCCGGTGGGAGGTTAAGCCTGTCAATAATGGGAAGGGGGAGTGGGCGGAGGTGACGCTGAGCGTGACCTTCCAGTTTGCAAATCCCGCGCTGGGGTTTGCGGTGGGGCAGCTGGCGGATGATAAGGTTGATGAGATGGTGGAGGCGTTTGAGGGAAGGGCTAGGGCGTTATATGGGAGGAGGTGACGCGCGTCGTGACGGTCTGCGACCGGTGTTGCTGGATGTCGATATTACTTTGTCTGGCCAGCTAGCGAGTTGGTTGAGTGATGTGATATGGAGATGGCGTTGGATGTACAAAGATGTACACGCTCTGTATACGATTTTTTGATATTTTAGTTTCCTACTAGATGCGAGGAGAATTCTGCAGAGTATAGAACATAGAGCCAAAGATAGGTAGACCCCGACACAACAATCCAAAAGAGCTGTTATCAAACGACTTGAAATCAAGCGAACGCGAGGAAAAAGCCAATATCGTTCTAACTCCAAAAACAGAACAACGCTCCCTCGCCGCGCTGACGAACGACCACTGACTCTTTTTGCGCCGGACCAGCAAAAGAATCGCCGCAGCTCCATGTTGCATCCCCCCGGGCACTGCCCGACCCAAACCAACCCAACTGCCCATCTACCACCTCCGGAAACCGACCGAGGACAGGTACCGCTAACACCGTCATACACATCACTCATACTTCGTACCTTCGTGCCCCCGTACGTGCCCCCGTACCCCCGTAGTTCATACTCCAGCAGCCCCGCATTACGCCTCGATCGGCCAAGTAAAGGACAGAACTGCGCTAAAGGTAAGATCCAAGAAGGGGGATATCCAAACAAACACAAGACGAGAGACAAGAGAACAGGCAGCGAGGTATCAAAAGTCGAAAACAAAAAGTAACCAACGAACATCTTGTAACCGAAATGGCTTGAAAAGTGGAGAGGGGGAATCCCAGGCGTCGCTATCCGCTTCTTGTCGAGGGAACGCCGTGAATTGAAGCAGACCGTTCGGGAACGGATGGCTCGGGGAATCCAGATGCGAGTCAGATTATCTTTGGGTTAATGCTTCTTCCTATTCACACCCATCGTCAGCAATTGACCCCAAACCAACCTCACACACCAACTACCAGTGACCAAATGAGAAGGGACCGACTTGTGCAGGGGCATCCAAAACTGGGCAGGGGAAAAGAAGTAAGAAGTGTTGTGTGACCGAAATTTAGTCTTGGTCTGGTGCCTGTGCCTGGGGTAGGGGTCTTCAGGGGTCACCATGTCCGGGTGCACCTACTTTTTGGTGCCGCTCTTCGGCTTGCTACCCGCCATCCAGCCCAGCATCGACGATGGCACTACCTTCTCCTTCTTCGTCTTCTTACCATGTCCGGGCTGGACCTCTACAATCTGGGGCTCTGTCGCGGACCGGACACGAGGGCCTGGTGAAAGCCCGCCAGGCATGGGCCAGGGCATTCCGCCGGGCGGAGGAGGCGGAATCGACATGCCGCCGCCTCCAGGCCGGACACCGCTTGGCGGACGTGCGAATGGGGTCACACCGGGTTGGGCCGTCCGCCAGGTTGTACGTGGGGGCCGCCATGAGGAGGGCGGGGGGGTATGCCGCCCGGAGGCATGCCGGGGTGCATCTGCGGCGGGTGGTTCCGGAGGAGTGGGGCCTTATCCATAGGCCACATGTGCATCGTGATGGCCCAGTCGGGCTCGACGACCTTCTCCCAGACACTGGGGAGGATGATCTCGCCGTTGGGCCCGATCAGGTCGTAGTGACCTTCCTGGACGTGTGGCCCGATGACGTCAACGTGAAGGAAGGCTTGCTTGATCAGCTCCTCCATGCCCTAGGAGCGGTCAGCAAAAGATCCCCAGAAATACCAAGTTGTGCCACCTACCTGCCACGTCTGGCACAGATGGAAGGGGAAGCTGAACTTCCGCCCGACGGCGTCCTTGAACTTGATGGGCGGCTTCTCCTTCTTCTTAGCGTCCTCTGCTTCCTTCGCGGCATTCGCCTTGGCTTCTTCCATGAGCCTCTTCTTGAGGGCCTCCTGCTCTTTTTTCTGGGCCTCCTCAGCCTCCTTTGCCGCCTCGGCTGCCTTGCGCTCGGCCTCGAGTTTTTCGCGGGCCTCAACCTCCGCCTTAAGCTTCAATTCGGCCTCGATCCGCTTGACTCGCTCGGCCTCCTCGGCAGCCTTCTTTGCGGCAGCGGCTTTGGCTTCCTCCTCGGCTTTTTGCGCCGCCTCGATCTTTTCGCGCTCTGCCTTGACTGCGGCGGCCATCTTCTCCTCCTGCTCCTTGAGAGCCGCCTCGAGCCTCCGCTTAGCTTCCTCCTCGATCCGCTTGAGTCGCTCGGCCTCCTCGGCCGCCTTGGCGGCTGCAGCTGCTTTGGCTTCCTCTTCCGCCTTGATCCGGGCGTGGATTCTTTCCTGTTCCTCCCTGATTGCAAGCTCGATCCTGGCCTTGGCCTGGGCCTCAGCCAAGGCCGCAGCTTCGGCCTCGCGCTTCTTCTGCTCCTCGGCTTCCTGCAACCGCTTTTGTAATTTCGCTTGCGCCTCCGCCTCAAGTCGCTTCATCTCCTCCGCCTGTTGCCTCTTACGCTCCTCGGCTTCCCGCAGCTGTTGCTGGAGCTTCTCTTGCGCCTCCCGCTCAATGCGCTTTAACTCCTCCTGCTGTTGCCTCTTTCGCTCCTCGGCTTCCTTCAGCTCCGTTGGATCCTCTCCTGCGCTTCTTTCTCGATCCGTTTCATCTCCTCCTCTCGCATCCTTCTCATTTCCTCCTCCGCCTCCGTTCTTCCTCCAGCCGCTTGAGAGCCTGCTGCTCCGCTTCGATCCTTGCCAGCTCCAGCTGCTTTGCCTCCTCTTGCGCGAGCCGCATCTCCTCCATCTTCTTCTGCAAGGCTTCTTCGGCCTCCTTCTTCATTTGCGCCTGCAATTTCTGCAATCTCTCTGCCTCTTCCTTTTCTTTCCTTTCCGCTTCGTATTTTGCAAGCTGATTCTTCAGTTCCTCCACCATCGGATCCGGCTTCTTTTCGACCGGAGGCGCCGGCGTCGGGGGCTTCGGCGGGGCTGGAGCTTCAGTCGGCGGGGGTGGAGGAGCATTGAACATGTAAGACTGCAGATGAGCTGGGACACCATACCCCGGGCCGGCGCCGCCGCCATAAAAGCCGGGCGGGCCTGCCTGGTGATAGGGCATCATGTCATATTGGCCGCGGTGATGGTCGCCAAAGAAACTGGACCCGTTCGGGGCGAATGGGTTCCGATAGTCGTTGTAGGCACCATCTGGCCGCTATAGTGGTTCGGCATGTAGCCGACGTGACTTTGAGCGTAAACCGCCGGGCTGATGCCCGCCTCGGGCGCCGTAGAATGCGCCGTGGTTCTGCGGCGGTGGGGGGCCGATCCGCGCCCGTACGGGGGACCGTATTCGTCAGAAGGGTCTATGCTCATTGGCGGTGCCGAGTGCGCGTGATATGGGTATGCCTGGCGCCCGGCTGGAATCCTGTGGCTACGCGGGTAGCCACGGAGCGGGCCTGGACTGTGTGATCGTGGAAGCGCGGCGGGGTTGTAGCCTTGGCTTGTTGACGCCGAGTCCGAAGGGTCGAGCTCGCCGTATCTCTTTTCCCAGTGGTCGTCGTCGTCTACTTCGTCGTCGTCGTCGTCGTCGTCAACCAGCGAGTCGTCGTCGTACTCGCGGCTGCTGCGCTGCGATGATGATTCGGCGTCGTCGTATTCTGAAGTCGAGGAAATCGAACTCGGAACGTGTTTGCTATTGCCTCGAGCAGCGATTCGTCTTCTGTTGCGTAGGAGAGGGCCGGTGATTGGCGCGACGGGTCAGCCAGCTCCTTGACGGGATGAACATGGAACAGGGGCACGGTTCCTTGCGGCACAGCCGACTCAACAGGGGTCCCAGCTGAGACTTACGACATTGGGGCTGCTTATAACCGTCACACTTCACTCACGAGGACACAGGAGAAATGTGTATTGTAAATGGAGGTTGGCGAGATCCAGGCCGTCGCGAACCGACTGCGTCCCGGCGGGAGCAAAGGGCAGGGTTGACGGTGAGAGTCTGTCGAGGTCTGCAGGGGTGTCTGGTGGCTCGGAATCGCGAGTGTTGGGAGGGGAAGAGGCTGTGTGCTTCGAGAAAGTGAGATCTTGTGCTGGAAAAAGTGCGAAAATTCCGTGAGGGTCTGCGACAAGCCTGCCGGTTTCGAGCCACGATCCTTCGTGGAAAAGTATCGACGCACGGTTGGTATGTATACGCTCTGGTTGGGCGCAAAAACAGGGGAGGTCGGGTTCGTCTAAGGTTGGTCGCTGGTCAGCGACAAGCGGGAATGGTATGCACAAAAAGCCTGGACCCGATCCACTCGAGGGGTTGTGGAGAGACAGGGGAGGTGAGAGAGGGCAAGGCGACCCAGGTGCAACGGAATTGAACCCTTATCCCATTATCCCATTCCGGCCGCCATGGTGAGAAACGGTGAGGTGTGGACTTGGCAGCGCTCACGAAAATGGGGGAATCAAGGAGGGGACCTGGATTTATGGGGAGCAGGTATATGCGCGGGGCAGAAACACTTGCCTATGCTCTCGAAGGCCGTGTGAGCCTGGCCTGGTGACACTCGTGACCAGAGGGGACACCGCTGGGGGACGGGAGCTCGGGAGTGTCCGGTCAGGCAGGGAGGGAGCTATCCAAGCACACGGGCACCAAAGGACCAAAGGGGGAAAGGCCTATACTAGCATAGCGTCGCGTATCAGCAGGACCCGCTGGGTGCTTGATGGAACATGGAAGCCCCGCGAGAGCAGTCGAAACACGCTCAGCAAGGCAACCGGCAAGGCGGATGGCTGGCCTTCATTGGACCCCGTCAGAGGTGCGGCCCAAGAGGTCGATGACGACGAGGGTTGTACGTTGGACGACAACCGCTGACTCGAGGTTGGGGAACCATGAACACCTTCATACCGTCATATGAGGGGTAAAGACTGGGCCGCTTCTGCCCCGCCACTGCTTGGATATGCCGCGCCCATGTTGTGTGATTGAGGGAGAGCGTGTGAGCAAGCCCATGCCTTGGGACCAACCGCCAAGCCGGAGAGGCGACACAGCGGAGTGCACAGTTCCGGCAAACACCAGGAATGGGACTGGTGCCAGAAGGAAGGGACTGGAAGTGTAGCAGGCGCGTATCGCAGAGGACTGGGGCAAGGGTTGGAAGACGGAAGATAGGACAAGAGGAAATATCGTCATACCGGAAGTCTGGTTGCGGCTGGCTAAGGATCGTGCCCGCAGAATGTCAGGTGGGTGTTTGCGCTGATCTCGGTAAGATGGGATGAACGCGAAGTGCCGTCCGATCCAGGTGTGGGTGTGGTGGGGTTGGTTGTGCCGTGGCGCTGGATGTGTCTGCGCTTGTTGACTGCGATCTCTTGTATAGGGAGGAGTCGTCACTCGAATTTGAATTTGCTGTTTTCTCTAGCCGATCTGAGATGTCAGTGAAGGTGGCGGGTGTGCTGCCAGGGCGCGAATCGATGCAAGAAACTGAGGAAAATTTGACACTCGTAGGGGCATGCTGGCACGAAGGGAACACGCACGGTGCTGGCCCAACTGTTATTATACTATAGGGCTGGGTGTGTAGTGGGATCGCTGCACGAGACATCGTGGAGCCAAGGAAATAAAATGTACATGCCCAGCCCGGGGAGATGCGGAGCTTTTACTGCTGCGCTGGCGGGGCACTAAGAGAGGCAGGTGGTTGCCCTGTGCTACAGGAAAAACCTCACTTACACACGGAGACCGATGTGGACTTTCGACACCCGACATAGGCCAGCCAGATCACCTGCAAACGCGCGGTACTCTCGTGGCCGATGCGAGCCCGCGGCAGTACTAGGCAACCCGAGGTGTTCCTCTGTCAGGCGGCGAGTCCCCTCTGCAGCAGCGATGGGGCTTGGAGCGACGACGTTGGCGTCGGAAAGTCAGCGAGCATAGGGAGGTAGCCAACACAACCCTCAAAACATGTTCAGCCCCACCGGCTTCCTTGGACCGGTGACGAACAAAATTGCCTCCCTCGAACCTCACTGGTCTTTGGTGATCACGATGTTGAACAAAACCTCGACGATCCCACATGGCTTCCTTTTTGTGTTGGTGGGTTCGAAGGCTCGAGGGCGTGGGGTTGGGAACACGAGATATCCAAGTCAGTGGTAAACGGACGCGATGACCGATTCAACAAAGGGGGGCGCGAAGCTTGGGACACGGGAGCGCAAGAACTCGAATCTGGAAGACTGCGAAGGTTGGACAGGCGGACGTACGGATGTGAAGATGCCAGATGAGATCCTGCGGACAGCGAGGGTCTTAGATATACACAGTAGGCCCATATCCGACAGAATCTCATTGCTGTCTCCCAAGTGTTTGAAACCTTGCTAACCCACTCCAACGATAGCTCAACCTCGACCTCGAGTCCGTCGATAGACACGTCAACTTTAGCAATGCAGAGCCGCCCAAGCGATCCTGAAGCTGTGGAAGTGGCTCCAGGGACTGTGTCCTTGGTGAGGTCATCAAACGGCGGTCGGGAAGTGTTGGGCCAGGCACCGCATGGTTGCGGTCGTTCCAGCGGATCTGGCCGGCCAGTCGAAACCCAGGTTTTCTTCGAAGCCGAGTTCTGTGATCTCCGCATTTGATGCCCAAAGATCGGTGGAGTTTCCAGAGAACCGTGCAGAACCATTCGGTTGGGCTTGAGGGTCCGCACGGCCCAATTCCACCGGTGCATCAGACCCTTTCCGTGAACTTTATTGGAGCCACGTTCGGGCTTCTCTCTCAGGCGTCTTTCTGCCCAAAGACCCACACATCGGCTAATGCAAGCTGGAGTAAGAAAGGACCAATGACGCCCGGAGCGTTGTCGAAAACTGCCCTGGCCTTGAATGAAATGTCTTCTGTTCGCGACAGAAGCCACAGCATATATTCCTCCTCTCCACATATCCTGCCGTGACTCATGTTGCTGCGGGCATCGCAGACACATCACTGGACCTCGGCGCGGTGCAGCTGCTGATGGGATCGACAGGGGTCGTCATCTCGCAGCTGTTGATGCGTCCTCAGAGAGCAGCTCTCGAGCTGCTGCAACCTCAGCTTCGCTGTAACCACGCCAGCCACGATCATGTGCGGTGCTATGTCGGACAATCTCGGACAACTTGGCTGTAGCCAACTCATTGAGTCGTTCGAGAGTGCTTGTGTCGGGTAGGGCAAACTCGCCGTCCTCGTTTGCTTGGCTGCCTTGGCTCCACCGTTGAGCAGCTTCTTTGAGACTGTAAAGGGTTAGCTGCCATCTAAGTTGTTGGTAGATGAGCGTCTCAACTAGTTTCAGCCCGTAGTATCCCCGGAGGTAGTCGTCGCACAGCTCGATGCTCCGCGAGAAACGCTTGATGGCCTCAGCCATACACTTCTGGAACGATCCGCTGCTGACACCAGGGGCAGTTGCAGCCATGTACTGCAGCTCGCCCAATCGCGCGTGAATCTAACAGGTGCATTAGCATAGGGCTTAGGTTGCGGGCCAGGGTTGGACTGCATACATTCCATGCGTTTGGTGCCAGTACCAGGACCTCCTCCATGGCGTAGATCGCCTGTGGATACAACCCCTGGGACAGGTAGATATCCGACAGCTCCGACCAGGCTTCGGCATCGGTAGGAGAGAAGTCGAGAAGCTGCACGAGGGCTGACGCAGCGTCGGAAACGCGTCCCATAGACCGCAAGAGCGCGATCCGCCTTTTTGCGATAGGCTGGAGGCCTGTTGTCAGTCATCCGTCGCTTGGGGAGGCGGATGGCAGGCGGAGAGGGAGAAACGAACAATATTAGTGTCATTGTCTTTCAGTATCTGGTCGTATTCCTTCAGCACCTCCTCCAATTCGCCGTTGTTCTTGGCATCGGCCTCCTTCAACAAGCCCATGAGCGCCTGCACCCGCTCGTTGTCCTCTCCAAAACGAGCGACGAGGCGCCGGATGCAGGCATAGGCGGCCTTCTCGTCACCCGTACGAAGGCACGAGAGAACCAGGTTCTCATATTGCAACCACTGTTCCGGTTTCTCGGAACCTGAGAGTAGGGCGTTCAGAGGCGAGGAGGACACGGTCGAAGGAGTGCTTCGGAGGATGGCCGGTGCTCGCTGGGACAAGGCCAGGGCTCCAGCCGGAGACAGCTGCGTGGGTGGATGAAGGACTGACGGCGCCATCGGTAGGGACCCAAGCCGTCTTCGTTTGTCAATAGCGATGTACGGGTATGGAATGTCGCGATGGATTGGTCGTGGTGTGGTGTCTAGGTTGGAGTGGGCACCCTGTGGATGAAGACAGCTTGAGCTCCCCGGTGCCAAGCCAGGAGTAGCACGAGCCATCCGCCAGCTATCCGCGAGGCCTGGAGTGACACCGCGATGAAGCTCCGCCTCTCCGCGCTACGGCCCCAGTTGTTCCGGCCCGACACAGTGCTTCAGCACCGTAATCGAGCACTGTGCGGCGACGTGCTGTGCCCGAGCTTGGTGCGCCGCTCCACATGCACCGGAGACGAATCGCCATCCCAGAATCAGATCGTCACAGAGGGGCAGAGGGGCAGAGTACCGTTCGACAGCACCCACAAGCAGTCCTCTGACAGGAACTCACGAGCGCCCACGGCAAGATGCGCTTCGTCGCCGCATATCCCATCCTTTTTTCCGACAGAACCCTTCGCCGCTGAGTCCCGCCAACCCGCGATCCATTCCCTAGTTTCGGAGCCTCAACAATCGTCGAACATCATCCAACTGCCTCACGGCCGAAAGCCACGGCTAGCGCAACTAGACTCGGAGAGGATAGATAATACATATCTATTCCAACCATGTGCGCCGACCCGCTGCCTCCGCGATTGTGTGCCCGAGTCGCCATATGCTGATGTCGACCAGGTTCGAGAAATCGCTGTACGACCTCATCCGAGGTCTACGCAACCATAAAGGCAATGAAAGGGAATACATCCAGAGCTGCCTGAAAGAATGCCGCGCCGAGATTCGAAGCCAAGATATGGGTCCGTCCGTCATGACGTCCACCAACAGCTCGAAGCTGACGCCTAGATACAGACGTCAAGGCCACGGCCTTGCTCAAGCTCGTTTACCTCGAGATGGTCGGCCATGACATGTCCTGGGCTTCGTTCCATGTACTCGAGGTCATGTCGTCTCAGAAACACCACCAGAAGCGGGTTGGGTATCTCGCTGCCGTACAAAGCTTCCGGCCGGACACCGATGTTCTGATGATGGCAACAAACCTCCTGAAAAAGGTACACATCAAGCCCAGCCCGAGAAGTTGCCTGCTTACCGCTTCCTAGGACGTCGCCGCCTCTCTACCGACCGTAATTGCCCTTCCCATCGCCGCCCTCCCACACATCGTCACACCCTCGCTAGCCATGGCTCTCCTAGGCGATCTGTTACCGCCTCAGCCACTCCCACGCCGCTATTCGGAAGAAGACAGTCGTCACCCTCTACCGCTTAGCGTTAGTATACCGGAGGCGCTTCGTGCGTCATGGCCAAAGATCAAGGAACGCCTGATGGACCCAGACGAAGACTCAAGCGTGACGGCGGCTATTGTGAATGTTGTCTGCGAGTTGGGTTGGCGGAGACCACACAGACTTCCTTCCATTAGCGCCGCGACTATTCGAACTGCTGGTTGATGGGGGAAACAACTGGATGGCAATAAAGTTGATCAAACTTGTAGGATACCTCCGCTCATTTGGCATCGGGCATCCTGACTGTCCCGTAGTTTGCGACCTGACTCCCCTGGAACCGCGATTGGTCCGGAAACTGCTGCCGCCCTTGACCAACCTTATCCGGACAACACCGGCTATGTCGCTCCTCTACGAGTGTATCACGGCATTATCCAAGGCGGGATTCTTGGGGGTGGGTGAGGAGTTTTCGGCGAGGGAGGAGGTAGCCTCTCTCTGTGTCTCAAAGCTACGCGGGATGGTATCCGTGAACAGCGATCCGAATCGTGGTTTAATGCTTGTACTCCAGAAATGCCTTGTCGCTGACAGAATCCTCCAGTCAAATACGTCGCACTACTCGCATTCAACCGGATTGTCGTCACACACCCCTTCCTCGTCGCGCAGCAGGAGGACGTGATCCTCGAGTGCATCGATAGCGAGGACATTACCATCAGGATAAAAGCCTTGGACTAGTACAAGGGATGGTCAGCGGCGACAATCTGGTGTCTATTGTCAGCCGTCTGATGAGGCAGCTGAAGGCGTCTGCGAGTCAACAGAAAACGGACTCGATGATCATGACAGACTCGAATGAGACCAATGGTGTTCCTAGACGGCGGCGCAGGCACAAGAGCACGTTCCTGCGCCACTTCAGAAGATACACAGTTGACGTAATCGGTGGATTCTGAGATGTGCTCTCAAAAAAACTATGCCAACATGGTCGACTTTGACTGGTACATCGATGTCCTGACTCAGCTCGTCCGGATCGCACCGCCTCCCCGGGCAAGAGATGTCGACTTTTGATATTTCAACTGCACAAATATCGGGGACGTCTCCGAAAAGATCGGCAACGAGATAAGAAACGTCGCGTCAAGGTCAAGGCCATCAGATCGTGCCGTTACGGGCAGCTGAGCTAGTCGTATCTCGGATGAGTTCAGAGATCTCGCCCACACGGTCAGCGGTTTCCGGGGCACTTAAGCCCATCGCATGGGTGGTTGGGGAATATGCCTTCCAGCTACTATTCCCTGACGACACACTACGGCACCTGCTGGACCTTCTCCCTCGGATCGAGTACCCCGAGGTCATCGCAACATGCCTACAGGCTATTCTGAAGCTCTTTTCATACGTTGCTGGAGACGATCAGGCGCTCTGGACCCCGGAGAGGAAGTCGACGGTGTCGCTATTGATGGCCCGCGTCATCCACGTCTTAGAGCCATTTGCACTGCACCCATACCTGGAAGTCCAGGAGCGCGCCGTTGAATTCACTGAGCTGCTGAAGCTCACAGCGGAAGCAGCCGCAGGCCAAGCGCCGTCTACAGACGAGATTCAGCAAGACCCACCATTACTACTCACACAAGCTATCCCATCGCTCTTTGCGGGCTGGGAGCTCAACTCTGTCGCCGCGGGGACACAGCAGAATGTACCTCTCCCCGACGACCTCGATCTGGATGAACCCATACACCCCAACCTGAATAGCCTCCTGGCACAGGCAGATTCCTTGATGCTGCCAGTCCAGGGTGATGACGAATTCGAAGCATATTACAACCAGAAGCCACCAGCGACGAGCATCTCCAGCGAGCCGGCTATCAACCGGCTCCTGGACGCACCGGACGAAGTCCCAGGCCCTTCCTACCAACACTCCGAAGAAAGCTACCTTGACCCCGACATCGTCGCCCGCCGAAAAGCGGAGCGCATGGAGCGGTACCGCGACGACCCCTTCTACATCCCACACTCGACCCGCTCCGGCGGCGCGTCCACCCCAATCCACAACATCCTCCAGAAAGAAAACGGCCCCGACCTCGACATCGACTCCATCCCCATCATGCAACTCGACCTGCAAAACCTCAACCTCTCCGGCCGCGGCACCCCTTTACAACAACAACAACAACAATCACCCGCTCCCATCAAACCCAAACCCCGGCAACGCATCGTCGTTGCCGCAGACGAAACCATCTCCGGTCCTGCCGCCGGCAGCGGCCTCTCCACACCCCGCACCTACGACTTGGAAAGCAACAACAATTCCTACTCAGACAGCTTTAAGTCCAAGTCGGCCGCCATCAAAAAGATCAAACAGCAGTCCCTGCTGCAAGTCGACTCGAGCAACCTCGGCGATCTCTCGCTCGACCCCAACCGCCCGGCCAGCGGTGGTGGTGGTGGTGGTGGTGGGTTGGATCATGAGCGGCAGCAGCGCGAGGAGGCAGAGATGGCGCAGGCGCTGAAGGAGGTGCAGAGGTTGAGGCTCGAGATGCAGGGGCGAACGAGAGGATACAGGTTGCGCAGGGCGTGCCGGAGGAGGGGGTTGTTGTGAAGAGGAAGAAGAAGGGTACTGCTGCGGGGAAGAAGAAGGTCGAGGGCGGTGGGGTCGGAGAGGCCGGGGAGGGGTGGTGAAGAAGAAGACAACGAAGAAGAAGAAAGTTGCGAGTGGCGAAGGGAAGGGGGTTGGAGAGGGACGGGGCGAGCCGACAGTGAAGGCGAAGAAGAAGAAGATTAAGAGGGTGGTGAAGTTGGATGACGAGGCTGCGGTTGAGGACTAGTAGGGACGGCAGGTGAACGTGACCTGCCAGGAGGGGGTGTAGGTGAAAATACTCGAACAGATGAAATGTGTTCAGTTATCGTTTTTGTCTTTCTTGACGTGAATGCGGCCTAAATAGTTTCGAGATCACTAGCGGCCGGGCAATTTGTTGTCGGGAAGAAAAGGAAGGGAAGGCTGATGGTGACAAGACAACGGTAGGAAGTTTATGTATTGGGCTGAGCGCGCTTGCTTTCAAGGAGCGTCATACCATGGGCCGCCTGATGAAGTGGTATTGCGTTATGCTCAGCGCAAGAGCGCTCCTAGAATAACGCCGGGTGCCCATGCGTAGTATGGCGATCAAGGTGTTTTTGTAGGCATCCGGAACGACTGCGAGGGGGGAAGTTCGAGTCCCAGTACGCCGGGACAGGCTGAGCTTTTTGCGTTTTGGCACCTAGAACTATGAACAGCGTTGGCCAGGGGTTTTTGACAGCATTATTTTATTGTATTGCTACTAACGTACATGATAAGCGAGTCGGACAGACAAGCGAGTCGGACACTCTAACAAGTTTTGGTGGAGCTGCTCGCTAAAACAGTTAGAAAAATGTTAGTAGGCTTAAAACACTTTTAACATTCTTTTGCGTGCATCTCCACCAAAATTTGTTAGTGTGTCCGACTCGCTTATCATGTACGTCAGTAGTTCTAGTCAATACACCCCTCCAACCTCCTACTCAACCCCCCCCTTCCTCAATTCTAACTCCCTTCGCTCTCCCTCTCCGCCTTCCACCGCAATTCCCTTCTCCCATCCATTCCCATTCTCTCCCCCTTCTGGCTCAAGCTTCCCCCACGCCGGTTTATTCCTTTTCCCCTCCCCACCCCCAACGCTCTTGTACTGATAACCCCTCGCCCTGGGCCTCTCTCCATGCCCCTCAGGAAAATCGCTCTCATACGCCAAACTGAACTGCTTCACCGCCTCCTCAAACGCTTCCTCGCCCTGTGAAAGCGCCTGTCGCACGCCGGCGAAGAACGAGGAGAGTACGGCATGGTTGTGGACTTGCAGAAGAGTCCACCCCAGCATCTCGCGCGCGGAGAGGAGATGTTGGACGTAGGCGCGGTGGTGGGAACTGCAGGCGTAGCATGTGCAAGTGGGGGAGAGGGGCGTGAGGGAGGTAGAGTGGATGGGGAGGGACAGGTCGAGCGCTAGGGGCAAGGGTCTGGTGGTGGTTGGGGAAGGGGAAGGAGGGGGAAGGTGAAGTCGAGGGCGAGGCCCGCGTCGGAGATGGTGTTGATGAATGGGAGGGCGAAGACGTCTATCCCGAGGGCGATGTGGCGGAGAATGTGGTGCGGCGTAGGCGGGTTGGAGAGGGAGAGCCGGGGGAGGGGGAGGAGCGCGTCGCAGTGCTCGGCGAGATCGGGGAGCAGGTCGGGATCGTAGATGGCCAGGCCCGAGAGCTGCCCGGACGGGAGGTAGTCCTCGGCCAGGCGGGAGATGTACTCCCATTGGATGGAGTAGGAGATGGGGAGGACGGGTGCGAAGGTGGATATCCTGGCCTCCTCGGGGAGCTCAGAGAACCACTCGACTACCCACTCGTCCGTACGCTCTGCCATGCGTAGGGCGCGCTTCGAGTTGGGGACAATTGTGCTGTGGAGAGGTCGGCCGGTGGGATGGCAGCGTCCGGCCTGAGGGTCCGCACAGCGGACAGGTACTCCTTGGTGGTGAGGACCTGGAAGCCAGTCGATGTGAAGACGGAGATGGAGGCGTTGGTGTTCCCCATGGGTGAGGGGACCGCGGGGAGACGACGAGCGCTCAGGACGGTCGTGACTGACTGCGGCATGGCGGTGAAGCTGTGAAGGCGGGTGTTGTGTCTCGCTGTGGGGCTGTCATAGATCGGGGTATCCTCTTCAGGTATTGCTGAGGACGCTCAATGACTGAGATGAGTTAGTCTCGTGAGCAGAGATGAGAACCGAGCTCGGTTGACACTCACAGTCTTCCAAGGCCATGTATGCGCCAGTCACCTGCAGGTGCTTGCCCAGGTTATCAGGAGTGATGTGTGGCAGAGCACCACGCGAGGTCATGCCGATGAAGTTGGGTGTCTCGATGGGCGCTCTGCCTGCAAACGCGAGACGACCCAGGCGTGCACCAGCGCCATCTTTTGCGACGGTCTTGAAAACCTCAAACCTCATAGCTGCCGACTCCAGGTTTTGAGTATCGATCGTCATTTTGCGAGGGATGCAAATGAAAGTCGCCTTTCTTGCCCTACCTTCGCTCACCTCACGGCCTTACTCGAGCCCTGCCTGAGCTTCGAAATTCAGATGAGTTTTCAGGTGAGAGACCCCTGCTCGCAGGAGACTCCACCCGGTACCTCCGAGGCCAGACTCAAAGACAGTGGCAAAGGTCTGAAACATTGGGGCTAGAGAGTATGCCTGGATGAGGCTTCAAATTCCTCGATCTCGTACCTTTCATATTTCTTCCACTCTGAGAATGTCCTCGATCTCGGGAGGGGTTCGGTTCGTTTTGAGGCCAGAGCAACGCCCAAAGGTATCGTTCAAAGCGAGTCTGAGGAGCCCCACCGCACCTCGGTCGGTTGTTGAACATTTTCGAGCAGGAGGTGGGCTACCTGTTTCAGGATGGGCGGGGCTGAGCCCCGCCCCGCAAGGCGGTTCTTCAGCCCAGGAACCAGGGGGTCAGGGCTTGGATGGCACAGTGATGCTTGGCTGCCCTGTCCTTGCTTCCCACCCAGTCGCCCATCGCGAACCCGCCATTGACCATCCCGGCCGGCGTCGCAGATGTGCTGGTGTTTTCTCCTTTCAACTCCCTCGAAAGTGAATATTGCTATAATTCCTACTTTCGTTTTTTCTCCCATCTCCACCTACCTAAAATGCCCGTTGGGCAACACTGTGCCTGATTGTCAGACGGTGCCGGTGCTCCCGTCCTTCGCAGCACTGCCCTAGCCCTGTAACCTCGTTCCTCCGCCCAACATCACCGCCATGGGCGAAAACGGTACACAGGCACGCACACAGGTCCGGGATGCGGACCGACCAGATGCCATCGATTCCGATACCACCGTGATCGGCAACGACCACCCCGATGCGCCCATTCGAGACGCCACGCTGGTCGAGGACCTCGAGCAAGACAGCTCCCCCCAACACCACGGTTCATCCAGGATGAGGGATCCTGGAAGCGGTTCAGATGGGTGCCATACTCCGTCCGCCGCGTTATATCAAGGCCACCGCGAAGTGGGCACGGGGTCCGCCGAATCCACAGCGCTACCACATCCAGCCTTGCTTGCCCCAGGTTCAGCACGCTCCCATCGTGCTGGTCGACAAGTATCTCCCCAAGAAACGGCACAGGGCCCTCGCTGTCTTCGGCTACTTCGCCGTATGGCTGATCGCGTTCGCCTTGGTTATGCGCGAGGGCCGGTCTGCATCCGAGATTCCGCAGTGGGGAATTCCCGCCCAGATCGGCTGTGGATACACCTATTGGAGCTCCGGGAACGGGTGCGGCCTTGACGGCGTTGACTGCCGCCCGTTCACCGATGGGGGTACCCCTTCCGGTGTCCGGCCAACTGCGCGAGCTACCAAGTGTTGAATCCGCGCGCGGTCGGGGATCAGGAAATCATCTACCGGCCGTTGGTTATCGGGGGCCCGCCGGCAAAGGGAGACGGACCTGCGGTCTACCGTGGAGACTCGTATATATGCGGGTCAGCGATCCACGCGGGCGTCATCTCAAACGCCAATGGCGGGTGCGGCGTGGTCAGACTGGTTGGGATGAGCAGGGACTTCAACAGCTCGGAGAGGAACGGCATCAACAGTATCGGCTTTGATTCCTACTTTCCGTTGTCCTACACCTTCGAACCCGACATCCAGTGCGAGGCTCGCGATGTGATCTGGACGTTGCTGGCCATTTCAGTCATCTTCACCGCCGTCTTCTCCCTGTTGGTTACCTCGCCGGCCCTCCTCTTCTTCCCCGTTTTCACCATCCTCTACTGGACCGTCGGCATGGCCACCGACAGCCCTAACCACTCCGACATCCCCTCGCTCTTCTCCACCGAGATCGGCCGATTTCTACCAGCCATGTTCGTCGCCTGGGTCATGTACGACAAGATGGGCATCCGGCGAACCCTCAAGAACCTCACAGCCCAAGTCGAAAAGACGGTCCTCTGGCTCGGCGCAGCCTGGGTTGGCGCCCTCACTAACTACACCCTCGACTTCATCCCGATCCAGCGCCTCACCCCGCGCGACCTCAACCAACAGCCCGGGGCGCGCGCCGCCCTCGCCATCATTGTCCTTCTCCTCGCCGTCATCGCCTCCGCCCAAGTCTATTTCTTCCGCCAAGAAGGCCGGTTGATCCGCTACCTCAAGTTCTACGCGCTCGTCGGCCTCGGCATCATCATCTGCGTTGCCCTCCCGACCTCCGTCTGCGCATCCACCACTACATCCTCGCCCTGCTCCTCCTGCCAGGAACCAGCATCCAGATGCGTCCCTCCCTGCTCTATCAGGGCCTGCTCATCGGCCTCTTCATCAACGGCATCGCCCGCTGGGGTTTCGACCCCGTCTTGCAGACGGATTATGCCCTGCTCGGCGACGCGCCAATGGAGACAGCCCTGCCGGTTGTGCATCAGCCTGCTATCGACGGGTATAGCACCATTACATTCAGCTGGGACCCACCGCCGGGGTCGTATGATGGGATCAGCGTCTTGGTGAATGACGTAGAGAGGTTCAGGGAGTACTTTACTGAGGGGAATGACGTGGCCAATGTGACGTGGGAGAGGAAGGGTGGTAATAATGGGATGATGCAGGGGAACGAGTACTTCAGGTTTGCGTGGATGATGGGCAATCAGAGAGGGGATTATACCAAGGCGGGCAAGTGGGATAGGAAGGGGGAATGGACGGTGATGGCGCCTGGGCCGTCGAGGATGAGGAAGAGGGAGGATGGGGAGGGTATGATGCGGGTATGAGGGCTATTGGAAATGGTTACGAATGGAGTCGGGCGTACATATAGGCTGGGAATCGGCACACTGGTTTTGGATGTTGCGGCGCCGTGATGCCGGGTTTTGCAGTGGAAATGGGAATCCAGAAGTCGGTGATGAACTTTACTACCGATGTTGCGTCCACCATTGCCACGGCGTCTCTATGACAGTCTTTTTGCACTGCCCTGTCTCAACCCACTATAATTCGTCCAAAATGATGGGGTAAAGGGGTTGGATGGAGTGGTAGCCACATTGGGAGGCCCTGAATTTGGCGTTGACGGGATGGAAGTATTCGTACGTAGGATTTGAGGACTGCCGGAACTTGACCGACGATGTATGCCGGCCAATAACCCCCGCCCGGCAGCGGAGCACCGACCGCCAAGACGGAGCTGGGGCCCCACAACCTTCACGTCTTCCGTTCCCATCATCACGATAACCCAGTCATCGTAATTACCTCTTCCAGCTCGACCACTCACCATCCCATCACCAATTTCCCACCTAGCCGGCAACAAACTGCCCCTCTCCAACTCAGGAAAAGCACCACCAACGAGCCCTCAAAAGAAAAAGAAATGCCCCCAACCCGCATCCCCACCCCCGCCGACTTCACCTCCATCTACTCCTCCCACCCAGCCTACCACCCTTCCTCCTCCGCCTCTTCATCATCATCCTCACCCCCGATCTCCCTCGTCTTTCCCAGCCCCGCAGAATCAACAACTTCCATCCTCCTCCTCTTCCACGGCCTCGGCGACTCCGAAGCTCCCTTTGCCTCCTTCGCCCGCAACCTCTCCCTCCCGGGTGTGCTCTCCATCTCGGTCCGGGGCGTCTCCCCGCTCCCCGCACTCGTCGCGGGCGACGGTGAGGGTCAGGGGTACCACTGGGGCGATGATTTGGGCTTTACGGCCGGTGGGGAGATCGATCCCGACCCTGGGTTTGGGAAGGCGAGGACGTGGGTTATGGAGAAGCTGGTTGGAGAGGTGCTGGTGCAGAAGTGCGGGTGGGAGATGGGGGATATAATGCTCTTTGGGTTTGGGCAGGGAGGGACATTGGCGTTGGGGCTGGCGAGTATGTTGAGGATGGGCGCAAAGGTGGAGGAGGTTGGTAGTGGGACTGAAGGGAGGGGGTTGGGAGATAGGAAGAGGTTTAAGGGGGTGGTGTCGGTTGGCGGGGGGTTGCCGGCTTCGATGGTGCCGAGTATGAGTGGCCTGGGGAAGGCGAAGACGCCGGTGTTGGTGTGCTGTGGACGGGAGAGTGAGGCGGTGGATGAGGATGCGGTGGACGTGTTGGAGAGGGAATTTGAGGAGGTCAAGGTGGTGGTGAGGTGGAAGAGGAGTGATGATGGGATGCCGAGGAATAGGGAGGAGGTGTTGCCTATGATGCAGTTCTTTGCGGAGAGGTTGAGGAATGGGTGGCTCTAGGGTTGAGAAGTCGGACGGACAGGTGGGGATCGGCTGGACAGGTGCTACCGAGGGTCACGTCACGGGATCCCATTCGGTAGTACTAATATTGAGCTCAAGAGTTCTACTCCATTCAGACGCATGGTGGACTGGTTTAGAAGCCACTTAAACTAGAAAAAGCTGCATAGCGGGAAAACCACCCTAATTAAAAGGCTACCTTAAGTGCGAATAAAATGCAATACTTCGGTGGACCTGCTGATCCACTATGAAGATAAGGGAAGGCACGGGGAAAAGACAAGAAAAAGGAAAGGCAAGAAGTGTAAGAAGGAGTAGGATCAATACCTTTCATGAGAACAAGCTGAGAGAGGATTCCAGAACAAGTGAGGAGAGAATCCGAGCGAGGGATAACTTCCAAGTCCTTGCCCACCCTCCGCCTTACAAACGCCATTCTCATGCGTATACACGCGGGTCTCCATTCCCGCAGTTTCCTTCGAAATAAGACCCCGGCCTCTGTCTTGAGAACGCACACCCTACATTCCACTGTCGTCGATGCCCCCCGATCCGAAACTGCTGTCCTCAACCTCGATCTCAGATTCTTACCAGAGCCCCGCCGCCGTTGTTAGTTGACAGCTCGAGAGGAAAAGGATTTGAAAAGTCCTGCCACACGCTTCCGTGATGACCGGTGCTCGGTACTCCTCCCATGCTCGCTGTTGGAAGTCGGAGAGATTTAGAGGCAGCAAGATGCCAATTCCAGCTCCTCCTGCAGCTTGATGGTGAGTCCCAAGATCCTCTGATACTCCCACATACGCTCAGATGTTCTGCCCGTAACTGCACTAACGTCCTCAGGGACCATTTCGTCTAGCTGCGAGACCGAGAGTCCAAAAATTACCTCAGCTTCTTCAACGCGTTCCGCCTCTTGATGCTCGTCAACCCCGTGTCGATGAATCTTGTTGACGGAAATGATGGTGGATAGTATCCTGTCGAGCTCATGCATCGTCTTCTTGCACGCCTCTAGAACCGGCCCAAGAGGGGCCTTGTCAAGCTTGTTTTTCCGGACAGCGCGGTGAGCGCTACAGATCAGCCCGTGCATTGCATTCCCGTCATCATAGGCAAGGATCTCTGCCGCATATATCTGCAAATGCTTCTGGATCCTTTTATTGACCTTCTCTTTGCCCAGCCTCCTCTCGAGTTTGGAGACCATGTCGATAGAGTCCTTCTTTCTGCGGCCCACCGACGGTGAGGCGGCCGTTGTCGTCGATACCTATCTGGTCGGTGTAGAACGTACCCTCAACAAGTTTTCGCAGAATATTGACCGAAGCTACTGTGTTGGTCATGGCGTCTTTGGCTATCGGGGCGCTCCTGGCCGTAAGATCAGGGAATGCGGTGCAGAACTCCAAACCATTCAGGCCCGTGCATCTCGCCAGCTCGAGGAACATGTCTTTGTCTGGGTCTTGAGCAGACCACACAGACCTGGCATCCCACGGCTCGGCACCGGGAATCCTGTTTACCGAAGGCTCATGGGCAACCGGCACGTCCGCTGCTGTGTTGGCGTTTTCGACGTTGGCATCGTCCGTTTCGGGACCCGCGGGCTTCTCTTCCTCCGAGTCTGCTGCCTATTCATCATGCTGCCTAACGAAGAGATCTTCATGATCCGTCGGATCTTTCTCAAGCAGCTCCTCATCCGCAGTCTTCCATCTCGTCCTCCACGCACGCATCACCGGGGATCTCGCCGGCTTCGCTCTCACTGGTCTCGTCCTCCGAATTCGAGTCTTTCTCAACTAGTTCCTCATCTAGTGTTGTTATTGTCTATTTTGTCGTCTGCCGAGGCATGGCAATCGTTCTTCCTGGCGTTGACAGAGAGTACCAAATCCGCCAGGTCCACGACCTCGGGTCTGCTGTGTTTGCGACGGGACGAGAGGCTCGGTGTAGATGCAGGGCTGGAAGAACGGTTGCCGACAGCGGGGTAGGATCTCTACCGCGAGATTTGAGACGTCCATTTCGCCTTAACTTTCGGGGTGCCGAAGGCCGAGGAGCGAGGTGAAGTGCTCATTATTGTGGTGCTTTTTCAACCTTAAGCAGGAGGCTGTGTAGAGATGATAGGTAGTGAATCAATGCTTGTCCGGCTCGTGTGAGTTGGACGAAGCTGTGGTGGATGGAGGGAAAGTCGGTTTGACGGAGGTTAAGTCCCGCGTTCCGTAGAATGAATGGACTTTAAAATCTCGAAGTTTCTCGACCTGGCGAGCAGAATCCGAGGAGAGCAGAATCTGTTACTTGAGTCAGCCAAGAGAAACCTTCCAATGATGATCCTGAGCGGTCTTAGACGTAAAGTGAGAATGAAGGATCCCTGACGTGCGGGCTTCAAGCCAGCGCTTCTCGCTTGCGGGGTCCTCCTAGAAGACTCGAAAACTGGAACAAGTGAACGTAATTCTGAAAAGTGAACGCAACAAAACAACAAAACTACTTACGTCCTGTGCTCTTAAGCTGGGGCTCTCGAGTGCGGTTGCAGGAGGGAAAACTTCCCACAAGGATGCTGGAAACCGGCAGGTTTACTTGACCCCACGAATGTCGTAGATTTTTCGGTAGAAGGATTTAGGCGGGAGACCAGAAAATGTAGACCGCAAGCAGCCGATTCCGGTGGAAGATCTCACAGAATGGGTTTGGTCCCAACTTGCTCAAGGAAGAAAGACGAAGAAGATGACGAGAGAAGGATTCGGCCCTGGCGCGAAACGAAGCAGAAGAGTGCTAGTCGGCAGAAACTGCTCCGACCGAAAGCAGGGGCGCAATGTTTCAGGAAAAGGAGACGCTGAATCTCGAGAACAATAGGAAGAAATGCTCCTGAATAGAGCCGTCAGAGAACACGGGAAGCATACCCCCTTCACCGTTGTTGACATCTAAACTATACATACTTCCATACTCCAACATGGTCGACCAGCCCAACAACCACCTCAAATTTCGAAAATCTCCCCAATCCCCTCCCCCCGCCCCTCCGATTTTCGACCAGGTCCAACCTCCAGCCCTCCCAATTCTTCAAACTCCTCTTAATCTCCTTGATCCTCTCAATTCTCTTCTTCTGTTCCTCCCTGCGCCCTCCTAAACGCCTCCTCATCAAACTCATATCATCATCCTCCAAGAACCCATCATCCTGATGATGATGATGGTGTCCATGCCCACCGCCAGCACTAGCTGCACCCGTCAACACACCCAGTCCGCTAGCAAACAACTCCCCCAATCCACCACCTGGCCCTTTCCTAGGAGCAGGCGGGGCCCCGCCCAAGTCAACGTTCTCAAACCTACCGAAGCAGCAGCCGCCATTTCGTCTGGGCCCACCTGCATCTCCTTCCTCCCTCATGCCAGATCCCCCTCCTGAGGTCCGTATTCTCGGCCTCGAGCTCTCTCACTCTCCTCTCCAGCCTCTGCCGCTCCTCATCCTCCAGCTCATCAATCCCCTCATCATCCCCGCCGCCCTCTGCCGCATCCTTCTTCCTCAGCCTCAAATTCTCCGCCTCCGCCCTCTCCAGCTTCTCCCTGAGCTCTCCAACCTCCTTATCAACTCGCTCCTTTTCTTTCCTCAAAGCCTGCGTCCGCCCGTCTTGCTCTTTGTGCAACGTAGTCAGCGTAGCGACCTTCTTCTCCAGTGCCTCCACCTTTTTGGCGAGTTCGTCCCTCGCGGCTGCCACGTCGGCGACCTCCTGCTCGAGCGAGCGGATCTTAGTCTCGGCTGACGCGCGCTCCGAGCCTTCCTTGACGGCCTTTTTAGAGGCTTGCTCCAGCTCGATCTTGAGATCGTGCAACTCCCGCTGCGCGAGGCCAGCCGCACTTTCCGCGCGCGCGAGCTTTTCCTCGAGGGCGGTGATTTGTTCTGATGGGGACGAGGCGGATACGGAGAGGCGCTCGACCTGTGCGCGGAGGCGCGACATCTCGAGTTCCATTGTTTCGATGGTGGCGGACTTGCTGCGCAGCTGAGCTTCGAGCTCGGAGTTCGGGGGCGGGCCGGCCATGGACAGGGAGGGCGAGGGGCCGTGGCGGCGAGTGAGCTGGGACTGGAGCTGGGCGTTTTGGCGTTGGAGGGCGGCAAGTTCGGTTTTCTGTTTCCTCGTCAACACAACGTCCCACAATGAAGGGCGGACTATGGTATACTAAACCAACTTCCCAACTTCCCCCTCCCCCCGCCCCCATCCTGCTCCCTCAGATCCGCCAGCTCCTCCTCGGCCTTCTGCCACCGCTTCTCGGCGTCCTTCACCTCCTTCGCCAGCGCCTTGTTCTCCCGCTCCAGCTCCTCAATCCTTGAGACATGCTTGCGATAGATATCCGGTGCCGTCTCCCCCTCGGGACTGAGCAGGCCCAACCCAGCGGTGGCGTTTAGGGACAGCGGGGCGCCGCTCGAGAGGGAGACCGACCCTTGCCTGAAAGACGTCGAGCGTACTTTGGATTGTTGCGCCAGAGACGGGGTGCCCAGGGTTGCGGGATGCTCTGGGGAGCTTGGTTTGGCTTCGTCGACGGCGGCGGCTTCGTCTTGAGTGGTGGTGGGGGACTCCTCCTCTGCCGGGTGTTCTTGCTGCTGCTCTTGTGGTTGCTCCTCGTGCTTTTCAGGGGCTTCTGTGACAGTCGGCTCGGCAGTAACTGGTGATGGGGGAGCTTCCCCGGTGGCGGCGGGGGCGGGGTCGCAGTGGTCTCCTTCCTGCTGCTGCTTCCGGCCTTCTTGGCTTTAGCCTTTCTCATTTGCTCGAACTGTTCATCGTCGCGTGCGGTTAGCCTCCTCAGTTGTAAAGTTCCAGTTTCATGGTAGTAATGGTACCTTCTTCTTGGCCGCGGCCATCTTCTCGGCCTTGAGCTTGTCCTCGTCCATGGCGGGCTGTGTTTTGGAGTGAGCTTGTTTGAGACAAATTTCGTCTAATTGTGGAGAATCACGTAATTCCTCTCAACGCCGGGCGAAAATCTCGACTTCAAATTTCGTTCGGTGATACTCGTTTTGGCGGCGAGGTCGTTGTCGGTTGTCAGTTGTCAGTCGTCACACGGGAGAGGTGGCAGTTCCAAACCACACTGGGCTGGACAGGGGTGGCCATAGCAGCCCCACATCTGCGGCCTTGTGCGTCGTTTGGCCCCTGTCCAGCCACAGGTACTCAAAAGTGGCAGAAACAAGTCTACCCCTCAACCATACCAGCGCCCTGGTTTAGATGTTACGGAACGACATTTCACAAACGCCAGCAGGTTACATCAGCAGTTGTTGGCTTCGTCAAGTCTATTTGCTTCCAGATCATAAGACGAATGTTATAACCGCCATATCCCGGCAGCACTAGGCATAATACCCTTTCCTTCTGATGGCCATTCCATCAGACCCAATCCTTTTTCCTCCTCGCGAAGCAAGTCTATGGTTATATCTTCTGAACTCTTGCCGCCATTCGCTAACTAAAATCAGACTCTTCCTCCCCGATATACTGATCCATATGACCCGTTAGATGATCTGCTGGAATGCGCGGTTGTATGGGCGACCGGATGTTGGGCACGTCCTTCCAGAAGTTGACGGTCGCCACGGCGCGCTTAGCAACGCCCTCAGGGGTGAACTCGAATTTCTGTTTAAGAAAGCAAACAGGTTAGCGAATGGCCTGCACATGAGAGGTCCAAGATTACTTGCTTGTAGACGTCCTTGTAGGCGCCAGAGACACCGAACCGGTTGAGGCCGAACTGCTCGTGAGTGTACCTCTCCCAGCCCAGGGTGCTCTGGGCTCAACCGACATCGATGGGATGCCATCGGGGCAGGACACTGAGGCGGTACTACCGTTGCTCTGAGTATCGAACACTTCGCAGCAAGGCATCGAGACAAACGCGGGCCTTGATGTTGTCTGCTCAGCGGAGCACCATTGACAGCGTCAATGCAGATGCAAACCTCGGAACCGGTCGATACGAGGGTGATGTCGGCGTTCTCCTGCTCGTGGAGGACGTAACCGCCCTTGATGGCCTTGTCGATGACGGAGCCCTCGAGCTGCGGCAGGTTTCTGGCGCGAGTGCAAGAATGCTGGGCGTGTGCTTGGAGATGAGGGAGACGTAGTAGGCGGCGCTGGTCTCGTTGCCGTCGGCCGGGCGCCAGACCATGCAGTTGGGCAGGGCACGGAAGTGCGCCAGGGTCTCGATAGGCTGGTGGGTAGGACCGTCCTCTCCGAGGCCGATCGAGTCGTGGGTCGCGACCCAGATGACGCGCACCCGGGACAGGGCGGAGAGACGGACGGCGCCGGCAGCGTACGAGACGAAGTTGAGGAAGGTACCGCCGTAGGGGATGACGGTGCCGTAAGCAGCATGCCATTGAGGATGGCGCCCATACCGTGCTCTCGCAACACGAAGCGGATGTACCGACCGGCATAGGTGCCAGGCCAGTCTGAGGGGGCTGGAAATCGATGGCGCCCTTCACCGGGTGAGGTTGGAACCGTCAGATCGGCGAACCGCCAACCAGCTCGGGGACGGCCTCGAAGATCTTGTTGAGAACCGTCTCAGAGAGCTTGCGCGACGCAACAGCGGCATCGGCAGGGGTGTAGGTGGGGAGGTGCTTCTCCCAGCCCTCCGGGAGGTCGCCCTTCTGGCGGCGGACGAGGTCGTCGTGCTCAGCTTGTACTGTTCACCGTACTTGGCGAACAGCTGGTTCCACTCCTCCTCTTGGCGGCGCCGGCGGCGGCAACCTTGTGGCAGATGTCATACACCCCTGGGGCACGACGAAGCTCTCCTCGGGATTGAAGCCGAACTTCTCCTTCAACTGCTTGATGTCGTCAGCCTTGAGCGGCGAGCCGTGGACGCCATGGGTACCCTGCTGCTTCGAGCCGAAACCGATGATGGTCTTGAGCTGGATGAGAGTAGGCTTGTCCTTGACCTCCTGGGCCTTCTTGATGGCCGCTCGATGCCAGCGAGGTCGTGGTCACCGTCTTCGACGGTAAGGACGTGCCAGCCGTACGACTCGTACCGCTTCAGGACATCCTCAGTGAAGGCCTGGTTGGTATCGCCGTCAATGGTGATCTTGTTGTCGTCCCAGATGGCGATGAGGTTGCCGAGCTGGAGATGGCCGGCCAGCGAGCAGGCCTCGGCCGAGACACCCTCCATCAAGCAGCCATCGCCGAGGAAGCAATATGTGTAGTTGTCGATCAGGTCGAAGCCGGGCTTGTTGAAGACGGCAGCCGTGTGCGCCTGGGCAATGGCGAGACCGACCGCGTTGCTGATACCCTGGCCAAGAGGACCGGTCGTGACCTCCACGCGGGAGTGTCATGGGCCTCGGGATGGCCGGGAGTGATGCTGTCGACCGTCTATGGGCGTTGTGTCAGCGCTTCCCACAGAATTTGTCAGGTGACCGCATGTCAACGTACCCGGAAGGCCTTCAGGTCGTCCATAGAGACGGCATAGCCGTAGAGGTGGAGGAGGGCATACTGAAGCATGCAGCCGTGGCCGTTGCTGAGACCCACCACGTCAGATGTCTTATCGCAAACCAAAGGCTCCAAGAGGCAGACTTACGAAAGGACGAAGCGATCTCGATTCAGCCAGTTGGGGTTCTTGGGATTGAACCGCATGAATCTGTTGAAGAGAACGTGGGCGACGGGAGCCATGCCCCTGGACTCGAGTTAGCACTTCCAGGTCCGGAATCGGCGGCCAAGACAAAGCCTGTCGAGAAGAGCTTACATTGGGGCGCCGGGTGGCCCGAGTTGGCGTGAGCCGTCGCATCGGCCTAGAGAGAGGAGAGCTGTGAGCGACTGCGCAATTCTGCTGTCTCCGTCTGAGCGCGACACCGTGAGCCTGAGAGACCGCTCTGCTGTGCATGCACCTGGCCCCCATGGTGGGGCAGACGCCAGCAGGGCGGCTCTTTTGGCGGGGGCGGGGTTCATTTTGTTGAGGGGCACAGGGACCTACCGCCAGGACACGGATCGTGTTGATCGCGAGCTGATCGACGTCGGAGTAACCCATGTTCGCGGTGTTTCTGGTCTGAATCGGGCGTACAAAGGTCAGGTTTGCAGCAGCAGCAGCAAAGTCTGGGGGGAGGATGATGGGAGCGGGAGAAGGTGGAAGAGAGAGAGGAGGGTGGGGTGTTAGTTTTATGTGGTAACCAGGCACCACCCGCCGCCGCGTTGGGGGTGTCGGCAACCCTTGACGACCCTTGGGATCAGAAACGAAGTGGGGTATCAGATCTCCGACAATGGGAAGCTGCGAGCGGCCGTGAGCGCTCTGGTTCGCCCGGATGAATGCCAAGGTGGAGTTATTAGGTGACTCGGTCTGAGCTCGACCGGTTCGTGCCAGCCCCGTCTGATCTGTGTTTTCACAGTCTTTTGCCCCTGTGCCCCAATGACTCGGATTGCTGGGCGGGCATCCTGGATCGGAGGGCTGCGGGGCGCTGTGACGTCGAGGACCTGTGTGACGTTGCTAGGAAGCCGATCCCCGGCAGCGTCGTCTTCATCGACAGCGCCGCCACCATCCTCAGCGAACCGGGGTTTCAATAACGTTATTCAGAAACCGCAGGAGTGAGACGAAACAAGTAGCGGGCGGCACGTCCGTGGAAGGGTGCGGCGGCAGTTGGTTACCAATGCGTGGGAGTCGTGTTAGGCAAGAAGACTGATAGCTCGCTCACTCAGCGCCCAATCTCCGCGGTGAAACTGCCACCCGCGGGGGCTGTCTTGGATAACAGAGGTGAGGTGTTTCCTTATCCACGCCATGACAAGTCTGGCGGCGGTGGGTCTGGACAAGATGTCTGCTTGCGAGGTTCGTTTCTGTCCTTTGCAACAGCCCAACGAGAACTCGACGCTTGACGATATGACCATCTGGCTTCCCCAAGCGGATGGAGGTCCCATTGGTGGTGGGGTCGTGGTCGAGTTGTGTGCCATCTGATGGAAAGTGCCATTGGCCACGTCTTTGCCTCCAAGAGGCGGTCTTCTCCATAGGAAAGTTGAACACGGACGGGAAAGGAATCTCCGAGAGCTGGTGCTCGGTTTCTTGACTAAGTGCCCGAAATCTGTGATCACCAAGATGGACGGAGAAGCAGCTCACATCAAGAAATGGATGGCGTCGTCGGGAGGGCGAGGTACCTCAGGGTTAGGGTCTAGGTAGTGTATCTAAGCGACAGCGCCAAAATTTTCCGGAATGTGGGGGGCTCCAAGCCCAACATCGGCCTTGTTCCATTCCGCACGGCTTTGAGGACAGAATTCAGGCTAATTCCAGAATTGCCGTTGCCAATGGACCCTGGCCATCCACTGCTGAGATGAGACTGCAAAGCTCATCATCGAAACAAGGAATATCAAATTAAAAGCAGAACCCAGGATGGCCGGCAGAAAAGGGCTCCTTCAGGAGCTACGAAGGGCAATGCTAAGAAGGGCACCACCACCAGCAGCAAGAAGCAGCCGAAGATGCTCAAACCCAAGTCCCGCCAAATGATGAATTAGATCATCGGAGCTTCCAGAAAACCGACACTCTCTGAGGATGATCGGAAGCACCATCAGCGTGTTCTGGATATCTTCTACAATACATTTTGTGATATCCTCAAGTCGCCAAGCCTCACCACCACCCTGCAGTCGGTGAAGCAGGCCCTCTACGACCGGACTTTGCGAGGGCTTTTGGTGATCCGGAGCACTTGGCTGTGTACGCAGCAAGATGGAGTCCGACACGGGCTCTCTGCTACGCCTCTGTGCTCAGTGGAATAAAGGAACATCTTGAGCCACTGCTCACCCAGGAGGACTCTACCAATCAAGAGGATGGTGATAACGGTGTTGAGAACCAGACCGCCCAAATTGATAAAACGCGGCACATCAAACTCCTCTCTGTCGGCGGCGGCGCAGCCGAGCTCGTCGCCTTCGGCGCCTTCCTTAGCCAGCACCCTTCCCCCCTCTGCGGCTCGATCACCCTCCTCGACTCCGGTCCCTGGTCGACAGTCATCACCCAACTCACCACCACTCTCACCACCCCTCCTCCGCTTTCTAAATATGCCAGCGCCGCCGCCAAGCTCTCCAACAGCGCCATGATTTCTCCCTCCCGCTTCCACCCGACCTTCCTCCAGCAGGATGCGCTGACCCTCACCGAGACCACCCTTCCCCCCTTACTCGGCACCACCCCGCTACTTGTCACAATCCTCTTCACCCTCAACGAGCTCTTCACGGCCAGCGGTATCGGCAAAACCACGGCCTTCCTGCTCAACCTAACTGCCGCCATCCCGTTCACCTCCCTCCTGCTGGTCGTGGACTCTCCCGGCAGCTACTCGGAGACCACGCTCGGCAAGGAAGCCAAGCGCTACCCGATGCAGTGGCTGCTCGACCGCATCATGCTCGGCACGCGGCGCGAGCCAGTCAACGGGCGGCGGTGGAGGAAGGTCGAGTCGCACGATTCGGTGTGGTTCCGGCTCGCTGAGGGGCAGTCGGCCTACCCGATTCAGTTGGAGAATATGCGGTATCAGATGCATCTTTACAGGGCTGAGAATTCGAGTGTTGGGGAGGAAGAAGAGGAGGAGGAGGAGGAGAAGGAGTTGGAGTGAAATTAAATGGGATACGATCAGCGGATACTAAACTACCTTGGTGGCGGTATTCTATGCAAAACGACGATTACGGCTACGCCCAAACCAGCTTCTTGATCGAATGCCCTAGCTGCTCCAGGAGCGTGGTATTCTTCTTCGCCTCCGCCAGAGAAATGATATCGCCCTTCTCGATAATGTTGGCCTCTTCGGGCTTCTTGCCCGCTAGCCGGGGCTGGTTTTGGATCGCCAGCCTTTCGATCTCAGAGGCGATCAACACCACTTGTTGGATCTCGGTCAGACGGGTGATGGCCCCGGCTCGTCCTGCTTGTTCTTGGCCATGGGGTCAGCTGCCGACGTCTGGCTATGCAACGCCTTGAGCGCAATCTTCCGCGGTGCGGTGGTCTGCGGGCGGCGGGAGAGGAAAACCTGCGATTCCTGATGTTGCTGGAGCTGCCGGGGAGGAGGATTCCGCATCCTGCTCGACAGCTTCATCAGACCCATGGGACTTGGGGGTGTGGACATGGACGACAGCGAGCGGGTGTTGACGCGCGTGATGTCGGTCGCGCCAGGCTTGTACTCAATAACCAATCCCACGTTGCGCATCTCGTCGACCTGAGCCGGGGAGATGGTCGACGTGATGTACGTCCCGAGCTTGATCTTCTGAATGTGCGCCAGGTCGACCCGCTCAAATGAGGACACCTTGTCCAGGTTCCAGTCGAACCGGCACAGGTACAGGGCCACGTCGGTCAACAGGAGCACCGCCTCCTCGAGGGATGCACTGCGCACCGTGTCGGGGACACGAGGCGTGAGCAGCGTCCAGCCGCCGATGAACTCCTCGGCTTCGTCGGCGACGACACGCTTCTGGCAGAGCTCGATGGCCTGCTGGCGCATGTTTTGCATGGACACGGCGGGGTCTTTGGTCATCATGGTAGCTTCGAATTCTTCGAAGACTAGGGAGGTGACATTGCCGAGGAGGAAGTCGATGCTGGCTTGGAGGAAGAAGTCGTTGAACATGCTGGCAGGCGTTAGCAATCTCTCGGTGTCGAACCGGACGGGGAAGCCCAGCTTACCCATTGAACAGCCGAGTCAACGACAACCCAGCATCAGCCAAAGCGCCCCGGTAGTTCCTCTTCCTCGTACGAGTGTAGTCACCCTTCATCGCGCCCGTGGAGGCATACTGCTTGGAGATCGCGTCGCCATTATCAGCCCAGAGGGTATTGAACCAGGCATTTCTCCTGGTCTGCTTGCGCGGCCATATCAAACCCCTGCTCCTTGAGCTGCAGATCCAGCATGTACTTGGCGAACGAGCTCTGGCAGACGTTGGTCCGGTCCAGACAGTCCATGCAGTTAGTCCTCAATACCCCTTTCTGCTGGGTAACCAGACGATCATCAACTGACACCGAGCTCCCATACCGCTCTAAAGTGCTCCCGAGCGTCTGCAAGAGGAACGACACATTCTCAAACTTCATCCCCCGGCACACGGCATGGAAATCAAACCACTCAAATCCCACCTTCTCCTCCTCCTCACCAGCCTCCTCATTCAACCTCTTAATGCTCTGCTCATACAAATACCGCAATCGGCGCCTCCACGCCATGCTTCTCGACCAGATTCACAACCTGCACCTCGCCGTACCGGCGGCGCAGGCCCGCAAAGTGCTTCTTCAGCGCAGCAAAGTTCGCGTCGGGCGAGTGCTGCATCACCGGGACAGGCTTGAGCGAGTACGGCGACTGCGTGAAGAATAGCGGGAAGCTGCCGCGCGTCTGCACAAACGAGTACACCTTGGCGGACGGATCCCAGGTCGCCTCCACAGGCGAGAGGATCTGCTCGGACTCGACCGAATTGGCGACGTTGCCGTCCTCGTCGATGCCCCTGCGGAGGTAGCGCAGGCCGGCGCGCTTGACAGAGCGGCGGGAGATGACGGTGATGTCGAACTTCTTCTCTGTCGGGCGCATGTCGGCCGTGGTCTTGTTGTCGGGCGGCGAGGGGGATGCGGCGCGGGACGGGTTCAGGCTCATGTCGCTAAGTTCGAGCGAGTCCTTGTGTGCGCCGTCGTCGACCTGCGGAGGGTGGCTGTCCACGACAAACGTCCGCTGCCCAACGAAGCCCTGCATCAGGGGCAGGGCCAGGCTATCTACCCCAGCGTCGATGAACGGCTGGATGATGTGCTGGTTCCAGAAATATGTCGGTTCGACATGCTCGTGCAGCGGCATGGAGGGCGACTCAGGGACGTTAGAATTGGTCATGCTGCGCGTAATGTCGTGGTCGTAGGAGAAATAGAACGTCTTGCTCGAGCCAAAGAGGATCTGACTCGTGCGTAGCAGCTTGGGAAGGAGGCTTATCGCGGCCTCGCTGCCGTCGGCGTCACTCGGGACGCTGAACTTGATCGGCACAGCGCTCTTGTTTGCTGCCTCCTTCCCACCGGCAGGCTTGTCGTCCGCGGAGAGCCCCATCGTCCGCTTCTGATCCATCGCCCATCCGGACCTGCTAAACCACCGCTGCGCAAACCTCCCGTAACTCCCCCGCCGACTGATAACATCCTGCGCAACGCTGCTCCTCCTCGCAGCACTGGGAAGTGGTGGTGGCGGTTCTTCAGTCTCGCTCGCAACCTCCCCTTCACCATCTTCACCGATTTCGTTACTCGCACCAGCAGCCGTCTCCGGCCCAGTTTCGTCCCCGCTAGCAGCGGTCGACGCTCCATCATCAACCACACCACTCCCGCCCTCCTCTTGCTCCCGCGCGCCCAGCGCCGCGGCGGTCTTGGCAATGGCCTCGGCAGCTTCCTGCTGCGACGTGCAGGGCGTCAGCGCGACCTCGGAGACGACGTAGATGGGCAGGCCGCGGATCTGGGCGACCTGCTGGCGGCGCGTGATGGAAATGAGGTAGCTGTAGCGGAAGACGGTTACGAGGCCTGGGCAAGTGTATCTGTCAGTCCGCGTTCATCATGCTGCTGAGGGCGGGGTATATTGTGTCCATACCAACAATACCGAACGCCTCAAACGACGAGTTGGGCGGCAGCGCCGACAGGTCGGGCGCGGCATCCTTGGAAATTGTGGTGATGGAGGCATCGCCGTACTTGATTCGGACGGGAGGCAGAGGAGCGGCGCGTTGCGCTGGGCTGTCTCTGCCGCGTGAATTGAGCGGGTGTACCACCAGCCCGTCGACGGCGGCACAGATGACGACCTTGCGCGCCAGACCTGGCATGGCTATAGGTTAGGTGTAAGGACAGAGGGGATAAGACCATGCCCTGGGATTCACACGTGGGATGGAAGTGGAGTGGACGAGATTGTTCGTCGGAGTAGTCTATTCTTTCTTGCAAGGCAATGTAGAGAACTTGAGAAGAGAGACACTTGGGATACAAGAGACAATGTTTCACTGCTGGGCCTCAACCGGGGACTTGGGACCCGACCTGACACCGATGACGGGATAGCTCAACAAGAGGACGTGGGGTTCAACCCGACCCGCCGGCCAGCGAGCGTCATTCTGCATGCAAGCTGGCTCGTGCACACCATGTCCATCCCCTGCTTGGCGGTCCGGCAGGGATCAGTAAGTGGTTGTCCCACTCTTCCTCACCACACCAAGGTGGTGCGTGCCCTAGCTTTCTGCTCATGCATGTAGCTTCCTTGGAGTGCAGTAACGCAGTCGCGTATTTTCGTCCTTGGAGTGCTGCTTTGCAAGCGCTCTCATTCGGCTCTCAGTTTAAGAAACCGCCCAGCATCCCACGGCGACACCCCCCCTTCCTCGTTAGCCCACCCAACCCTTGCCAGCACATCCTCCTCAATAGCCTTCATCGACCCATACTCCCCCTTCCGCCCCCTTCTCGTCATCTCCCCAAATAGCTCATCGCCCTCCACGCGAGAAACTCCCTTTTCACCATCCTCTGAACCCCTCGTCCGGCTGCAGCTCATCCCAAGCCAATGCCAAAACCGTATCGTATAAACAGATGGTGCCAACGCAAACTGCTCCGTCACCGGTCCAGCAGCGGCGACTCAAGGTCCTCATCTGTCTTGCAGAATGGTTCATAGGCCACCTCCAGTTGTTCCCCTGGTATGACTGTCGCATCAAAATCAACAATGAAACTGTCGGCGGAAAGGCAGGGAAAGGGCATCCTGAGTCGGGGCGCCATTGTGATGTGTGCCAGAAGCCTGGCAGAGTTAGCCAGGCGAAGTCACGAACAAGCGGTGAGTGATCGGATTGGAGGAGTGTCGCGTTATTCTCTGGTAACATGGCTGTGACACTTGTAACCCAAGCCCTGCATAGAACAGCAAAGGGGTGAGAGATCTCAACAGTGTATTCCCTACTTCCTCGCTAGACTACAGCAGGCCGATGACCATTCGGATCCTGAGTTGTGCAGCCAGTTCGGCACCGGGCATGCGGAGACGTGTTACGGTCCTGAAGATGCCAGGCACCCCACTTGATTCATCCTGCGAAATCGACTTTGCTTCCTGGCCAGAAGAAGTCCGTTTACATGGCGAGGCGCTCGACCTTGTCACGGAGGGCGCGGATCTTCGAGTTGAGGTCCGAGGCCTCATTCGAGGTCAGGAGACGGCGATGACGGCCCGGGAGACACCGCAGGCACGGCCAAGAGCGACCTTACTGGGGACGTACTGGAACAAATTAGCCCGCTGTCTGCCTGCAAGGGGTCCGAAGGGGTGCACGTACGACGTAGGGCACGTTCTTTTCCTCACTGATGAGCGGGATATGAAGAACGATGCTGAGCGGCTGGGTGTCAGCGGCGAGGATGACCAGCTCGCTGGTGCCACGGTTGATCCTGTTGCCTCGTTAGTCGCAGTCGTCCAAGTAGTCGAGAGAGAGCGGTAGACATACGACTTGGTCGCCTCGTTCTGAGACAGAGTTAGCAAAACTAGTCTGGTCATACACTGGATATGGCAGTGGAACCTACAGCGCCCTTCTTCAGCTGGCGGTAGTGGCTGGCCTGCTGGACGCAGTCGAGCAGCTCCTGGACGAGCGCGGGGTCCTCGGCCTTGGGCCAAGCGGCGGACTCGTTCTGGGACATTTTGTCGGTTGTCGGGTCGGAGGATGACAATTGTGTCGGAGGAAGTCTTGTCGCCAGGGTTCACTGCGTTGGCTCGCCCTGGGGTTGCGGGATACCGTGAGAGAATGCGATCGCGATGGGTGGAGGAAGAGATCCTTCCAGCCTCGAAATGGGAAAAGCGGACCTGTTTGCAGCAAACTTGGGGCGGTCTAAAATGGCAGAAAAGCTGCACATTGCCTGGCGTTGGATTACCTAATAATTTCAGGTGGCTGAGGAGCCAGGGTGAGGTGTCGGCTGGCAAAGCTCTGCCTCAATGCAATGCAGAGCCAACCAACTCGCAACCTGGAAACACCTCGCCCCGGCAAGCAACCTTGAAACCGTCAACCATCAACGACGTCCATCGACGACCGCAGCCTCTGGCTTTTCTGATACGCTTCATCGCGCAACCAACTCTACCGCCGTCGAGACATTAATTATCCGCCCATATAGCTGTTGCTGCAGCTTCACGACCCATCTTCCAAAATGGCTGACTTATGGTACGTTGCTCGCTCGAATCCTCGCTTCCCCTCAAAAGGCGCCGAGCTCCGCCATCCCCGACTGCATACCAGCACACCTCCTAGATTCGGCTTGGCGCAGTATTCTCGCATCACATCTCGTCTAGCAATAGAACGTCGCTAACCATGGCGTCTGATGCAGCCCTGTGTACGCGGTCAGTGCTTTCACACCCGTTGAAACCGTTCGCTCTCCAGCAGCGGGACGACAGTCGATCTCGGAACTCGATTCGATCTCGCATCGGAGTCGGCGCACGTTCATGTACTGACATGACAGCAGCCCTTTTTCGGTGCCATGGGCTGCACCGCAGCTATTGTCTTCACCTGCCTGGGCGCCTCGTACGGCACAGCCAAGTCTGGTGTTGGTATCGCCGCGATGGGTGTTCTCCGGCCTGATCTTATCGTCAAGAGTACGTCAACCATAGGCGGAAGATGTTGGAGACTGTGCGCAGGCTGTTGCTAACAGCACACATAGACATCGTTCCCGTCATTATGGCCGGTATCATCGGTATCTACGGTCTTGTCGTCTCAGTCCTGATTTCCGATGGTCTCACACAAGATGGCTATGCGCTCTACACGGGTTTCATCCAGCTGGGCGTGGTCTTGCGTCGGTCTTGCGGGTATGGCTGCCGGTTTTTGCGATCGGCATCGTCGGTGATGCTGGTGTCCGCGGCACTGCTCAACAACCGAGACTCTTCGTCGGCATGATCCTGATTCTATTTTTGCCGAAGTCTTGGGTAAGTCCTCGCGCTTTCCACCATCTCTGGGCTTTGCACTGACATCATTCAGGTCTGTACGGCCTGATCGTTGCGCTCCTCATGAATTCCAAGGCGACCCTCAACATCTCGTGTGCATAAGCGCGTTTACTCGTCGCGCGGACGGGGTTGTGGGCGGACAAGCTTTAACTATCCCACGAACCCATACGCCTGCGCGGCTTTATCAAAGACACCTGCGGCCCGCCCCCTTTATGCAAGGATGCGGGGAACGCTACACAGGGGACGACGCTGGGGTTGGTATGGGGGTGGTTGACGGAGCGGGTTGGGGATTGAGCATGCGGCGCATCTCGAGGGACGGTTGGTTAATGGCTTCGCGGGTCGTTCATGTTACTATTGTCACATTACGGTTGCTCATCACTCTGGTCTTGGGTTTCTCATCATAGACGGGATGGGGCAAGTTGTAGTCTAGTTGGCAATGGTGTTGCTGCATTCCCTTCCATCGAGATGCTTTTATTTAACTCCTGGATGTCCCCACTGTATCGGTGTGGGATGGGAAAGGGGTACAACGTCTGCTCGACCCCTAATCATAAACATTGTGCGAGTAGTTCGCTTCATCCTCAAGCTTGAGCTCGCAGGTGCTAACGAGGTATCCTTCAGCTGCACCCGGTAGAGATGTCTGAAGACAACTCTTCCGCACTATCCAACAGAGCATCCCCAGTTTCCTTATCCCGACCACAACGCCAAGCGCCAACCTCCTCAACTCCCGCTCAATTGCTAACCCAGGCATGTTTTTACGGTACCAAACCCGCAAGTCGCCAACTCTCCGCCCCACAGTCCCGGAACCTCGAATACCCACACACACCTCATCCACAACCCTGAAACGCTCCATCTCCTGCACAAAATTTACTCAACGACCCTCTACAGCAACAATAACAAGCAATAGCCTGCCCGGCTAGCTCAATCGGTAGAGCGTGAGACTCTTAAGCAGAGTGTTCTCCGTCAAAATCTCAGGTTGTGGGTTCGACCCCCACGTCGGGCTCATTCCCGTCGACGATTGATTCGATATCTTTTTCGTCTTTTTTTTTTCTTTCAGTCTGGCTTCTCCCTCCTTTGCTCTTCTCTCTCATTCACCTGTGGTTCTTGAATTGCTATTTTTTTTTTTTTTTAGAACAAATTTTTTTTCCAAGCAGAATATTCCAAGACCAGTATCTTAAAAGCACTTCCAGAACATCATCAGCTTGTCTTAAAAACATTAAGATTAATTCAAAACTCAGTAACGAGTCAGTACTAGATACTCAGCCTGCTCTGCAAGATAGAGCAGACCAAGCAGCCGAACAGCGTGTGCTGCTACCCGCGCTTCATTGCGTGCTTAACCATGTATTCCCCATATATCGTGCCCCTTTTTGGACTCCTCTCTTATGCCATCTATCGGATTCTGGTCGTCCGCTAATCCATACAATCACTCCGTCCAAAATCTCATTATCTTCATCCAACCCTAGACCTCCGGGTTTGCAGCCACGCTGCGATCGGGAAACTCATTCGAGAGCAGAGTCTAGATGACGTACTGCCATATTTCGTTAGTCACACCTGTCATCAACATTCAGGGATGAGGAAGCGTAGAACCCACCGGAATAAACAACCACGGCACCTGCCTCTCATACTCCATCCAGGCCTCGCCATACTTCTCCCTGCAGCGGCTGATATCGCGCCACGCGCGGTGCGCAATCATAGTCACGAAGAACGGGGTAGAACCAGGGGAAGGGGCTGTTGAAACCCGTGATTAGACCCCAGGTCGTGGCAAAGTACACATCGCAGGTGTAGTGCACCTTGCGCGCCATGCCGTACCAGCCGTCGGCCAGGATCTTGTCACCCAGCCCGGTCTCGATTGTCTTGGGGTTGTGCAGCGTCTGCCACGGCAGCTGCGGGAAGGTGTTGCGCTTGATCAGCTTGCCCTTCTCCATGGCGCGGAAGCGTTCTTCTGGCTGTTGCAGCTGTCCCAGACCCAGTAGACAAAGAGGTAGCTGACGTACAGGGCCACCAGCGCCACCTTGTTCCAGCGGTACTCCTCGGGTGCGTGGTTGGCCAGATAGATGGTGCAGTGGCAGTATGAGAGCGCGCCCGACAAGTTCCAGAAGATGAGCATGAAGCCCATTCTCGTAGTACATGTCCCAGGTGGTGACGATGAGCTCCTCGCCCTTGGAGGTGGCGTTGGCGTAGAGGAAGTGCGCCATGACCAGGAAGCCGACCTCGCCCGACACGTAGCCGTAGCGCTCCCACTGGCGCGCCGCGGCGGCGCACGAGATGAGGAAGAGATGTACCACGGCAGTCGCACCTCGAAGAACATCTTGAAGTCGAGGATGCCGAACATGCGCGGGTTCAGCTCGGCGCCCATGAAGAAATCGTAGACGTGGTTGCCCGACATGCGGTGCTGCGCGCCGCGCGCGAGCGCAGAGACGTAGGCGACTATGGCCACCAACCAGCCCGAGAGGATGGAGACGCTCAGCAGAGGCCCGAACTCGTCCAGGATGGTGTACAACGGGAACACGCCCGAGAAGTGCAGGGCGGCGACGAGCACGATGGTGGTGTAGAAGGAGGTGTAAGCGGAGCAATAGTACCTGAGCTGCTTGCCACCCTCGTGGGGCAGGGGCTTGCCCCAGGCCCAGACGCCGGGCATCAGGCAGTACATGGCGCCCTCGGCAACGAAGAAGACCCAGTAGATGAGCCAGGCCTTGGTGTGCGGGAACGCGCCCGTATAGACGAGGTTGACGAGGTGCTTGCCGAAGTCGGCCCAGCTCTGGCCCGGGGCGGGCTTGGGGAAGCCGCCATCGTAGTAGGTCGCGCCGATCCACATGTACCACATCAGGCAGGGGAAGCCGACCATCATGAGCGAGACGAACCACGGCCCGCCAAACTCGTAGTGGCCAGAGGTCGACCTTGGGATCCATGCCGGGCTTCCAGCCGTCGATCATTTGTCGTCGGTCACGGTCTTCTCGCCGTTTGCCTTGGGTGAGGCGGCCTTGAGGGCATCGTTCTCGATAGGGCTCTCAGGGGGCGTCGGCTCCTCAATGTGCTCCGTGAACTTGGGGGCGCCGCGCTGGCGCAGGGACCGGCACTCCATGGCTTCGGAGGCGGAGGTGGACTCGGCGTCGGACTCGGTGGAGAGCTGGGTTTTGCGACGGATGTTGCGGCGAACAGGGGTCTCTACCATGCCCTCGAAGAGCTCCTTTTTCCTGTGACGATCAGAAAGATGGCTCTGGGATACTGGCGATCACCTGACAGAAAAGCGAAATCCAGCAACGAGAGCAGTCAGGACAGACACTTGCCAGCTGGCGGTAGGCGAAAACAATGTGGTACCAGTTTCACCGTGAATTAAGAGATGAGATACAAAGAATAAGCAACGAACTCACCTCGGCGTCTGCCGTAAAGAATATCTGCTTGACATCTTGACCAAGTGGACGGCGCGACGAGGGGGCAGTTCTTATACGCGGTGTTGTTCAGGGGAAAAATATCAGGGGCGGGGCAACAGGCGCAAAAGAGGACCCTGGAAGCGCGACACTAGTATTCAGTATTCGCGGAATGAGTGACGCCGCCCAGCCTTCAGCTTCCGAGTAAGTAGCCTGCCAATTTTCTGGGCGGTGAGGGAAAAGGAATGTGGCGAAGAAAAGGAGAGTCAAGAAAGCCAGTCGCACCCCGTGTCGCCGTCGATCGCGTGCGGCAGTCGCAAATGTTGCAGGGACCAATTGCCGGTTTGTTGACAAAATTTGACTGGGCAATCGACCCCTTGTCAAGCAAACAATCTCCCCACAATCAGCGGGCTGCAGCAGGCGCCACACCGTGGCTTGCCGATACTAGTATCGGACGGTAAATGAATACTAGTATTACATAAGCGCTAAATCACGCGCCTCGGAGCACATGCCCTGATTCTTAGGCGGAAAGACATCTCCCTGTTGTTCGAAAAAGGTAGGCCGCGAGATCGCGAATACTAGTATTGTCTTGTCCAACTGGAGCTGTGAAACGAGCTCTCGAGGTCCGGCAATGTCATTGGAACTCCGACCAGCCGTGGACAGAGTTGTAATCAGGTCTCTTGGAGGAGGAAGCGAAGGCCTGAAGGGCTGAAGTGAAGCTTGCACCCTGATTTATGTCTCTGAGACACCGTAACCCAGTTCATCTGGTAGGCAGATCCAGACACTTTGATTTCTAGAGGACTTGTCTGCTTCTCGCATAAATTCTGTTCGTGGGCACCAAGACAAGCAACAAAACTTGATGCTGCGAAACCGCCTCTTTCACGGCTTCTAAACTAGGACATTCGATGAGTTGCAACACTACAGTCTCGGAGAAGATCTTATTGACACTCCCAAGACCCTCGCAGGGCCGACTGGACGAACACCCCTAGGCCCATTAATATTCGACTGCTCTGCCAGTTACCTTGCGTTCCAAGCCCGGAGGACAAACAAGACAACGTTCCTCCAATACCAACCCATTAGTAACCAAGAAACGCCGCCAGCGCCATATCCCAAATAAAACACCAAATTCATCAAGACAAAGGGCAACATTACACGCCACTGGGCTCACTCAACAACTGTACCCATCCTCCGGTGGCAGCAGGACAGCCGACACAACCAGCCCAGCCCCAGTCAACATCGCAATCCCCGCGCTCCCCAAGCATATAAGCCACGATGAGTCCAGCCGATACCCGGGCACTAAGAACATCTGATCGTGGTCATAAATATATGCCTGTTTTCTATCATCAGCCCTGTTCCAAACAAACATCACAAGGCAGGTTGTTCCAATGTGTTCGAAGGACTCACCACAACGGCCATCGCCCCAACCTCCACCACCCCCACAGCACTCAACAACCCCCCCAGAACTCCACCCGCCCTGCCTCTTCACCTTCCCGCCCGCCATGATGATAAAAAAACCCACGACAGTAGCCAGCTCCACAACAAACGCAAAGCTCATCAGAACCCGGCCGTGCGCCACATGGAGCAGAACGAGCCGTCGTCCGGCAACGCGCTGCGTCGGGAAAAGGCGCACATTTCCCTGTGGCAGAAGACGGCGAGGAGGGGGAGGAGGTATGGCACCGGCGGAAGAGGCCGATGGTGTCGGTCACGGTGCCGCCCGAGGGGGGGATGACGCTTAAGGAGACCCATGTCGGGGAGAGGAGGGCGCTTAGGGTTAGGGTGGTTGCTGTTGGAGGACGTTAGCATAAATATCGCTCTCTGTGTGTCAGTGCTACGAAGCTGGGTTGCTCGACTTGTTGAGAATGTCTGGAGGGAGAGATGAAAAAGGGGCGTGTGATGTCGTCACAGCCAGGAAGCAAGCCTTAGTTCGAGCTCAACAACATCATATCTTCGAGGAACGATTTGGATTTCCAAGAAAAGTATCGAAATAAAATGTTGAATAAATCATGCGAGAGACGAGCCCAAGAATGGAAGATAAACCACTCGACTTACCGACAAGGAGCGCAACCAACGCAGCGAAATACACCACAGCGTGCGTCATGGTTGGGCCAGTTCAACTATGTAAGTGTGACTGAATGGCCGCAACCTAGGAAGAATAACTGGTGTAAGGTTTCCCAATGTCTTCAATATCGTTTCAGCCTTGCTGGGCAAGATATGCATGAACCAGATCGCTTTTGGAGGCAGCAGAATGTTGCAAACACCAAGTGGCAAGGTTGCCTGACGAGGCCGCGCAAGCTGGCGCCAGCCCCTCCACCTTGATGACGATAACGGCGTTGGGTCATTAGCTAGACCAGGAACTTAACCAGCTTCGGCAATAAATTAACACAAAAACCATATCTGATTGGTTGATCTAAGTATACATCGCGTTTTATACTGTTCAAAACACATCCTCACAAAAATGGCTTTGCTTGAAGAGAGAAGTGAGGAAAGACAGAGGCCATGAACAGAGCGCGGAATATGCGTATTATATGTCTGAACTCAAGCTCTCCTCCGCACTCGATTCCGGCCCATCCATCCCTAAGCGCCAGCTCAAACGACCTAAGCCTCCATAACCAGGGCCATGTTACGTGCACACCATAGCCAATCTCATATAAAGGACGATAACCGTATTAGAGCAACCACCGACTCCAGAGAATGCTAAACTAGGCAACCGAGCAAGCAAAACCATTAACTGTGCTTGACGCTCGACTCCAGAACTCAACACCGTCTCCAACCCCCCCTGCCTCCCCTCCTCCCCAACACAACCCCAGCATCGCCACCACCCCGTCCCACGTCGACACTCGGTGCAACACCAGATCGCGCCTTTCCACCGTTGTCATGTCATCCCAGAAACCTGCTGCCGGCCCTCCTAAGACCACCGCAAGTCCGCACCGCGCTCAAATCCGACGTCGATCTCGAATTCGGCCTCGACACCGAGCTGGGCGCTCTGCTCCTCCTCCTGCCACCACCCGTCCCGCTCCCACCGCTCACCTCCCTGCTCCCAGGATACCCAGGGGTAGGCGGCATCAACCCGCCGCCGCCGCCGCCAGTGGTACTTCCCGTTGGCGAAGCCGAGTACTGCGACCCCGCACCAGCACCAGCAGCGCTGGCGCTAGAGTTGCTGGCCACTGTGACAGACGAGCCTGAGCGGATCCTACCCGCTTGGTTCTGGCTCTGCATTAGATAGGCTTGGTAGTTTTCTTTGTAGCTGCTGCTGCTGCTGCTGTTGAAGTTGCTGAACGAGTCGCGCCTCCCGTGCGCTGGACTGGGACCGGAACTGGACCGCCCGGCGCCCCCCATGCCCGCGGTGGAGAGAGGCGCAGAAGCGACCGTCGTTAAGCTCGGTCGTGGAGGCGCAGCTGCGTATTGCGTTGACGTACGCGGCAGGCGGCTCTTGGCTGATGGTGGTGGTGGGGGCGGTGGCGGGTTCGCGCTGCCATTGTTTGCTCCCTGAACGGGAGGGGTGTCGCTTACCGGCGGGGAATGTTGGTTATCGGCAAGCCTCCGTCGCGGCTCCGCGGTCGGAAGAAGGATGGGTCGCGCTCTTGGGTTAGGCCGACGGCTGACCGTTTCGGGGTGGCGGCTACCTCAATGTATGCAGCAGAGGAGGATTGCGTCAGACGGTGACCGTGGGTTGGGGTGGGCGGCATAGATGCGCTGAGGTGCAAGCCGGGAGGGGTGTAGCTTGTGTTGCGGCGCGGGCCGGAGCGGAGCGCGGACCCGAGCTGGCGTTGGAGCCTGGGCCGGTGCTGGCGCCGAGGCCGAGGCTGAGGGACATCGCGTCGTGCTGGAGTTCGCCGTCGATGTGGCTGCGGATGAGCTCCGAGGCCAGATTCCGCACCAGCACTGCCGGGTCCTTATCCGCCAGTGTCTGGATGTCGTCAAACAGGATGCGCAGCTGGCGGCCTGTGCCGGATGTACTGAGCGCTGACATGGAGAGATTGTTGGCTTCGCAGCCATCCATGATGTTCCGCACGAGACGTAGCAGGTTGAGGCGAACGACGGCCTTCTTGTGGTTTAGCTTCTGCGCTATGCCAGCATACATCTCGGCCTTCGCCAGTGCCGCCGCCACTGCTGGGCTCAGTCGCAAGACCTTGAGCAGTGGTTCAAGGAGGTTCGGGTCGAAGGCGTTGGCCATTGGTGGGTTGAAGCAGGACACGATTGCTGGGGTAAAGCTGCCGTCCAGAAGATGGCTTTCCTTTCACCTTTGCCGTTTCCTCCTGCAGCCACACGAATATGGCATCCAGCGCTGTGACCAGCCTACTGGTCCGCTAAGAAGACACATAGAAGTCCAAACCGTTGTTCTGCCAGAGGTATCTCCTGCCTTTGCTGCCGGAGTGGGCCATATCACAGAGGATGGGGAGCACAAACTCCTTCGGCGGCCGGTCCGTCTTCATGATTTTGAGCAGGAGCGGAATGATGCCATTGCTGGCCGCATATTCCTGCCGCTCCTTGCTCAACCGGCAGAGGTTAAACATCGTGTTCAACACCTGGTTAGAAATTTCCCGGAAGTTCTTCTGCCCCTTCTTCATCGACAAACTGAGCACATCAATTAGGAAGTCGATTGCATCTGCAGAGTGCAGGAGTCAAGCACCTTCGAGCACATGGACATGTTCTTGATGAACTTGAGCATGGTGATCTGGTGCGACGGCGTCATCCGTCGGAGGTCCTTGAGGACGGCTATGGGACAGTTAGTGGTTTCAGACAGAAGACAAGGGGCTGGGGCCTGTTGTGGCAGACATACTCTTCAGAACCTGTCTCTCAGCAACCGCCTCCTTGACATACGGCTCTGCTTGCGAAAACAGGTAGAAAATATTCACAATGCGGCCCGCCACTAATTCAGACAGCTCGTCTTGATCCTCGTCCAGGACCCTATGCAGGATGCCGCCAGAGGATCCAGGATCTTGCTGCGCGAGAATATCCTGCAGAAGTCGTTCTTCGGCGTCGGCCCCTGCAGCTCAAAGACATTCCAGATGCCGTTGACGCCAATCAGGACAAGATCCTGGGATGTTTCGTAGTCTTCGTCGAGGAATTCAACCAATACATTGAGACCGCCGGCGCTGACAAACATTTGCAGTGTCAGGGTAGAAGTCTGATACATCTGCCGGACGAAGGCGGCCGCCTCGAGTCGAATCTCGTTTGAGTACTGCCGCGCAGCGAACTTCGTGACGATCGGGATGCCGCCGACGAAACACAAATTCTCTTGCAGTTCGACATCGTCCAGAATAATCTGTTCAGTTAGCATCATGCACAATCGAGGCAAGACGAGGTGATAACCTACCGCATTGACAATCTTGAGCAGCGGCAAAATCATATGCTGTCGACTCTTGAGCGTACAAGGCTCCAGAATCTCCAGTATCGGCAACAGCCCATGCGCGCCAATGATCAGCGCCTTGACCTCATTGTTCTCCCACAGCAGAGCCAACTACTCTTTTCGTTAGCACACCCTCCCAAGTTTGCCGTCCTTCAAGTTGAAACTTACCAAATCCTCAGCCAACTCCCCCACCATCTCCTCCCCCTCAGTAATCTTCATACTCCTCACCAGCTCCTCCACCCGTTCCGCCAACCTCGCATGCCGATCCCGTGCAATATTCGCCTCGAGATCCATCTCGTCCCACCCCGGATCCATCATCGCAAACGGATCGTCCTCGTCTTCATCATCCCCCAGCCACGAGTTATTTGACAACCGTGAGAGGATAAGCTGCCCACTAGCCTGGCCGTCCATCTCCGAGGCGCGGTCGCTCTCCTCGCCGGACTCGCCTTGCACGAGCGGGTCGCCGGCGACGCCGAAGATGTCCGAGAAGTCCTCGTCGCCTTCGTCCTCAGCGAATTTGGTGATTTCGACGGTCGAGCGGGTTCGGCGGACGGGTTGGGAGGGCGGGAGGAGGGCGGGGCGGGAGGAGATCTTGGATCGTCGCGTACTGTCGCCGGCGGAGGACTGCGAGGATTTCGGGACGCTGGTGGTGAGGTCAGAAGGGTGGAAAAGTTGAGGTGCGTCCTGGTGATTGTCAGCTAGGGCGATTTGATGTTCGGGAAGAGCCAGTAGGCTCACCTTGCTCGTGAAGCTTAGCCTCCTGTCAAAGACATGGTCATTGTCAGCGAACAGGTCGGAGTAGTCTTCGGTAGACTGCTCGCGGTAGATGATGTCTGGACGTGGAGGTAACTCGAACTTTGCACCGAGGGGCTTGACGGGTGACTTCGGCTGTGACGTATTCGCGGCGCCTCGTGCACTCCTCTGGCGGCGGTGACCTGGCGGATCCTGGAGTCTTCTGTGCTCCCGAGTCTTCTCTGTCTTTTTGGGAAGCGGCCGAATAGTCTCCTCCTGAGGATCGATCTCCGACCAGTGCCCAAACCCCTTGATAGTCACAAGTTCTCCCTCGAAGTTTGAGTCCCAGTTTTCGGAATCCCCTCTTTGGCTGTCGATGGATGCGAATGCCTTTAACCGGTCTCCAGAGAGCAACCCACCAAAGTTGTCTTGACCCTTGATCTGCGGAAGATGGAGTGCGCTCGGCGAGATTGTGGTCGCGAAATCGTTGTCCCAATTGTCATCATCTGCAAAGTCAATCTCGAATCACCCACAGACGACCAATTCTCCAGCTTACCAGCAAGTTCAGGAGACCGAAACGCCTCCGCCGCAGACCGCTGCTTCGTGACCAAGGCCAACGGCATCTTGGCGGACGTAGCCAAGTTCGCGCGGTGTTGCCCTGGCAAACCGCTGCTATCCGAACCCGTTGACGCTCTCAAGTTATGTTCTGAGGACTTCAACGCTTTATTCCACTGCTTCACTTCCTCAACAGCCTGGCTGAAGTTCGACGGCGCTTTCGAGACTGGTGCGTCGCTTCGCCGGCACCCGGTAATCCACGCGTGCCGCAGCAGCTTTCTCGCTGATACTCGCAGATTCGGGTCCTTCTGGAAGCATTGCATAAGAAAGTCGCGGGCAGCCTGTGAGAGTTGTCAACAAGACCGTACGGCCGTCTGCCAGGATGAACAAGAACGAACAGGAGACACGCCCTCCGGAAGAGGGGGATGGTCGTCGTTGACGATAGCGAACAGCGCGGGCATCGCAGCGAGATTATGATATGGCGGCTTCCCCTGCAACAGTTCAATTACAGTACATCCAACACTCCATATATCCGAGGCAGGGGTGGCGCCAGACAGCTGGATGATCTCCGGGGCCATCCAGTACGGCGTTCCGACAACCTGAGCCTCCTTGTCCGGCCCGGCGAGCGTGCTGGTCGAGACGCCAAAATCGGCAAGCTTGACGGTGCCATCTTTCGTCGTCAAGATGTTGGCACCCTTGATGTCTCTGTGGATGACACCCTGATCGTGCAGGTACTGCAGGCCCTGCAGGACCTGGGTCATGTACACGCCGACCAGATTCTCGGGGAACTTGCCGTAGGCTTTGCAGATGGAATGCAAAGAACCATTTTCGCAATACCTGCGGTGAGAGGTCAGCACTGAAAATAGGGTGTTGCGAGGACTTGGGGCAGGCGGACTCGAGGATGATGTTGAGACAGTCTGCTGTCTTGACGAATCCGATGTATTTTACGATATTGTCATGCTATTAGCCGGTCAGTATTTTCGCAGCCCCCGTCGACATGGTGCTTATAGCCGCGGCGTTGTTCGACACCCACATGGAGGTTCTTTAAGAGATCGATCTCTGCCTGCACAATGTCAGTATGGCGGATCTCCTATCCACCAACGTCCGGCGTGAACTCACCTCGATCATACGCAGCTCACTCTTTGGGACGTCGATCAGCTTAATCTGCTTAACAGCCACGGCCTCGCCAGTGCCCCAGTTGAAGGCCTTGTAGACGGACCCAAAGGCTCCCTTCCCGATGCAGTCTCCGAGTCGCTGGGCATGCACGCGTCAGCCATGTCTCACATCTCACAAATCGGGCCGGCCGTAGCCAAAGTACTCCCAGAAAAAAAGTGTGGGGAGTGCCAGCCGCCCGCTCTCCCGATATCGCCCACACAAGAGCTCCCGCTCCCGCAACCATTGTGCCGTCTAAACAAAGAGCCGGCAACCGATCGCCGAGGCATCGGACGAATCGTAGATGCACATGTACCGCGGTCGGCAGGTATGCAGGTCTGTATGTAGGGACGGGCCGTGCAGAGGTGCCAACGGTTTCCTTCACCCCACCCGCCGGCGAACACAAGTTGTCGGTCAGGAGGAAAAGCAAACAGTGCATATGGGGAGCGGGATAGAGGCAAAAAGGAAAAGGCCAGGACAAGCGAAGATGCAGGGGAAGGTCTCAACCTACATAGTCCCTCAATCCCGGATCCTGCACGGCTTTCTCTTGCCTGTGGCTCTCCCCCCGGCGCGGCGTCCCTGGCACCTTCGCGGCCACGGCGGCGCCCTTGTTACCGTTGGCGGCTCCATGGTAGGATACCCCGGAGCTTGTTGCCGGCCGCGGCGGGTTCGCCGGCCGCGACGCCATGGCCTTCCTTCCTTCCTTCCTTCTTCCTTCCTCCTCCGTCCAGGCGACCTTTCCGTCTCTGGTGCTTCTTTCCGCAGTCTGGGCGTTGGTGGCGGCTGTGTGTTCCGTTCAGCTCGGTGAGACCCAATCCAACCCTCCCACTGGCGCGGTTAGCTATCTTCCTCCTCTGCCACCCTTGCCCGGAATCTGCTGTCAGCTTTGGCGCAGTCGCCGCTGGATAGTGGCGTGATGTTGTCGCGGCCGTGGTTAAGCGCTTAGTTATTGTTTGACGACATGAAGCATTCCCTTGCCGAGGACTCAAAAATGGAAAACAAGGGAAAAAAGTTGCAAGAGACCCCAAATCTAATCTCGGGTTGCTGGAGACGAGACGAGGATCGTTCAGCTGGCTTGTGCCCCGCGTGGAGAATCGTCAGCCCTGTGGGTGGGCCCGGAGATTGCGTCGATACTTCTCCCAAGGAAGTTGTGGAAGGACTCGTCGGAGTGGGAGCTGAAGTTGGACGGATCATCGGCCGGGTAAGTAAAAGGAAGTAGTGATCGGACCGGGAATCGGTAGGAAAAACAAACGGTCTCTTCGGATGTTTGGGTCCGGGTTGCTGTTCGTTCACTCCGTGCTTCCGTGGGAGCTCGCCAACGGCATAGGTCAGGTCGCCGGGTTGCCGTCGGGCAGGGGTGAGCTGGCGTCGGTAGTCGAAGAGATGGAAAAGGCCGCCTGGTCAGCCCGGGTGGTGGCGCGGAACAGAGGGGGGGAAAATGAAAATTTACAAAACAAGAGGAGCAGGCACAAAAGGGGAAATGAAATGAGTGTGTGTCGTGTGCCGGGCCGCAAACGAGATCCCGGACTGGGTGTTGTTTCACTTCAAGATTCCTTACCGCGGGGTCGAGTTCAGCAGCAGAGAAAGCTGGGAGCTAAACCCAGGTAGGGCATATTGCAGCCGCTGCAGCACGACCCTAGTGCGCTTGTCACGCTGGTGACCGTGCCTGCAGGGAGGAGGTTGTGGGGAGACGGTCCAGGGCAGTCCAGGTTGTGCCGCGCCAAAGCGGCTGTCCTTTTAGGCACACGCTTCCGAGACCCAGTCGCATGCTGTCGTCGGTGCACCTTCCTGTTCAGAGACGCCTTTTCAGGGCAGTCTGGTTCGAGGATCAGATATTGAGGCTGTTACGTGTTGATTCGGATCAGAAACTAGTTTTCCTCACTTAGATTGTGTATCTACTGTGGTAGGGCAACCCTGAAAAATCCCTTCCTATGCTCCTGTGCTCGCTGCCTGTGTAACCCAAGTTTTTCGGCTCCCTGCCCCTGGCTGGCCAGCCCTGTGCTTCAAGATGCATGTCATGCTAACTGCGGTACGGATCGTCACCCCAGTACCCGAGGAGCGTGGAAGCGGGGCGGTTCATGTCCGGTTCTCAATACCACGGTAGCGTTCTCGCTCTGGCTGGATTGTTCGAGATGGTGGGTTCCGAGTAAGCAAAAAGGAAAGGAAAAGGAAAACGCTTCATCACCCCCATCAGCGGTGTGGAACGTCCAGGAACATCGAACCTATCCATTCTTCACCGTCTTCGAAGAGCACGGACCTCCCTTTGAAAGGGAGCTCTTGTGCTGACCATCCTCTATGTACCTCACAACCATAACACCTCTCGAAAGAGCGGCCCTCGTGACCGAGGTGGCGGACACGCCTTCCCATCTTGATCCATCGAAGATCATGACAACACCAATGGTATCAGACATTGCAAAAAGTCCACCGCCATACGAGCCTTTCATACCACAATAGTCCATAACCTGTCCAATGAGAATCGCAAACCCGTGCCTGAATCCGTTTTTCCCATCAAATACAGATACATGGTGCCCTAATCGGCAAGCCATCTGAGCGAAGTACCCGAACGCCGTAGAATCCCGAACTGCAGCTTTGTGTCGATCGCTTCCGTGATTTTTGGCGAGACCTGTCACCTTCCCAGCAAATAAAAAAGAAAAATAAGAACTCAGTTGCCCGAAGTCTCGCGGGACAAAGTCCGGCTGAGCCCGGCTTCCGCCCACCACTCATCCGGGATATCCTCCCGCCGGACCATGCTGCGTATTATCCGCTGCATCCCGTCGATCCCGCCGAGGCGCTCCAAAGGGTCGTCGCTGGTGTCGTTCTGCATGAAGCCAGGCCGATACCCAGAACGGTGCAGAGACGGCATAAAGAGATCATCGTCTTCGCCCTCCGTGTCGGAATTGTCACACCCCGACTCGCACTGATGCTCGAACAATGGCTCTTCGGTCGTATCCGGCGTGGTGAGCGACGTCCTGGAGGAGGCGGCCGTAGTGCTCTGAGATGTTTACTGCTGAGGCTGAGGCCGAGGCGAACGAAGACCCGACGCTGGGTGGCTGCGGGTCCGGAGTCAGAGTTGTCAGAAGAGTCTCCCAGACGTTGTCGCTCTCAGGGCTGAGGCTCCTGTTTCGATCGCCCAAGCCATCGAGACGGGTTGCCTCGAACACCGGCGGAGCGCTGCTCGAGTCGCTCTGCCGCGGCCGAGCTTCCTGCGATGCCTCATCGATGGTAGTCCGCAAGCTGTCTCCTAGCCTGCGAGAGGCGGACCCAAAAATAGCCCTTGATCCGCTGCGCGACTGTGCAATGTTAGAGCCATGGAAACCATCATGTAGATTAGAACAGAGCCGCTCACCGGATGATTGCGCGCCTGTGTGGACCTCAAACTGGACAAAGCAAACGTCGGCTCGGGCCGTTGGCGATTGCGGCGAGGCAAGAACTCAGAGTCCACCGCCATCGTCAGCGTGGGTACTGGGTTGTTGTCCTCGTCACGCAATGGGCTCGGGTTCGATTCGGCGTGCAGTTGTGCCCATCGCTCGCCGAGCATGGCCGCGACCCGATCATCGACTTGGGTTCCGGATGCCATTCCATTGTTATCTGTCGCAGAAAAAAGTGCCCAGGGCTGCTGCGTTGAGGTCCTGCGTAGATTGGTGGCGGCAATTTCTTCGAGTCGGCGGCGGCGGCGCTCGCGACTTTGTTCACTGTCGCGAACGGCCGCGCGACGGATTGCAGAGGATCGTAATCGCACAGCCCTGTCAACAGCCGATTTGGACTGGGGGATGTCGGATTCAACCGGCGCCTGGTACAAGCTGATTGGAAGTGTGAGTTAGCGAGAGTTGGTTCAAGAAAATGCACGAGGTTAAAAAATAAAAATTGCTGCGCTTTTCCAGAGCGCGCGATCGCAAGACTCGGGAAACATTGATGCGGTTGCGCGGCCGGTTGGTTCACGAGGGCCATGTGGCCCATGAGATAAGCGCCGCCGCGCCGAGAATGGAGACCTACCGAAGTCCCATCTTGCTCGAATTATCCAGTCAGGCACCGTGTCTGGAGAAGTCGAGTAGAAAATGCGATAGAGAGTGTAATGGTCGGACAGAGGCGACAATGACTGCGAGGATGCGACGCAGCAATCGATGGGAAAGCGGTGTTTTGAGAGTCAAAGCTTCTTCAGCTTGACCCGCGCGGCGACTGCGTGGGGTTGCGGATGATTTGAGGAGGAAAATTGGGTTGGGAGAGGCGGAGACCCTTTTGACTGGGGCCCTCCTGGGCAACGCGGTTGTGCCGATACCCTTGTTCGTTGTGCAGGACTAGCGCGTTTTCAAAAATTAGAGTAGATGCAGTAAAGCAGATGTTCATTCGCCTGACCTTTCCATCCAAAGAAGATGCAACAAAACAGAATTTCTGCAGCCCTGGGACTAAACCAACTATGCATTTAGCCACGGCTGAACACGATATCCTCACAAACGAGGCCCTACCAGCACTCCAAGGGTGGGACTAGGAAAGAACGGCCTCCCAAACCAAAGAGCTCCTCAAAGGCTCACCTCGGGAGCTCTTCACAAATGAAGTTTCATGAGTCATTCCTGACATCACTCCTTCCCCTCAAAACAGGCGATAATCAGCAAAAAAAAAAGGCAATCGCGAGTTTGTTGTTGTTGATCTTTTGTCTTTGATAATTGCACCGTCGGCTTTGTGGCTTCTGCCTGCTCGATCCGAAAGTCAGGGATCGCGATTTGTTACGCGGTTCCCCGCGTTCCAGGTTGCGGCTCCTGACGCGTTTGGGCGCGATAGAAATCCGAAATCATGATCGACCTCGGGCTGGCCCGCGTCGGCCGCTTGGTCCAGCAGACGCCGCAGACATGGAAGGCCATCCACGTGGCCGGGACCAACGGCAAGGGGTCAATATGCGCATACATCTCGGCCATGCTCACGGCAAGCGGCCTGCCCTGGGCACGGTTCACATCTCCCCATCTTATCGACCGCTGGGACTGCATTGCCGTCAACGGCAGGCCCGTCTCGGAAGCTGTGTTTCGGGATGCCGAGGATGTCATTAAGCAGAGGGATAGGGAGGACCGAATTGGCGCCACCGAGTTCGAGCTCCTGACAGCGACGGCGTTCGAGATTTTCCACCACCAAAAGGTCCAGTTCGGTGTGGTTGAGGTTGGCCTGGGCGGCAGGCTGGATGCCACCAATGTGATGAAGCAAAAGGCAGTCACGGTTATTGCGAAGATTGGGCTTGACCACCAGTCCTTTCTCGGCAACACGATCGAGGAGATTGCCCTCCAAAAGGCGGGCATCATTCGTCCTGGCGTCCCTTGCGTGGTAGACAGCAGCAACCAACCATCTGTTCTGAAGGTGATCGAGGAGCATGCCCGGGAAGTCGGGGCGGAGGTTCACTACCCCTCAAGTCAGACTCTTTCCGAGGCTCTCCGGGAGGAGAACTTCGAGCCTCATCAAATCCAGAACCTGGCATGCGCGCATATGGCCTTTATCCTGGCATGCCCAGAGCAAAATCGTCCGTTGACTGACCTTCTTCCTGCTATCAAGCAGATGCAGTGGCCGGGACGGCTGCAAAGACTTGTCCTTCAGAAGATCGCAGGCCGCCAACAAGAAGTTCTTCTTGACGGTGCTCACAATCCCCAGTCGGCTGAAGTCTTGGCCGGCTATGTCAGCAAACACCTGCGCCGAGAAGGACAACCCGTTACTTGGGTCCTGGCCGCGACTCGGGGGAAGGACATGGATGGCATCTTTAGTCTGCTCCTGAAACCCGGTGACCGGGTTGCTGCTGTCCGCTTTGGGCCCGTTGACGGAATGCCCTGGGTGAAGCCAGCGGATCCTGCTGACTTACTTGAGCTTGCTGCTCGACACGGCGTCGATGATTCAGCCTCTCATAACGCTGAGAACGATGTCAAAGGGGCTCTCAGTTGGGCATCCCGGGCGGCAGGGGACGGGCCTTTAGTCATTGCCGGGAGCCTGTACCTTGTTTCCAGCGTTCTCCGGCTCCTGCGGGAATCCTGAAACTAGCAAATTTGAGCCGTAAAGCTCTGTGTGCCACATCTCCATCGTGGATGGTAAAGCCATTCGTGACAGCTCAGTGTGTTCTCCATCCCTCATCTTTTCTACAGGTCTCGTCAATATCACATGATTTGCCGATGGCCTGTTCCGAAAAAGCCGGCAATCTGCAGCTCACCCTACTCAGTCATGAAACTGAAGCTTTCGTTTTACCACCTATGATGCCACCGCCAACACATCTCATCGTAGTCTGTGGGCACGCCATCTGGCTAGGAGGGCCCAAAAAATGGTTGGGACGAGGCCGAGTGGCTAATTGAGGGGTACAAACAAGGCGAAACACCGACCTTCATTGAGCACATCAAAGCCGGTGTGCGACTCTTGAGCGAGGATCCAAGCGGGGTCTTGGTGTTCTCAGGGTACGTCCCTCACGCAATCCTCCTCCCCCTTCCGACTTCCTCGCTCCCATCTATATTCAATCTCCATCTAACCCCTCCCTAGCGCCCCAACCCGGCCCGAAACCCCCCTCTCCGAAGCCCGCAGCTACTACAATCTCGCCGTCGCCAACTCCTTCTTCAACCTCCTCCAAGACAACGCCACCGCCACCTCCCGCATCCACCTCGAAGAACGCGCCCTCGACTCGTACCACAACATCCTCTTCTCCCTAACACTCTTCTGGCACCCCACTCTACCTGGCCGCAGCGCCTAACCATCGTCAGCCACGCCTTCAAGCGCAACCGCCTCAGATGATGGGCACTGCGCGGCGATTGGGTTTCCGTTGGAGAAGGTGGGCTTTGTGGGGATTAATCCGCCTGGTGTTGCTGGGGAGGGGATGGGCTTGAGTACTTCAGAGCCGGGGAAGGCGGAGGCAATGAAAGGGGTGCAGCTAGCGCTGGGGCAATGGGAGATGGATCCACATGGTGTGGGCGAGGAGTTGGCGGGGAAGAGGTGGGGGAGGAATTGTTGGGGGGTGAAACAGGGGATGTTTTTGGATGAGGGCGAGAGGGAACAGAGTGGTGTCGACGTGAGGGTACTAAGGGAGGAGCGAGGCACTTGTTGAAGGGGGGAGGAGGCCTTGGGCGGGAAGGGGAGGTGAGGTATTGATGTTGACGGTGTTATGGGGACTGCTCAAAATGAAGGTAAACTCGGATGCTCAAAGTAACATGAAGCGGCCTCGTCGAGAAAACCCCGTCAAGAAAAAGGTAGCTTCAATGTTGATCGCTGGGCTCTGTATGGCCTTCTCTATCTGATAGTTCCGGTCCAAGGAGCAACGAGCGCCGGCAGGTTTATACACAGCTTCCCGGTTTAGTATTTCCAACACCCAGCGGCCAAATGGCCATTTGGCCAAGCTGGGGATTGACGCCTACGTACCTGTCTAGATATGTTTGGAACCGAACCCCCCCGTTTGGTTCACCGAAGCAAAATCTCCCTGGGTTTTCATCGCCGACGACTCACAAGATCAGCCGGTGAGTTTTTTGTACTTTTTCAATGCATGCAACTTCCCATTAGATTTTGGAGGCCCTTTGCTCATCAACGCTGCCGGGCGAAGCCGCCTGGCCCGCACCCGCAACTACATCGACGACGAACTGCACTGAATCGGCAATCATATCCACGCTGAAGGAATGCCCAACTCCGGGATAAACCCTATCGTCGACCGAAACGCCCTCCTCTCTGAACCAAGACCTGGTAGCTGGCTTGAACCACTGCAGAAAGGGCTCGGAGCACTTGTACGGCACCAGCTTGTCGTCTCCTCCGGAGCAAAGCAGGAACTTCTTGTTGCGAACGCGGTCGCGTATGATCTGCCTCCAGGTGTCGTCAAGAAGGCCTCCCTCTTTGACGTCTGGGACGGCAGAGGTGCCGAAGAAGATGGCTTTGGGGTCGAACTTTTTGCATGCCTCGATGAGGGACGGTGGGAAGTCCCTGCTGCCAAGGAACGAGATGCCGCCGTCTTCTTTCGAGTAGGTCGACAGCTTCGATAGCCTCGCGCGGTCCGACAGGAATCTGCAATACCATATTAGATGCGACAGGTCAAGAGCCGAGGTTGAGCAACGCAACCCTACACATATAATCGGGGCCCCAATGACCACCACACCTGCCGTTACCCGCGGCTCAGCAAACATCAACTGCCACACGCTGTGTCCGCCAAGCGAGATTCCCAGCGCAAGATGTTGGTCAATCTTCCTCGTCCCCTCAGGGAAGGATATCCCTCCACAAGATCTCTATCAGCAAGTCAGCACACCCTTCTCCCACTCTAACCACCTTTCATATAACCTACAACAACACCTTCTGATCCCCCACCATCCCCTCAATCACCCCAAACATATCCACCGCATGCAACGCATTCCCCTCTCTCCACGCCCCATTCGCCTTCTCATCCACTAGCCTACTCCATGATTCCTCTGATCATACGCCAGGGCAATCAAGCCCCTCTTCCCCTTGCCTTCTTCCCACTCTCCCTGCCTTCCTTCCTGCGCCTTCCAAGCATCTACGCACCGCGCAGCAATGCCAGCCATGTGGCCCCTGTCCCGCAGCCGCGGGTGGTGCAACCAGAGGCAGGAGACGTTGGTCGCGGCGGGCGAGAGCTCGTCGAGGCCGTAGACGTCGACAAAGAGGCCTGCCATTTGCGGGTGCAGAGGGAGATGGTTGGGGGAGGGGGCAGAGAGGCGATCTCGAGTGCCATTTTCGCTTGTTCGTCTCCTAGTATCTTCAGATCCTGTGTCGGGCGAGAATTACAGAGAATGGAGCTTCGAAGATTCTGAAAGTTATTTCTGGATGGCCCCAAGGTATCTTATGATCAGGTCTGGAATCGGTCCACTTCATTGAAAGAGATCTCGATCGGATCTCGTCTGGTCTCGGTCAGGTCATGCCGTTTGGGATCCTCTCAACTGCTCTGGACCTCGGACCGGGAGCGATACCCCGCGATCTCCACAGAGGGGTCGCCTGGGTGGGTCCAGTGACAAAGCCAGGGTCCATGCTCGGTTCTCGAGAAGCTCTACCCCTGGATCTCCGTGAGACCTGACTTTGGTCGACACCCAAGACCTGCGCCCTGTTTACCGCCATCTCCACACAGCTATCTTGTTTTGTTACGCATTTGGCAAACTCAGAAAGGGAGAGTAGCGGAGGAGGAGCAAGGCCAGGCAGGCCGAGACGCTTGGTGCGCCCCGAGTCCACAGGATGTTTGCATGGAAAGCTTGGAGTGAAGCTGCGGGAGGCCGGGGGACACTTGAAGCTCGATAAAATCCATTTCCATCCTGGTGTCGTGTTGGACAAGGACCGGCAGCTTTCGGGGAGCTGCTGTGGTCGACTGGATGAAAGGAAGACAGTTGAAGTTCTCCCGAGGGCGCTCGCAAGGCTGCAATGCCTGTTGGGAAGCCTTGGAATTGAAAAAGAATGCTTTGTCAACCGCTGACAGTGACTCCCCAAGTCAACAAAGAAGTTCCACTGGTCTCACCTTAGGCTCGCCGTCGCCCTGCCTCAGGCAATTGTACATGTTTAGCGTCCTGTTTGTTGACGATGCCTGTCGAATCCCATGCTCTCGACACCGCAGGCAGCAGGAACGGGCTGACGTCACCTGGGTTAAGACCCCTGCTTCCCGTCAACCCGATTACGTTGCGAGCCCCTGGAAAGCGAGGTGCAGGGTAAACAATCCAGTCAACGACGACGGAATATCGCAGCCTGCAAAGTATCGCACGACTGAAGAACGGATCACGGAATAGCTTTGCCTGTATCTTGATGCCTAGCTAATGATGCGAGAGAGATGTCTTCCTGGTGATCCACACAAGCGATTCTATGGGATAGTTCCCCGACCAGATCAGAGATGAGTTGCCCAATCCTCCTCCACCACACCACTATCGCTCAAGAGCAAATTCGGCCCAGTCCTCCAGTAGCAAGCAGCAATGCCTCTTTCCTCGAGGTTAACAGATACCATAGTAATAACACAACGCGAGGGGGTCCCCTGAAGGTCGTGTTCCCGCCCCTGTCGTTCGAACCCAAATTTATCTTCTGGTTCACCCGCCCCAAACTCCCCATTCAAACTCGTGAAACCTCCGTGGTATCCCTGCCCACCCCAGAAGCCGACCGGAAACGCCGCTTTCAATAAGATGTGAGCCGATGCTCTGGCCCACACAATATACCGCTCATAAGCCAAATTCGTTGCCCCCGCCCAAACTCCTCATCCATGCATGCAAATCGCTCGTTGGTAGCCGTCCAAATCCGGGCCACCGATAGAGGGGGGAATCATTGGTGCAAATGCCAAGCCAGATAGATAAATACGTTGCGTGAAACAGAAACAAAATAGAGATGATGAAAAAAAGAGGAGAGGCTCCCGCCGAAAGGGCAGGGAAGGATGCCGCTTCAATCACGGGCTCGAAATTGATAATTCTGCTCACAGGGAAGACCGTCGTGGAGAGCATCCGTGTCCGATACTTCCTAAATCATCGACGCGGTGGCCATCGGCGCGGTCGGTGCGGCACCCACGGGCAGCGTCGTGGCTATGGCGTTGCGCGCCTCCAGGGCCTGCTGCAGTGCCGTGATCTTTTGCATCATGACCACTGTCTGCTGGTTCTGCGCCTGCACCTGCCGGCGCAGCTCCTCATTCTCCTGCCGCACGCGCTTGATCTCCTCGCGTAGGTCGGCACTGCTGTCGTCGTCACTGCGCTTGCGCTTCTGGCCCGTGAGCGCCCCGATCGCGTTGTCGCTTGCGCCGTCGTCCGTCTCACCCTCGGTGCAGTTCGGCGCGACGCCGTTCTGCGTGTGCACACGCCGTAGGTGCTCGTTGAGGTTCTCTTGCCGAGAGAAGCCCTTGCCGGCGTGCCGCTTACAGTTGGGATGCGGGCAGTAGAAGGAATTCTTGGGTCCGCCATGCTTGCCATGTACCTCGCGCTCGTGTCGCAAGAGTCCGCCGGAGTAGGTGAAGCCGGGCAGTTTCTCGCATCCCTCGGCGGCGCACTTGTACGGTCGGTCGTGCTTGTCCATGTGTTTGCTGTTACAAAGTCAGTTTCGGAGCATGCGAGGTTTATGCAGGAGCCGGGGAAAACTTACCTCCACTCGCACCTCCGAGTAAACTCCTTGGCCTCTTCCGTACAGCCAGGCCATGTGCAGATGAACTTCCCTTCCAAATTTCTGGTCACCTCCCGGTCTGGCTTGGGTATTGACTTGGACCGCTGTGGTGTGGTCGCACTCGGCGAGGTTTCCTTGGAGGCCGTTGTCGTGGTGGTGGGCGCAGGAGCGGCGGGAAGCTCAAGTCGAGGTTCTGTCGTATCTACGTACGGCGGGGGAGGGGCTGTGAACGTTGCGACTGAAGACGCGAGCTCGGTAGCGACGGCATCACTAGGATCGGTAAAACGGTCGGTGTCGGGAGTGGGGTCGTGGTGATGGTCGTCGATCGGCGGATAGCTGCCGTCGTGGATGAAGTTCCGTGGTTCGTAAACCACGCTCATCTTGCCGGTATTGCTATGCGCTGCACCCAAGGCGAGCTCGGCAGGTGGTATAAGTTATCCTCTCAATGGTGGGCTGGTTGATATGAAATTGCTTGCGGCCGACTGCTTGCTGGTAAAAATACACGTTCGAAAATCGCCCGACTTTTGTCTCAAAACGGTAAGCGGCTGCAGCGGGAAGGAATGTATGCGATGCGCCGCTTTGACGCGTCAAGTGGCTGCGTGTCCGGTCGTTTTAATGATGTTCTTGCCTTGGCCGAGTGCTGAGTGATCCTATCGTGGAAGGCACGAAGTCAGAGTTTGCCTGAAAACTGAGGTGGATATCGAAGGCAAATTGACGAGGCTCAGGCCGGTGCTTGCGTGGGCCGCCACGTGACTCAGCCACCACGCCAAGGGCTTACTGAGTAATGGTCGGAATCTCACCTCGCAGGTCAGCAGCATCAGCTGAGCGACAACATTCCAAACCAGTTCTATCTCCGCTTTCACTTTTCTACACAGTTTCCTTTGGTTCGGTGCAATGCGATGCATGGTCATTTAGTATTTGCTTTGATCGCAGGCAACTGGGTGACTCGATGTGGCAACGCCGACCTGACACATGGCCAGCCAGGGCAATGGGAGGCAGCCACGCCCCTGTGACTCACCTGACCAGGGTTTGGGTTGGCTGCGGCAGCCTTGCGCGACCTTGATTGACGACCGAGGCCCACATAACCCGTTCAGCCTCGCACTACAGCCCTCAATCGTCGAACTAATGACAGCCGCACTGGAGACGATGGTCAATCGACCGGGGCCGCCACCACACCTTTCCCGCAATTTCGGCGGCTTCTTTGGGCAATGCCGTTGCAACAACCGCGTTTGCGACCTCGATGTCGGCCAGGCAGAAAAGCTTACAAGGTTCCCCAAGATGCGGGGACCGAGATGGTCTGGCAGACGAAGAGAGCTTTATTACCATCTCGCGAGGTATCCCACCTTTGTTGTCCGAAAGAGAGGCGAAGAGGAGATGGGTGCCTGCTAAGCGCGGTTTCTCGACCTCACTCGTCGCCAGATGACGCACAGCACTCGTCCAGCCAGCCCTTCGCACCCAACAGCCCGACTGAAAATAGCTCCACACAGCTTGCCCACTTCTTCAACCTTCCAGTGAAGGCCAACTGCACGGTGGGAAATGCATCACCAAAGCCAGGGCCATGGTGAACGGCTGCGTGAAGGAAGGAGAGGGTTATATTGCCAGCCATACACCAAGTTCTCCAAACACTGTCCAAAATTCTCAGGTCCCGAGTGGTCCCGGCTGCATGATCATGGGATGCTCGCACCATGTGTGTGTCTCTTGGGAAGGTTAACCGGATCACAGGCGTTATGATGGCCTTTACGGTGCTAACAGCAACGATTCGAGTGCCTATGACTCGGCGTCGTAAGACATGCAGGAAGCGGTGGACAACAAGCCTGAGCAGTACTTCCCAACTCGGCCCAACCTTCAACCATCTGAATCATCAACTTCAGAACCGGCACGGTTTGAGGTCACCAGAAACAGGTTGTCGGCCAACTCTCAGCCTTTGGAGCCGAGCAGAACGGTGCATCCGCTTGTTCCGAAACAATTTGTGCCGGGTGACTCATGGACGTCCTCAGTCCACGGGAGGAATATGTGCCTGGGGCTCACCTTAGCATGCAACACCCAACCCATGGAAAGACCTGATGACAACGACATCCGATATCTCCGTTTTCCCCAGTTTCTGCACATATGTGCATCCCGATCCTGACACGAAGGGATGTGATGTTGCGCGAGCATGCCTCCGTTGCATGCTGACAAACTATTTCCGGCCAGGTCTCGAGGATCAGATCTGAACGAGAGCGAGCTTGTGGAGTCGCTTCTTTTCTTTTTTTTCCTTCTTTTTTCTCTCTTCCTTCTTTCTTTTCCATTTTCGTAATTGGTTCATTTTACGCATCCTTCTTTCATTCTCGTTTCCGTGTTCTTCTCTCTGTTCTTCATCTCCGGTTGGGCTCTTCCCATTCTTCACCTAAGGTCCAGGCGTACAAGAACTCAGGCAACAAATAAAACCAGGATGTTTTGGACCCAGCACTACGGGTATCTCTCGACAGCGAAGCAGGGATCATGTCTTCAACTGCCCTGAATCCACTTCAATCTTGCTGTTCACTTTTAGATATCAAGTGATACCTCGTCCCATCGAGACTCCGTAATCGATGCCCAAGCCATCTCCAACACTACCCTGGCTCAGCAGTGGATCGGCTTGTTCCTCGTAGGGAAACCCTCGCGGGGTTCGCAAGATTCCCGTACCATGATCTTCACCAACTGCATTCACATATTCATGTCTGCACGTGCTGAGGACGTAGACCCAATGAGGCACTTGTGTCTCCTCAAGCGGGGAAGGAGGGGTATGGGCGTTGGCGGATACGGTTGGTCCTACAAGTGAAATGAACAGCTAAGGCCACTTCCGCCTTGAGCAGCCTTGAACCCCTACTTCAATTCAGGACTTGACTGTTTAGCAAGACTGTTTAGCAAGCTCTGCCACCATCGCCTGATACCCTTACCTCGTACCCATCACCTAAGAATGGCGACTGCTCAGCTCCCCGAGCCCTTTGGGAGCATTCCTCGAGAGCCACTCACCTTCGGACCGTCCCCGATCCAGCACCTGCCCCGCATGTCGCAGGCTCTCGGGGGGCAGGTGAACATCTACGCCAAGCGGGAGGACTGTAACTCCAGCCTTGCCTACGGAGGCAACAAGACGCGCAAACTCGAGTGAGTGGACGCTCACCACGCCCTGCACCTGCCCCATCCTCCTCCCTACTTATCCATCCTTCGCCAGATACCTCATCCCCGACGCCCTCGCCCAAGGGTGCGACACCCTCGTCAGCATCGGGGGGTACAATCCAACCACACCGCCAGGTCGCCGCCGCCGCCGCCAAGCTGGGCCTCAAAGTCGCCCTCGTTCAGGAGCATTGGGTCGACTGGACTGACCCGGGCTACGACAAAGTCGGCAACATCCAGCTGTCGCGGCTGATGGGCGCGGATGTGCGCCTCAACGAGTCGGCCACATTCGGCATCGAGCATAAAGAAGCACTGGCGAAGCTGAAGGAGGAGCTGGCGGCCAAAGGCCAGAGGCCGTACTACATCCCCGCCGGCGCGTCGGATCATCCGCTGGGGATTGGGATTTGCGAGGTGGGCTTTTGAGGTCGTGCAGCAGGAGAGGGAGATGGGGGTGTTTTTTGATACGATCATTGTGTGTGCCGTAACCGGGTCGACGTTGGCGGGGATGTTGGCGGGGTTTAAGCTGGCGGAGAAGACACTGGCCGTGAGGAAGAGGAAGGTGGTGGGTATTGATGCATCGGCAAAGGTGAGGGAGACGTTTGAGCAGGTGCTGAGGATTGCGAAGCAGACTGCGGGGATGATCGGGTTACACGAGGGTGATGTGACGGAGGAGGATGTGGTGCTGGATGAGAGGTATCATGCGGGGAGGTATGGCGTCCCGGATTGAGAGGACGGTGGAGGCGATGAAGTTTGGTGGTGGCGAGGGCGTTTATTACGGATCCGGTGTACGAGGGGAAGAGCTGGCGGGTATGATGGACATGATTAGGAAGGGGGAGATTCCGGGGAAGCAATGTGCTGTATGCGCATCTGGGAGGGCAGTTGGCCTTGAATGCCTACTCGGCGCTTCTTGAGTAGGGAATCGAGGTGATGGCTTTCTCTATTTCCCCCCCCCCGAAGACCTCGAGTCTTTGGATCACCGGCATCGCGGTTTGGGTTGTGACGCGCCGTTGCCAGGATTACCGAAAACAGGGCAACATGGTCAACTGAGCAACTCGCTTGAATCAACAAACAATTGTCTGATGACCCCTTTCCAATCTGGGGTTGAGCAACCAACTCCATGAAAATTATCGCTATCGCCACCGCATGCTTCCTCAAGCCACCCCCAAAAGTTGAGTTTCTCCAGCCCATAGAGATTTACGTTTTTATGAGTGGCGTTTTCTGCAGTTTCAAATTTTTCGTTAGTCCAACCGCTCAACAGCGGCTCAACAAGACCCCTCACGGGTCCGCGGCGCCGGAACCTCCTCCACTTCACGGCACTGCACGGCATTCCATCTCCGAGCTCGGCCCACATTTCAGTTCAATAAACTTGCAACTTGCAGCTGAAATCGGCCAACCTTCGTCAATCCCACACTCGCATCACAGCACGCACCGCCAGTCCCAGGCAGACATTTCGTGGCCAGAACAGACTACTAGCACGCACCTCCATTGCTTCTCGGTCCCAGTATGGCTCACGACCCGGGTCTGGCTCAGCCTCGGGGCCGACGACAAAGTGACTGCCGTTCTCACCTCTGGCAGCGCAAGCGGTCAAGATAACGGACAGGCCGAAGCTCAGGCCGGCGGCAGCAACAGCCAGGAGCCCATCCAGGACTATGACGTCGAGCGGGTTGAAAAGGTCTTACCGGTTTGTTTACCCACAGCGCTCTCTACCCCTCACGCAACTTCCAGTGAGTACTGATCGCGACGAAGAAAACTCGACCTGCGCATCATCCCTGCCTTCTGGGTGCTGTATTTCCTCTCCTCCGCCATCCGCTCCAACATCGGCATCTCCCAAACCATGAACGCCAAGGCCAAGCACGACCTGGCCTCGGTCCTGGCCTCACGCCTCGCGACACCTCGACTGCTCTAGCACTGTTCTACGTGTCCTACGTCCTGTTCGACCTGCCATCCAACCTCGTCATGAGCAAGCTGTCTCCGCGGGTTTGGATGGCGCGCATCGTGTTTGCGGTTGGTGTCGTTGGGACTTGCTTCGCGGCGGTGCAGGACGCGTGGAGCGTGAAGCTGCTGCGATTCCTGCTCGGTGTGGTCACTGCCGGCATGTGGCCTGGCATGGCGTACTATCTCACGCTGTTTTACCCGCCGTCGAGGACGGGGAAGCGCATCGGGATGTACTTCACCGCTTCGCAGGTCTCGGCGGCTGTGGTGGGGTTGGTATCCGCCGGGTTCCAGCAGATGGATGGTCTGGGCGGGCTGGTCGGGTTCAGGTGGATGTTCCTTGTCTACGGCCTGCTGGGAGTGCTATTGGGCATCTCGCTGCTCTGGTGGCTGCCTGATCGCCCGCTTGCGCCTGGCGAGGAGAGGGTCAGGAGTTGGTACTCGAGCTGGCTGCCCAAGGCTCCAGAGGCGTTGAAGGGCGAGGATGCGATCGTGCATTACCATGATCTGAGGCGGGTCTATCATGCGCGGCCGTGGAACCTGAGTGATCTCTGGCAGGTGTTGATCGACTGGCGGCTGTGGCCCCTGGTGCTGATGTACTTTGGGGTTGTGGGCGTTGGGATTGGCACGCAGCTCTACGGCAACGTCATCATCTCGTCCATTGACCCGACCTTCAGCGGCGTTCAGATCAGCTTGCTGTTTGCGCCGATCTGGATGGTGAGTTAAGCATCAGGCGCTTTTTTTCAGAAGTTCATGCTAACGCCCAACAGATGGACTTCTGTGCGATTCTCTTGGTTACACCTATTTCCGACAGATTCCACCGCTACCGTGCCTTCTTCTTCTCCGCTGCGGTCTGCATTCAGATAGCGGGTCTTCTGACCGTCACATTCGCGCTGTCCAACCCCTGGCCAGATACGGCGGCTTGCTGATGGTCGGCTTCGCCTCGGCCCGACGGTTTCCCATCTGCATGACCTGGACCAACGAGATCTTCCAGCGCCGCCATCGCGAGGTCGGCGTCGCCGCTGCGTCCGCCCTGGTCTCTGGTCTCGGCAACCTGGGCAGCATCACCACTACCTACGCCCTCTATACCGGCTGGCCCGAGGACGCCGCGAAGGGCCCGCACCAGTACCGCAAGAGCAACTTCACCATGATCGGCATCCTCTGCATGAGCGTTGCCAGCAGTCTCCTCATGACTGTCCTGCTGCAGATCTTTGGTAACGAGCCGAGCAAGAAGATCACCAGCAGCGGCAGCTCGGAGGCCAGCCCAGATGAGTTCCAGGACGGCGCTGCCCGGAGAGAAGTACAGCAGCGTGGATTCGGACGGATGTGGTGGAGTAAGCGGTCGAAGGCTTCTACCGAGGCGTAAGATAGGGGAAGAGAGCGAGAGAGGGATGAGCCCGCGGTCCGCTCACGACAACCGCCACCGCCAGTCCGATGAACGGGCAGGTCAACCTGTCCCACAATGACTTCACTTCTCAGCACTCGTTTGAACATACAACTTTCGGTATCATTTTTAAAATTCGAGCAACAATAATCTACAAAAACCGGTAGCATCCAGATCCGGGGTTTCCATGTCCTTCACTCGAGGAAAGGCATGTCCCTCGAAACACACCAACCGACATCTACCACGACATGAACGAGGTTGGATTTCCTCGACAGCGACAGTGCGGTTGCGCCATCGCTGGGATCATGAAAGTCTCTGGGAAACCCATCGCTTCGGCCTTCGACCGGGCGAGCGATAACGCTTCCACGGTATCGCTCTCTCGGTCTGGCTGATCTGGGATTTTACCAACAAACATCGAAAGAGAAGGCAGGCGGGGGCCGAGCGGTTTTTTTTCCTTTTAATTTTGCTCTATTGGTCATGTTTTGGCTTTGATGATACCCCATCCATGTTTTTGATACGCTGTCGCAATGCCGAAGGAGCTCTTTTTGGGTTTGGGTCTGAGATAAAAAAGAAGAGGTCTCAATACTTCGACAGCGACAGTGCTTCTACGCCATCGCTGGGACGGCGTGTCGGGACTGAGGCGTCGGGCGGGCGACAATGCTGTTACGCTATCGTTGCGCCGGCCTCATGGGCGTTGTTGGCTTTTGTTTGTTTTGGATTATACATATGTACATGTATGGATAAGACGCCCCTTGGAAAGGTGGTGTGAGAGGGTGGACTGGTCGCTCGTTTTGGAGGCATCCTGCAGGCATACGGTTGCTGGGATGGATATTGAGTCTATTGCCCTCTCGCTTGCTTTCACACTACTTTTATGGTGCTGGCTTGTGACGTGATGTGTTGTGTTGAGTGCCTCCTAATGTTCGGCCTGACGCCTTCTCGACCCCTAACCACAACATCGCTGTCCCCTTTGGATGCCTCCACGCTCAGCTTTTTAGCACATATGACCAGAGGGAGTAGAACACCCAGGATCCGGTCCGCTCTCCATTGGATTAGCCATCGGCTGCAGAGTTTCGCTCTACCACAGTTTAACCAGGCAATACCATCATCCCTATTGCTGCCCTCAATTCACTAGTCTGGGTTCACGCCTCCACCCTCCCCCTCCCCAAACCCCCTATTAACCCCCGCCGCCCTCCCCCCGGGCCCCCGGGCTCCCTTCAGGCCAAGAAACCTGCAAGCTAAAAATCAGCCGGTTGCTTTGATAGCCGACCACGAATATAACAAGATCGTAGCCATGCTCGAAGTTGAAAGAAAACTACCGCATGTAACGGGCTGAGCCCTTCAGGGGCCCCGGCAACCCTCGGCCAACCACCCCTGAACCCCAACTCCTTCCTGGCGTATTGCCCCTGACGACGGCGTGAAGCACTTGGCAAACGACTCCATCCCGCCCACCCTCCCTTATTCGTTTCTCACGCCCCTCTGGTCAGACGGAAGACATATCGCCTATATACTACTTTGCTACCTTTCTCTTCTTTTCCTTGGGTGGCCTGGGCTCCGCTCAGCCAACCCCAACCGCATCGTGGACCCCTTGCCCCTGAACGCCATCATTAACCTCCTAGGTAATCATCACCATCGCAACCTGCCCTCTTTCTGGGCTGTTGCCCCTCATTGGTTAAGCAAAGGCCACGTCATGCATTCCGCTCTCTTCTTTCGTCTTTTCTTTCTCCACTTCCTTCCTCTCTTCTTTCCTCTTCCCCAAAATTGGTTGTACTCGTAGAGTCGTCATCAGATAGCTGCAATATTACTACTGAGGGCCGTTACACCGCAGCCTGCGTCTGTGGCCGGGGAACTGAACAGTATGTACACAGTAAGTGAAAGCATAGGAGCCTGGCCCAAAAAGCAAAGAAAACTTCCGCTGGAGCCCTCGCTTTGGAGGGGAATCAACACTCCGCACATGGAAGCTCCACCTAGCCAGCCACTATGAAGTGAGTGTTGGAAGTTAGCGTCAGTATCCGTACGAAAACACAAATTCCTGAGGGCAATGGGGTGGGTCGAGTCACCCGCTACTGCACAATATATGCGCGCAGTTTCTTGACGGCTATGACCGGCAAACGCCTTGACATCTTAGCACAAGTTGCGCGCGGGTCATACATGTCTTTTTTTTGTTTTGGAAGGCCCTGAAAACGGTGTTTCGCTCTATCCTAACTTTACCAAGCCCAGTATACGCGCAAGGTAGAGGTACAGTACCTACAGTGATTGGGAGCAAATGATTTGCCCCTTGTCCAGGTACTCACCGTCAGCCCCACAACTTAAGTTACCCTTGAGTCTGACTGTTCTTGACCACTTAAAGTTTGACAAGTCGTCGTCTGCCGAGGGGTTTCTGTTTCCGGCCGGCACCTGTGTTGCCGCCATGGTGTTGAGGAGTCTTCCGGTCAAGAATAGGATTTGGTTTTGTCCGTCGTTAAAGGAGTGCCCGCAGGGTTTGCGTCTGTCACTTCGAGTTGGGGTGGAGTGCCGACTTCGGATATGATCCAAGGACGGATAATACCGCAGAGCACCACAGTTAAGACCTGGCTGGTGTTCGTTGTGAAGCGGGGGGGGGCGGGGGTTTGACAGAGCGGGGGAGTATATATGACCGCCTTCTCCCCGCCGCATTTCGTCACCACTCAAATTCTCTCTCTTATCACCACTCGAATCTTCTAGCTCTAAACTCCCTCAGCACGCACAACACAGTCAAGCGTACGATGCCCAACAGCCCAGGCAAAAGCAATGGCGCCTGTCGCAGGGATTATGTTCAAGAATCAAGGTAACTTCGGTGAACGGAGCAGCCGGGTGTTCGACAGCTTTCGCTGTGGTCTCCCCTTTGTCGACGTCCTGCTCGTCCAAGACTGGGAAGGGCTCGATCGAGGGTACTGCCGACTGCTGTCGTTCTGAGAAATACCGGTAGAACTTGATCTGGATAATACCAGCGAAAGGACATGCTTCTTAGCCTTCCCGTCCCCAAGAGTGCCTTGCCAGGCACGTCTGAGTTTGCGGCTGACATGCTGTAGCTCACGCTTCGATCTACCAAGATGTCGACTGATAAGATCACGTTCCTGACCAACTGGTATTTTGTCTCTCTCTCATGCCATGCTTTTTGTTCCTCTGGCGTTAATGTAGCCGCAGGCACGCCACGCCGTACCACGCTCCGCTTTACCTGGCCCAGGCCAAGGGCTTCTTCGCCGACGAAGGCATCAAGGTTGCTTTGCTTGAACCCAACGACCCCAGTGTAAGTCTCATGCTTCACCGCTGATGGATAGTACCACGCTGATCGTCCCTTCAGGACGTGACCGAAATCATCGGCACTGGCAAGGTCGACCTTGGATTCAAAGCCATGATTCATACCCTTGCCGTACGTATAATGCCCGTTTCTCTGGCATCTGAGCCCTGCTGACTCGTCCTATCAGGCCAAGGCCCGCAACTTTCCGGTCCTGTCTATCGGCAGCTTGCTCGATGAGCCCTTCACCGGCGTGGTGTATCTCAAGTCTTCGGGCATCACCGCGGACTTCCGCACGCTCAAGGGCAAACGCATCGGCTACGTCGGCGAGTTCGGCAAGATCCAGATTGACGAGCTGACCTCGCACCACGGCATGTCGCCCTCGGACTACACGGCCGTGCGTTGCGGCATGAACGTGTCCAAGGCCATCATCGAGGGCACCATCGACGCCGGCATCGGTCTCGAGAACGTCCAGATGGTTGAGCTCGAGGAGTGGCTCGTGTCCCAGGGCCGTCCCAAGACGGATGTGCAGATGCTGCGCATTGACGAGCTCGCCGAGCTGGGCTGCTGCTGCTTCTGCTCTATCTTGTACATCGGCAACGAGCGCTTCATCGCTGAAAACCCGGATAAGGTGCGCGCTTTTCTGCGTGCTGTCAAGCGCGCCACCAGCTTCGTCCTCGAGCAGCCTGAGCAGGCCTGGGCGGAATACGTCGATTTCAAGCCCGTCATGGCCACCCCACTGAACCGTAAGATCTTCGAGCGCAGCTTTGCGTACTTCTCCCGCGACCTGAAGAACGTGAAGCGCGACTGGGAGAAGGTCACCAAGTACGGAAAACGCCTGGGCGTGCTGCACGAAGCCTTTGAGCCGAACTACACCAATGAGTTTCTCGACTGGGCGCTCGAGGCGGACTCGACCGACCCAACGGGGGACCAGAAGAGAATGGCCGAGCTCCAGAAGAATGTCGCCCAGACCGGTGGCTTCCAGCGCCTCGACCTGCACGAGGCCAAGGTCAGCGCTTAGGGGGACGAGAGTGCTACATGCCTACCCACCCGAAGAGGCTCCAATGGACACCTCGTTAGAGGTAACCTTGGGGAGGCCTTATTTTCGGTTCTCTGGCAGTCCAACTATTTGTCGTTCATTTCTGGAGTATACCATGAATTCGGATCATGGGCAATACATTAAACCGTGCCTATCGTAGGCTTTTTGCCATCTCAAGGAAAATTCTTCCTTTCGGTGGCACCAGAACTCTTGGTCACACTGACTACGTGGTATGTCAAGGTATAACCATGCCGGAGCATCGGTGGTTCAGCATCATATAATATAATTATTATTGGCCTGGTTGTTTCTGTTCCTGTGGGGCGGCTATCGTCCTCGCGACTTTTGTTTAACTTACCCTGAGATCTATTGCCCGGGGCTTCTGATTGCCGACGCAAGCTCCCCCCTTTATGTTGTGACGGCTCGAGCAGACGAAAAATGAATTGATCTGGTCAATCAATTTCCCTCCCCCCCAAAGTTTCGGGAGCATTGGCTGTTTTGCCATAATTTCGTCTTCGGACGTCTTGTGAGGAGCTGTTTTTCCTTCCAGGCCGAAACTCATCGTTTGACATGAGACTAACTTCTCTCCCTTTCTTTTCTGATTTTCACCAATACCACCTCCAGAAGTACGTCAACCCAATCTTAACACCCGCGCAACAGACCTTGAATGATACGACGGAAACATAACTTGAAGTAACCTATACCTCATGGGGGCAGATTTGCCTTATCCACCGTTTTCACATTCCTTTTCAGAGTCTCCTAACACCGAAGGAAGTTACCAACCCGGCTTCCCCTGATTAAATTCACAACAAGCAGCCAGCCTCCCCAGTCCCAATTACTCCCTGATACACGACACTCAGTCGCTGTGCTGAACCCTCCAGGCGGCATGAAGAGGGCCAGCTCCCCGGCAGCTACCACCTTAGCTTCCTCCCGTTGATGATGTAGCCGATTAAGATGGAAGGACTGGAGCCGTCCCTCCGCTTCGGCGATGGGTTCGGTGACGGAGAGCGCTGTTGTTGTTGGCACCTCTCTTCGGCCAGTCGATGTCGATGTTGGCCGTGAAGTCGCTATGTCCGCTGCGGCGCCCTCATGGTCTGCCCACCGCAGGGTTCTGGTCACCCATTATGCTTGCGCAAATATAGCAAGGGGGCTGTCCTTTCCAGTCTTGGGGTCGTTCTCCTAGCCCAGGATTCGTGAGCACAGGAAGTACGCCCGGTTGTGCTCTCATTCTGGCACCCGGAGAGGTTGGTAGCACGCTGCGTGGGCGCTTAGTCCGGGTTCCTTTTGAAGGGAGCGTGCCCCCGTCTCCTGGGTCCCTCCGAAGTGTCCTGGCCAGGCTCTTGGTTGCAGCCGGTTGATCTAGCTGCTTCAGAGCTAGGGGCCGTCTCGCCCGTGAGTGGGATCCCTTGGACCGTTCAGTCGATGGTCGCACATTTGGCGCGTGGCGTTTGATGGCTGGGGCAAAGACATGGCTACGAGAATTGAGCCTAGTCGGGTCGAGGGTGCTGGGAGCTAGCTGTGAGGTTGTCCCCTGAGGTATCTTGGCCGGTCTTTGTGTACGTCGCTCGTGAGGTGTGAACTGGACGACAAGTTGAATTGGTGAAATTGGCGGTGTCTTGGAGGGATTATAGGGAATGATGACAGGAAGAACTGAGACTAGTGGAATTAGTGCTATTTAAATGCATCAGAGGTCAAGATGGTATGTAGTACTACAGCTTGGGGACGCTGTAAAAGAGATCAACAAGACCGACCATCTTTACAACTGCCCATATATCTAAAGTTTTGATTTTGACAGTTAACTACTTCTCTTGAGATCTTGATTCATGCCGAGTTTGCCATAGAGACTGTGTGTCTGCATGGTAGTGGCCATGGGTTGCTACCGGAAATGGCAAGATCCTGTGTCTCCAAGTATCGTGCCGCAAATATCAATAGTACCAATAAATGATTGCTTTTTTTTGTTGCTTGTATTGCCCCGTCTGTTGCTTGCGTCGTCCTATGGATTGCTTGTTGGCTCTCTGTTGCCTGCACTAACTATTGAACAATGCTATGGGCTTGTTCCAGGAAACTATGGGAGCCGGCTTTGCGATCTATTGGCGACACATCGTCTCATGCATTCCTGAGTGTGGATGGGCTCAGGAGCGCAGATGTGACAAAGCAATTTAAGAGTGGAGTGTCAATTGCTGCTCACATTTTTCTCTGCCCTGACAAGAGGGAAAAGGGGCAAAACAAGCTCATGGTTCAAATTGACCCCTTTGAATCAATTGGAGAGTCACACAGACATGTTTAAACTCCTGTCAAGTTCATTCCCACGACCCGGGCTATTCCATTCTCCTCCAACGCCTTTCTTCTCTATTGTTCAAAAGGGAAGAAATAAAAGATAAGAAATGCAGAGAGCTTATTTTTGAACTGCTGTCAGCAATTAGACACTAATACTGTTTCTTAACCCTTTTGCGATAAGCAGAAACGTAAAGAGGAAGAGCAGGAATCCCTCGACGTTGAGAAGCATCTTGTCCTCGGCGCCAGCCTATCACCACTGGGACAACAGCATTGCGTACCCAAGGCGAAGGATATCAAAATATGTTAAGAACAAGAAGCCCAGCCACGACCTCGCCCACTGCTCGACATCCCGGAAGGCCTGCATCCCAGGCGCCCGCTTTGTAGCAGGCGGAGAAGGCAGTGAAACCCTCAACACCTTCAAGCTGCCGCAAGTTCACTCGTGCTGGCGTTGGGAGGGTAGGGCAAAAAATACACTCACCAGCGAAGTCCCTCACTTCCACACTGTGCTGGCACAGGAAGGTTACGGAATCCTCGACAGAAGCATACCTCTGACTCTCCTCCTCAGTCTGCTCCTTCACCGCTTGCGGCAGCTCTGGCCGTGGCGGGTTGCTGGCCTGGCAGCGCCGGCGCCGGTGGATCGGCGCCGGGGGTGCTGTTCAGGGCAAGGAGTTAGCGAGAACGGAAATGAGAGGAGGTGATGCCACGGTCTGTCCCTAAATGTAACAGACATCGTGGAATGGTTCTAAGAAGAATGAAAAAGGGGGGCAAGCGTCTGCACAATGAAGGGTCCACGTTGGGGAACAAAAGAGTTCCGCCAGGATACAAGCCGGCGCTGTACACGACAAATGTTTGAATCAATGCAAAAAGAAATGTGAGAGTGTCATTTCCAGCATGCTGACAATGAATGGCTACATGAGAGATTTCCTTGAAAGTACAATGGGATCACAATCTTTGCCGCGACAACCGGATAACATGCTCAACTTTGGACTGTCGCCAACATGAAGTTCGTCCGATATGAAGCAACCGCTTCTGAGAATACCATTTCTCCAAACAAAACAATGGTTGAAGAAACCAGAAGGAATAACTCAAGCTGTGCATAGAGGCCGTGTCTTGATTCCCCCAATGTCGTGCCAGAGTGCTGGAGTCGTTGTCAGAGTTGTTGTCGGAGGAGCTGGACATGTCGTCGCTATAATTTGGGCAGGTAGCATTGGCTATCCTAGTTGTCAAGCCATGGGCACTGACACCGTCGGTTAGGGGTTGTCCAAAGCAGACTGCCCCAAGCTTGGTGACTCGAACCGCTCCCAGTCGCGACAATGGCATTCCCACGATCTGCATGCTCTCGAACGCTCACTCAAGACAAGACGCATTGCTGGAAAGAAACCCAAAACAACCCAGAATTCTGCTAGAAAAAGAAGTAAGAAACAAAGTGAAAGAGTCTAACTCACGTTCGATATCCGACTCCTCCTCCGAGCCGGCAATGGCTGAGTTGCCTTCCTTGCCAGCCTCGAGGACCTTCCTCAGCTCTTTAATCCTAGTGAAACCAGAATCGTCAGCGAAGAGCTGCTTGGACCGCTCGCGTTATATCGCAAGGGCGCCAGGGCTGGAAATACTGAGCATGGCCAGAAGCAACCACCGTAAACAAGCTCAACAAAAAACACGATATACTTCTCACCGGCACCCTGAACAAGTTCTTCCAGAGCAAGACTCCAAGCTATTCATCAAAACCGCTAAGCCTGGTCACCAGCAAGAAGAATCATTCACACCCTTCACCCGCACCGGATACCACCCGATCGAGCCGCTCATTCAGCCGCGCGTCCACCAACCCTCGTCCCAGCAGCAAGATCTTGACCATCGCGATATAGATCGGTCAGGCCAGCATCGCCGGCCAACACGTTTCCCGCCGCCGCCGCCGCCGCCTCCTTGACGACGGGCGAAGACAATCCCCCGCCGATCGCTCTCCCCTCAAGGTCCGATGGCACTTTTCCAGGAATGGCGCCCTCAAGAGAAGAAGATCAAAGCACTGGTTCTCAGTCTCTGGGACCGTGAAACCCTCTGGACCTCCTCGCCTTTACCCTGCGCTTGCGCAAGTTGGAGGGCTAGGTCGGCAGTAAACCAATGGTGATCTCAACGGAAGGTGGCGCCGGGTGGGGGGAACTCGATGATCGGTGGTTGGGTTCCTCCATCTCATCTCTGGAGATCTGCTAGGAAGGGGGGAGAGAGGAGAGTGTATGGCTGCGCTCGCCGCCATCATCGCCGTCTCAGAAGAGGAAACGCCGTGGTGGTGATGCTGATGCTTCCCCCGCGGCGAAGGTTGGCGGGCAGAGAGGGCAGTTCAACAGATACCGAATAGAGACCGGGGCAAGAGCTTTTTGGTCTCCTTTGGAGGTTGCGAAGCGGGGTGAACCATGCCGGGTCGCCAGCGTCAGTCTTCATGCCACGGCCAATTGGGCATGTCATGTTGACTGGTTGAGACATACTGTCATCGCGTATCCGGCTAACCGCATGTTGCCACGTTGGGGTTTCGCTACGGCGGCGCATACTTGCGATGTGCGAGTGTCGGAACAGAAGGCGAAGGGCGTTGCCGGCCCATTGTGATCCCCCGTCATCGAAAGGGTCTGGGTGGCCACGGCCAATGCCGCCGAAGTAGGTGCCGCTAGTCTGAAGATTTTGGAGGTAGGTTCCCTCATCATTGCCAAATAATGTCGTCTCGTTCGCTACCTTCGGGGTTCCAAAGATATCGGCTACGGTTGACAGGCGTAGGGCTGGTGACGTTTGGCATGTAGTCTGCCAGTCTTATACCGCTTCCCGACGTCACGCTAGGTGTGTCGGCGTCCGGCATGACGGTCGCGGATGCCTATACACCGATGGTGGCTAAGGCCGTTTTGGCGATGGCCGTGATATTTCGTGTCGCTTCTTGGGCGATTGTAGCTTCGTCGTGGCTGTTGCCCTCCTCCTGGTTGGTTGGACGTTGCGAGAGTTTTGTTATTCGCCACTGCGAGAGTGTCGCTCGCCGTGCTGGGAGTGGTCGCTGCCAGGGCGCTGCCACCATTGCGGGCAGGCTGTTGTGCGGATGGCTCAGCGTGCGGGTGTCTCGTTGTTTGTCTGGCCTCAAGTCCCTCGACACGCTTGGCGAGCGCATCTGCAGTCTCCGTGCTTTCAGGTTGTGCTCCTCCCTGTGATCTGTTTGTAGCCAGCCCGCCGCTGGGGAATTGAAGAGGTTGCCTGCGGCCGTCTGCCGGAGGAGGGAGCGAGGAGGAGGGAGTGAGTTGCAGATGTAACGGGACCATGTTGGTGTACGCTTTGTCTGTGGCCAACACTCGCGAGGAGCAGCGCGAGAGGGAAACCCGCGTAGACAACCAAGAAGCCAAAACAAGTCCCAAAACCGGAAGGAAGAACGCGCCGAAAGAGAAACCACCCAAAGAAAATAAAACAGTCGCTCACCACAACTTCTTCGTCTCGGCCCGGGCCATGCGGAGAGCGCGGGCCTTGTCGCCGTCTTCGGCCCCGGCGGGGATGGTCACTGCTGCCGCCGGAGCCGCCGCCCCCGGGGGCCTTCTCGGCCACAAGGATCGTCGTAGTCGCCGGCGAGGCGCCCCCCGGCCCGGTCGTCTTGGCTGGGACGAAGGCGGACATTTCGAAATATTGGGGGAAAAAAAGGGGCGGCAAAAAAGACGGTAAAAAATCGCGAGATGACCGAAGGAGGTTGATAGGTCGACGGGAAGGCGGGGAGCAAGCGGAGAAAACCCCGGAGTGTTGATCGGGAAAAGGGGGGAAGGGCGCGAGCCGAGTCCGAGGTCGAGCAGAAGTTGGTGGGTTGGGGGCCTTCTTTTTGTTCACAGTCAAAAAAAGAGGAGAGGAGGGCTGCTGGCGAGGTTGTGTTGCTGCTTGCTGGGTTGGAGAAGAAGAGGGACGAGGAGGAGGAGGAGGAGGAAGAAAGTCGGCCACGTCGGCGTGGGAAGATACAAAGTTGGAAGGGGACCCCTCGTTCACACGCGGGTCCGGGCCGGAGCGGCTATTGGCTACCGGCGACGAGGTATTATCGGTGCCGTGAATGGACAGCTTGCTGTGAATAGGGCCGCTTGTGCGGCGATGCCCCACGGTTTGCTTGTTGAAGGTGGTGGATGTTATTCGGGGGTGACGTGTGTTGTTGATGGTGTCCGCTCAGGGGGCGGTTGGGGTGGAGGCTTAGGGGTAGGTGAGCTCCTGGAAAGTGCTGCCGAACCGCTGTGCCTTCAGCATTTACGCTGAATCCTTCACCTGTGATGAACGGATCAGCCCCGTAGCTATAATGTATTAAGATCCAAGGCCCTGTAGTTTTGTATCAAGCGGCTCCTCCAGTTTTCTTGCGAGACGTGCCACCTGCTTGCTGCCACTATCTCAGCGCTAGAGCACGATGATTCTTGTCGCCTCGTGCTGGTGCGGTTTTGGTCGTTCCTCCTTTGTTGTCCCTCGAGCTTGTAGCTTCGTTTCTCCAGTGCCCAGTCTCTGTCTGTCCCCTGTGTCTCTTCTCATGGCAGCATTGCCCTTGTGAAGATCTCCCGGCTGTTTGATGCTGTAGCTGACAGTCTGCGATTTTACTTGTACGATTACGCCCTCGGCTGCGCTTGTCGTAGGGTTAGAATTCAATGGCGCGAAAAGGCTGGGGAGCCAACGGACGCTTGGGAAGCGACCATAAGTACCTCAGCCCTGGACGACCTCGATTCTTGACCGGATGTCAAAGGGACGTCAACGAAGGGACGTAAACGTAAGGGTGCTTTTGACGTGTGTTTCCAATCCTGAGGTTTAGTCACAGAGATGACAATGATGAAAACTTGCGTTAGGGCCTCGGCGCTTGCAGTCATGGGGTTCGTTCCACAGTCAGTTTCACTTGCTCTCATGGTTGAGAGTGAGAGGAGCAATTAGGGACTCGTATAACAGGTATGCAAATGATACCCTCTCTTGCAGTTTCTGCGCAACGATGTTAACACACGAAGGCGCATGACACGTATGCATGTAGGGTTCAGCAAAATTGCTTCATACATACCGATGCGTTGCATAATACTAGTGCTTTGCGCCACTGGTGCTGTATTTCCGAGACCATGGTACTGGGCTTCTGACAGGGTAAGATGAGAGATCAGCACTAAACAAGGCGGTAGAGGTCAAGGTAGGTGCTCGCTCTTGGTGCTGGTGTTTGGACCTCCTGGAGAGGATGTTGTTGATAAGACCACGGTGAAACTCACTTCCGACAGCAATGGCTGGGCATGAACAGAAAAAAGCATGCGACGCTTGAGTATGAAGGCGCTGGAGGCTTGATCCGAAACGCCTAAGCAACAAGGAGGACTGGCCTCTTTTATTCATAATCCGCTATTATCACGCTGAGCCTAACCATCCTTAGCCAAAACACCCTTGTCATCCAAATCCAAAGTATCACTTCTTGCTCTTTCTCAAACCTCGCACCAGTCATCCCACAGGCTGCTTCTCAGAGAGGAAAATCCCACTCAGGCCCGGCATTGCGACAAAAAAGCCTCTGGGATGATTTTGTCCTCGTCTTATTGCCCGGATTTGTCGAACGTGATCTCAGCTCTGGCAAAGGCGGCAGCGGCTTGAGCTCCTGCGGGACAGGCTGGACTAGGTCCGGGTGGTTGGAGCCCTCGGTCCGCAGCCACTTGCAGAACTCGAACGGCGATGGCGGATCCTCAAGCCTGGCCTTCTCCATCGTAAACTGGTTGAAAGGGGGGAGCTTGCCCCAGTTGTCTTGGTGCATCTCCAGCCACCAGATAAGGTTCTGGGGGCTCTCGTCGTCCAGGAGCAGAACCACCTGCCCGCGCGTGCTGGTGGAGAGCCGCACGAGAGCCTGTTCGTAATTGTGAAAGTCGAACATGTCGTTGGGGTCGACGGACCACTTCGCCAGACCACGATCTAGGAGCGAGGAGATGATGTTGAGGTATTTTGGGGTATGCTCGAGAACAAGGTGAAAGCACTGGATACCCGGGTTGACGGGCTTCTGTATCTCGTTCGCGATATCTTCGGAGGCGCTGAGGACCTTCCCATCTAACTTAACGAGCCGCCAGGCGCGGGTCAGGGTGATGCCGCCCATGAGGTCGAAGACGATATCGAAAGGCTCGCCTGTCCAATCCGCCAGCGTACCATCTCCCGTCCAGTCGTACACTTCATCAGCGCCCATGAAGCGAACGGCCTGGATGTCCTGGGCGTCGCACGTCCCGACGACCTCGCTAGCGCCAGCCAACTTCGCGAGTTGGACGGCCCACAAACCCGCGGGTGTACCCGCTCCCGTGATAAGTATACGCTTTCCCTTGTTAAGCCCTATTTCCATGGCCCGCGGGCCCCAGTCGTCCGGGCCTGGATGGCGGAGCAGAGGGTAGTCGAAGAGCGCTTGGTAGGCGACAGAACCGCCAATGGGCACCGCGGCGGCGGGTCCCCACGGGATGCGCTCCGGTTTGCGGGCCAGCTCGTGGAATTTCGCGATGGTGTAAGTCCGGGAGTTGCCTGAACGGTAGAAGTCAGTCCGCCCACTTTCGGTTCGGGTCAGCCATCACTTCCTGAATAGAGAGCGCGAGCCGGCGTGCGTACTACACCTCCAGCCCAGGCTGCAAGGCGAATTGGGGGCGGCGGACACCACGATGCCAGCAAACTCGTAGCCCACATACTTCCCCAGGAAGTCATCATTCTCCGTCTCTTCGTCGGTAAACTGGAGCTCGTCACGGTGAAGTGCTACAGCGCAGACTTTGACGACGTGCAGCGGCAACGCGGACCGGACATTGACGGCGGGCCAGACACGCGCTTCATTTAAACTGAAGAAATCTTCCGTCTCGGCTTTCGCGTGTGCCAGTAGCAGCGCGAGGGGCATATCGTGGGGCTGGCCAGTCCGCCATTGTGCTGGAGCCTAGGAGTGAGAGGTAAAAAGGATACTCCGACACGCGGGATAACAAGAGATGCGAGAGCAAACGCTAATGAGGCAGAGATGCCGAGGATTGAGAGAGGCAGTAGTCCGGTGCTCTTTGATTGATGCTAGGAGTAGCAGTCACTTTCCGGTTGTTTGACTCAAGGTTGCCGCTGCCACCACAAAACCCCATGGCAGCTGCTGCGTGAAAACTCCGGCATGAGAAGGCGCAACTGGGGTGTGACTCGAGCAACATGTTAATCAATCCGACGCTCCTCGTCTCTCTGCAAGAAGCGAGTCGCCCTCACCAGGCTTCCCATCGGCGCCGCGGTAGAGCACATAGTGCTGGAACATGAAGATCAAATCGTAGATCATGGAGACGTTGCCCAGGGCGAACTTGACGGGGTTGCCGGTGATGCCGGACCAATCGCGCTGAAGGTAGCTGTCGATAGACTGTTGGGCAATGCTCAGGATGCCGCCCGAGAAATCGAGCAGGATCTGCAGGATGCTCCAACCTCGGGTGGACCGGTTGCGGTAGTTGACGATGACTTGGGGCGTGTATTTGATGAGTTACGATCAGCTTGACGTAGGAGATGGCGTATATGGCGTCCAGCCACACCCAGGAGCTGCCTGCCTCGTGGTGCTGTCGCGGTCTGGCGAGCCGAGCACGACGAAGATGATGGTGATGACACCGACGCAGCAGCCGAAGAAGATGCCCAGGATGAAGCGGCTGGGCTTATTGCCAACACTGGGAGTAAAGCCCCATGCACGAGGGTAAAAATACTGGCTGGTTGTAATTATGGACAGTAGCAGGCCGTGTAGGGCAAAAGTAATGTCGTTAAAATGCACAGTCGGTGTCAGTCCCTTGTAGCGGGAGGCGTACTGAGCGCGGATCAGGGGCGAGTAGTAGAAGGCAGTGTTGGACACGAAGTAGGCCGCGAAGCCTACAGTGAGCATGAGAATGACAGCGTGGACAATCAGAGAAGCAAACGTATTGCATACCGAGACAGTTAATCAAGGGAAAGTCGACGGTCGTCCCGGACGTGGACTTGCGCCGGAAGTTGAGCAGCGCCTGCGGGTAGAAGCTGATAGACCATGCCGCGAAGTATGTTACGCCGAAGACGGCGGACAGAAACTCGAGGAAGCCCATCATCAATAGAATGGATAATGAGCGGCTGGGGGATCAAAGCATAAGAATGAACGGAGGAGCGCGTCCGCTGTTGGGCGGCAACCTGGATACAGCAGTGAGCTGGCGGATCTGATTTCCAAAAGGTGCGGAAGCCAAACATCGGGGTTAGAAGATGAGACAATCCTGAAGGCAGAGAGTTACATAATACCCTTTTATATTGCTAGAGTATTCTGTAGCGAACGCACCCTTGCAATGTGGGGGCATATGATCCACGTCTCCGCTGCCCTTGCATCCCCAGTGTTCTCCACTTTTCATCGAAATGGCGGAGCACAACAGGTTGACGATCGAACCTGAGAGCCAACCTCACCAACCGTCCGTAATGGCGTCTTCTGACGCGATCCGTAGCGTGCAGATGAGGCGATCAAGACCGACAAACCCACAAACGTTGCCATTTTCCTGAGAACCAAGTAACCGCTCTACTCAGACGAGCAAAATGAAGTTGTCGAGAAGACTCCCTCAATCCTCGATGTCGCTTCTGACAAGAGCCGCTGCGGGCGATACGAAAGTGGCCAAAACCGACGGCCATCGTCTTCAACCTCTTCCACGACAACCACGATGTTTTGGCCGGCCACCACAAGGTGGACCTTCTTGTGATCCTCGTTGACTACGGGCGAAAGCGCTCGTCTGCCAGAATTGCTGGTGTGCAATTCCAGGGTTTAATCAACAATCCATGTCGCGGGACATGCCATGGCTGGACGCCAAACCGCCTTTCATTTTTTTTTTTTTGGAAGGCCAAACGTCAAAGGAGCACCGGATATATCCCAACCCTCGCCTGCGCAGACGTCTGAATAAAGAGACTGGTTAGTGGGAGAAGTCGGGCCCACCGCCCTCCGAGGTTGGAGGATGAATGGAATGGGCATTGGCACTGGTCAGGGTTGCTCGCATGACCACTCTCTTCTAATGTTACTCTTGTAGCGAATTGGTTGGGTACATTTTCGCTTTTGACGCGAGGAACGGCTTTCCTCGACCCGAATCCTATTTTCTCTGCCCTTTTCTCTGCATGCTCATGCGCTGCACATGCCTGCGGTCTTCGTTGAATGACATCAGCCCTTCATTTCACCTCGTCGACGGGACGCTCAGTCTCCAATTCAACGACATTGGGCTGCGCTCTGTTTTCCATCCTGCCAGTCGAACCTCGGCCAAGTCAACTGCAGTGTGTCCGCACAGACGGTACCCCCGGCACTCGCACGAATATGCATGCCCCTTGCGCAAGCCGGGATCCGTCACATCTCCGGAATGCAACCATTCCCTGACGGCCGGGGCCTGCCTAACCCGCTCCGGCCGTCCCCTGCCCCGGCGTCGGGGCGGGAGACCAATCGCGGCACCTGCAGGCCCTGCTCGGTCAACGCTGGTCGACAGGCAAAACACGCGAAGCTGATCAGGGAAATGGTTGGGGTCGAGTTCGAGTACAGGCCGGCTTCCAGAAGGTCGAAAGGGGGTACGAATGGCTGGGGGACGGTCTTGTCTGATTCGAAATACGTCATATCGATGCTGGGCGTTGAGTCGGGACGGCTGTGGTTCGCCAGGACCCCTGAGCTCTCACCGCTTGATGAGGCTGGCAACTAACTGGAAATGCGATGGCTTCTTATGAGCAAGCTTATGAATCCCACTGCTTCCCCCTCCGAAGAGCTGTTTCTTTCCCCATCCTCCTGTGACAACCGTCCGCCAATTTTGGCCATTCGATCGACCCCTTGACATCCATCTGGATTGATCAAAGAGCATAAGCATCTAGGGCCTCCAAGGCATCGAAAAACTCTAGGCAGGGTACGAGGCATCAACATCCTCACCGTCAACCAAGTTTACTACGTAATGAAGTCTGTCAACTGCAACATGCCCCGCGAGCCCCCAACCTTCCTCACCCTCCCCCTCGAACTCCGCCTCGAGATCTACACCCATCTCCTCGTCCTTCCACCACCGCCACCCCCTGCAAAACTCTCTCCAACCTACCGGTGCTCCTACGCCACTTCTCACTCACCCCATTCCCCCTCCTCATCCACCACTGCCAACGCCAAACCTCGACTCTATCCCCAAATTCTCCAGGCCAACACCCAAACCCACGCAGAAGCAACACCCTCATTTACACGCGCAACATATTCACCCCGCGCCCGGCCCTCCTCACAGTCCTTCCGACTCTCTACGATCCCACGACTCATAAGACCTGCTCTCGCAGACCAGTCACAGCCCCACACCTGGCGAGCCTGATCCGGCGTTGGCACGTCCGCGTCCGCCTCGACGCTCCGCCGCCAGCGTCCTGGACCCGCGGCCGTCGCCAATGCGTTCAGCCACGCAGAGGAGCTGACACTGGAGGTGTGGCAGGCCACGTTTATGGGCGGGGTCGGGGTTGAGACGCTGAGGTGTTTGAGGGCGTTAGGGGGGAGAAGGTAAGAGTGATAGGGTTGGGGAATGGGATGGGGTTTGGGGGCTATGCCAGGTGGTTGGAGGGTAGGATGAGGAAGCGATTAGAGATCGGGGCCGGGTGGAAGGTGGGAGGGGATTTGTGATAATGCAGGACAGGGTGGAGAGGGGGAGGAAGGGAAGGGGAGTATGTACCGGTTGATGAGATGGAGGAGAGGCGGTTGAGGCTGGAGTTAGGAGTTAGGCGTCGCGGGGAGAAGGGGGAATGGACGGGACATGGGAACATGTAATGGAACTGGATATCATGGGAGGAAGGAAGAGACAGAACAGGAGCTGTACGTGAACGAGCCGAACAGGGAGAAGTTCACATCGTAGCACACACCATTGAATCCCATCTCATGTACCATATATTCTCTATCTACCTCCGCCTGTATCTCTGGGTGTATGGATATATCTGTCTGGTCTATGGCCGGATCCCCCCCACCAGTCTACCGTGTCTACCCAGGCTCCATTTTCGACTTTCCAGAAGCAGAAAGAACGCAACGCAAGCTCATCTGAGTGCGGAGTTAGATACAGGTTGAATACGTGACAGTGGAGACAATGCCCCAGCCAACTGGCACTCATTATCGTTCTTTTTCATGGCAGCCAAATCGCTTGCAAAGCCAAAGACGTGAGACAAGATCAAACAAAAGAAAGCAACTAAAAAGAACAAAGGAAAGAAGGAAAAAAGAAACCGCCTGCCACCCCCCATGTGAATTTCCCATAACGCCTGCTGCCGCGATGCATGCAATGCAAATACCTCTTCTTTTCTCCCTCTGCAAAGCAGCCGTTTCCGTCTGCCCACGTCCAGTCTGGTATCGTTCGATGCCGATGCCAATGCGACCTAGGGGCAAACAGCCCTTCCGCCGTGAAAACGGTGTCTTGTCGAGTCGAAACGGCCCGAATGACGTCTCGGGTCGGCTGCGGTGTGGGTGCGGCTGCAGGGACCGCCCGCAGGTTGCCGATCCCCAGTGCCGAGAAGAGCCGCTCATCCGGCCGAACACAACAAGGCACAACCTTGATTGCACCATCGCACCAGCATTTCAACCTTCATTACCACCGCCGTTCCAAGTTTTTCTCCCCTTCCTTAAGCCGTCTTCGCCCCCATCCAACCCGGCAGCGCCTTCCAGCCGCGCGTTCGGCCCCAGCGGCGAGCGCCCGAAGTTCTCATCGACATCGAGCAGGATCTTGAGCGCGTTGCGTGAGCGATAGAAGGGCTATCAACCGCCTTCTCCTTGAGCGTCGAGACAGCGTCCGCACGCCAGCCGCCACCTTGGCCTCGGTCTTCTTGCCGGGGAACGGCAGGACGTTCTGCAGCAGTTCGTCGCGGCGAGGGTGAAGCCGAACTGGGGCGAGGAGCGGAAGATGCGGGCGGGGCCGCCCTTGAAGAAGGCACGGAACCCTTCCTCCTTCCAGATGGTCTTGGCGGCATGACGCAAGCCTGTGTAGGTCGTGTCGCCCTTACGTGCTTCGACCTGCAAGCGGGTTTTGATGACGTCGCAGGGGGTGGTAAGGTACGCAGCGGGCATGCCGGCGATGGCGCCGGCGGTGAGGAGTTGAAGCACGCCGAGCTTCTTTGTCTGCGACTCGCCGAAGAGGTCTTTCTTCAGGTGCGAGTAGACCGGGAAGTAGATGGCCGAGAAGGGGACGTCGCGGAGAAGCAGGCTGACGCGCCCTTGTATAGGCCGACGAGGCCGAGATTGCGGACGATCCACATGGCGGAGCGCTTGGGCGCGCCCTCGACGCTCTTGGCGACTTCGCCCTGGACTTGGAGGCGGATCTTGACGATCTCGAGGGTTGGTGAAGACCTGCGGAGAGTCAACGTCAACAGTACTTCGACAAACACACCAACGGAACACATACGACTTGGCAACCACCAGCAGCACCGCCAGCAATCACCTCATGGCCCCACCAGATCTGCCCTGCTTATCGGTGAACCAGCCGCGGACAAGGTCGTTCACGGTCAGCTTGATGGCCTTCTCGGGCGCGACACCGACGAGCTGGGGCAGAACGCCTGAGTAGAGGCCGCGGAAACCCTCGTTGCGAATCACCTTCCTGAAGCAATCGATCGAATTATTGTACAGCCGCTGGCCGGGTTGGCGCCGCGCTGGTTCTGCATGCGCGTCTTGACCAGGTCGATCGGGTAGACCATAAAGGCGCCAAAGGCACCGGCGATGGAGCCGAGAGCGAAGTTGTACGCCGACTCGAGCGACTGCGCGACAAAATTCTGGCCGCGCGACTTGGTTTCGACCAGGACGCGGCTGTCGTCGTCCTCGTCGCGCCGCCGCCACGCAGGGTCCAGCACCTTGGTGAAGTCACGCAGGCCCAGCCGGCCGGTGGGCTCGTCGAGGCTGGCAAAGTGGAACAGGATGTCGGCCTCCATCGGGGTGAAGAGCGAGAACCGGGTGATCTTCCGCTTGGTTCAGGAACTCGGCCCGGGTGATGCGGCCGTCCTTGCTCTTGGCGCAGGCGCGCCGGACAATGAGCTCGACGAGGTCCATCTCATTGATCATGTTGAGGAAGGCCCGCACATTGGCGTACGAAACCTTGCTGCCCTGCGCAATGTTGCAGAGGGTGTGCAGGTTCTCGAGCAGGTGGTCCGAGAGTGCCTGGCCGTCTGCTTGATGATGGTCGCGAAACTCCTCAGGCTCAATGTAGCCGTCACCGTCGGCATCGAAGCGCTGGAAGGCCTGCACGCCTCGCCCTGCAGACCGCGCAGCATCTGGGAGAACTGCTGGTAGTCCATGTTGTGCCGCTTGTTCTTGTCGCCGATGTACAGCTCGCCCACTCGCAGTCCCAGTCGAACGGGATGCTGTCCGGCCCCTTGTTGAGCTCGTAGAGCCTACGGAAATGCTCATATTTTACGGTGCCGAGGCGGTCAACGTCGAAGAGGCGAAAGGCAATCTCGTACTCGGCATCGGGCTTGGCCAGGATATTCTCGAAGAAGGCCCAGTCAGCAAGATCACCTTGCCCTTGCGTGCGGTCGGCGACGCCAAACAGGATCGAGTACTGCTCGCGCTTGATCTTGTGCTAATGTGGAGTCGCATATCAGCAGCTGTGCTCGGCATGCATGTCCAATACGCAGGTAAGAGAAGGTAAGAAATATAAGAAATATAAAAAGGGAGGCACTCACGTAGTCCTCATGCGCGGCGCAATGCATCGATAAATTGATCGGGGCCAAGATAGAGCTCGCCAGTTTCGGGTCCTTGAACCGCATGGCGGTGAAGCGCGCCTTGGTGTCGCCGAGAACTGCTCGGCTCTTGCGAGCCGACGAGAGTCTCCTTGACAGCTTCCTTGACGGTTGCAACTTTTGACATTGTGCGCCACCGAGACTGGTAGAATATGCGCGCACTTGAGTTAGTCACCTATGATGTCGCCCGAATCGTTGGCGATGGGGTTTCGGAGGGAAACCGGCGAAGTTCGATGATCGGCTCGCACAACGCAGGTGAGTGAGTCAATGTGCGATCGGCCGACCGTGTGAGTTTGTGGCGGGAAAGAAAGTGTTCGGGAAAAAGATCACGATTATCACGCGTGGCTGACTTGGCGGCGCGAAAGGAGAGAAGAAAGAATGGAAGTCCCGCCTTTTCTTTTTTTCTTGCACAAAGACAAACAGCTTTCCCCTCAATGCCCACCGAGGATCAACTGGCTTGCCGAATGGAACGAGGTCGAGCAGCAATCCTCGTGAAGAGTGGATCTTTGGGGTTGGCTTCCAAAGTGAAGTAGAGACACACCTGACCGAAAGAGTGTTTGACAACCGCCCAAATCGCAAGAGGCTATTTTTTTTTCTCTCAAGTCGCCTCATCCAATCCGGTGTCGCAGGTTGCAGTTGGCGGTGGGGCCGCAGGGTCATGTCTTGGCATTGGATGCGGCGGCAAGGGCCACATTAGCCGAGAACGAAATGGCTCGGTAACCCCCGCACCCCGAGATCCCGACCGAATCCCTCCGTACTGCTCCGACGTTGACGACCAGAGGACAGCGGGTCTCGGCTTTACGTAATTCCTGCACCGGGAGCGACCGTGAGGATCGACCGAACCGGAAACGTGCTTAGCCTTATGGATGCCAACCCACAGATCAGCCAAGGGGCGCTGCAAAAGAGTTGCCCAACCACAGAAAGCTTGTTCCTGGCGATCTCTCTCTCCGGGAAGTGGGATTGTGGGGATGATGCATGGCATCCAACCATGCCACGTCAATGAGATCAGCCCGCTGTCTCGTCATCTGTTCAACCTCTCATGGTGGAAAGCTTTTCGTCTAACCTCTCTATTGCTAACCTCCTTGCCATGCCAGAGTCCCATAACTGCCGCCCCGAGATGCGCAGTATGTCCCATCTGCCTCTCGCAGGAGAAAAGATAAAAAGATTCCGCCGCCAGCCTGACTCGAAAGTGAAATAATACATATACAGTAGCCCTCTATAAGCGCCCTCCGGATGAACGCCTCGCACACCATTCCCCCGTTTCCCCAAGACGCCATGCTGCCTCATTGTTGGAATGCCCTTCCTGATCATTTTGCCATGACCCATCCCTGAAACCATCGCGGCTACCCCCTCCAGACGATAGCCTCGCTCCTCCTGACACCCTTGCAGACGAATGGCCATTTTCCGTTGCTCGAAAACCGGCAAAGATAGGAGTCGGCGCGATGATCGTTGAGAAACGAGAAATGAGGAAAGGAATGTCGTAAGTCGCATAATTCGTCATCAGCCCGTGCTGCTGTACTTGCTCGTTGCTCGTCGCCTTTTTTGTTGGTTGTTTTTTGTTGGGTTTTTGGTTTTGTTTTTTGGTTGCTGTGTTTCTGGGTGGTGTAAACAGGAGCATCAGATCCTGGAATAGCCATAACCAAGACAGCCAGCTCCGCTCCGCTGCATGTTTCGATGCTGGGAGCAGTAAGCTTGGGCAAGGTGGACTGGAGAATCCCGATGCGCAAGAACAGTTATCAGCGAGCAAACGCGACAACCAATTCACCACCTCCTGAGTGGCAGCCTTGGCGGATGCAAGTACAACATAGGGAAGAAGACCTGCTGTCGTGACGATCCGCCAGAGTCGTCAAAGATTAGAAAATACGCAACGGCATGGGTACTAGGCCAGAGGAAGAAAAAGGGAAAATCGCCGAATGGGTCGTGATGCCATCCTCCAGCTGAGGTGTGGCGAGATATGAATACAGCGAGGGGCAAGAATCGCAAAAGGCCCCTTGGTATCAGGTCGTGAGACGTCCTCTCTAACCCTGGATGGAATGAGGTTGCTGGGCGCCGGTAGGCGTCAGCGATGTCGTCACCGATAACAGACGACGTCTCCGCCCGAGGGGCAGCCGTGGCATACAGGCTGGACAGCGTGACTCCGCTGGCCATCTTGCCCGCGACGTACACCGATGATTGCTTGTATTTCGGGACGCGTACTTGTCGTAGACAGCGCGGTGATGCTTTGTCGGAGCTTGGCAGCACTCGAAGAGGATCTTGATGAGTGGCTTGAGCTGCCGGAGCGTGTATCCGGAGTAGTGAACATGGGGCGGGAGTCTAGGAATCGTTAGCATTCGGCTCGGCCTGATTGTATGTAGCTGTCAATCGACTTACCCAATCGCCCTTTCCCAAGAACAGACGAGAGATGCAGTGCGCACCAGCAGCGAGCAAACTGGGTGGGCTAGCACACGCTCGTCCATGATGGTGATCTCCAGGAAATACTTGGCCAGAGTCCGCGTCTCTAGATCGTAGTCGTCGGCCTTGCTGATACGGCGAAGGAAACTCATGGGGCCGGGCAGCCAAGCTCGAACTGCAGCATGCTTAACATGAAACGCTCAGCCTTGACAATCTCGTCATAGGTGTAGCCCGAGTCGACCATGTAGACGATCTCCTGAACCGACGGACAGTTGATCTCTTCGTACTTGGACGCGACCAAGAGAGCAGTGGCTCCCACGAGCTGGAGCTTTCCGAGGGATACGACCTTGACCGAGAGGAAGCGGTCGATGTAGTTGACCGCCAGGAAGAGCGTCTCAGGGAGGAGGCAGAAGCGGTGGTGGACCTGGACCAACCAGTCCATGAGGATGGCGCGCATCGACCACTGGATCTCGGCTTGATCCTCCATGTAGTGAGGGTTGGGAACCATGCGGTTCTGGGAGAATGTCAGCAAACACTCCAAGACTGGATTCAAGGGTAACAACGAGGCAAGGAGAGGGACGTACCTCGAGGTCACGCATGTACGAAAAAATCTCTTCGCCGTACTCGGCAACCATGCTGGTGTCCCATGCCTCCTCTTCCAGCTCCTCTTCGGTTTGGTGCTGCAAGACGTGGGACCTTGCCATGTCAAGCTCCCTTTGAACGCTGGCCGTGACGTCCGGGGCGAGCAAGGTGGTCGGCCCACTGGTGGTGTTATCGCCGTGCGACCGGAACGAATGAGCTGTGGTGTAGCCCTGGTCATCATAAGGCTCCTGCTCTTCCTCTTCGTCCCAGTACTCCTCCGGCTCGTTCTCGGCAGGAAGCTCAGGGAGGGCCCTCGAAGTGCGCGAAACGTCGGGGAGCCGGCCGCAATCGATCTGCTGCATACTCTTGTAGCTCATCTCCTCCACCTCAATCAGAGCCTCGCAGGCAACACCTTGAGCATCTTCCAACAAGTTCTCGACGGCGTCCTCGTAAGCCGCCTCAGTCGCGTTGTCGTCGATATCGCCCTCGTCTTCCACCTCGATGAGGTTGTCCGGCTTGACTAGGAACTTGCTCTGGGTGTGCCGGAGGTTTTGCTGCTCAATCCGGAGCACGGGCTGGCTCTTGTAGTGGCGCGGGTCTTTGCCGGCTTAGCCACCAAGGCGGCCAAATCATCGACCGGAGGCGTTGCCTCGGGGCGGACGTTGACTTTCTGTCCCTCGCGGTCGTGATAGATGGAAGTGGCCTTCTTAGAAACGCCGTTTCTCATGGGAGGCTGTGCCAGAGATGTGCCCGAATGCTGCTGGTTGATCGAAATCCCACGGCTATAGCCTTGCGCATTTGCGGCCTGGTCCGGCTTCCTGGGCAGTGCGGTAGCACGGAGCCGATTATCCTTGGACCCTGCTTGCCTGTTCTCTTTATCTTCGAGTCGAACCTCGCGGATGTTGACGGGCACAGCGGCCGGCTTGCTGCGAACCTTGACTGCCTGCTTTCCAAGTGGCTCAACAACGCGACTTCTAGCCGTGTTGCTCACATCGCCAAAGGCAGTCCGCTTTGGAGGGGCATTAAGCGCACCGGTGGCAGCCATGGGCTTGGGGTTGGTAGCGGCTTGTGACGGTTGTTGGTGAAATGTTTGGAGGGGATGATATTCTCGTTACCAGAAATGGGTGCGACGGCGCGCAGGGACGCTGGGGCTAGGTGCGCGTCTAGATTAGTACTGGAAAAGAGGGGGATAGTTCGAAATGACGCGACAGCGAGGGTGTCCAGTGTTCTGTTTGGAAGATGTGACGCGCACTAACGGATTGTGGGGGGAAGGTGCTGGGACGGAAGACTAGAAGAAATCGGCCAGCTTACCCTTGCGTCCATGGTGGGAAAATTGGACTGAGATGATGTTGCTATGCTCTGCTGACGCGGATACGGCAATGCGCGAAACAGATAAAGCTGCTGGCTGCTGGCCGGCGACTTGCGCTCGCTGTCGGGACGACAACTGAAGCGGCGAGAAGAGTGGTGGTGGTGGAAGTCGACCTCGGAAGTTGTCCTTGCTTTTCTCAAAGAACGCGACCGATCCCTCGAGACGCGGTTCAAGAAAGCGGAAGATAGAATTGTCGGCCGACAGCTGTGCTGATTTGAGGTTGCGGAAACTGGCTGACCGCGTTGACTTGATCAGGGCGGGTCTGTCGCCGTGGGGCTAGACCGACGGAAGCACGGGTCGCAGCTTCGCAGAGAGCGGTGAGACGGTGGAAACAGCGCGCCTCGCACTAGCTCTGGAGCGCAGACATCGAGGAAGGATGGCAGATAGACTTGTCGAGTGAAGCCTTCTCTGCAGGCCGTTGCAGGACGAGGAAGGAAGGGAACGGTGCACAATGGCAGAGTTGATCTTTTCAGAGCATTCCTGCAGAGACCTGCTTTGTGCTTTCTGTTTTTGTTGACAAGGGAGTTGATAAACATACTTGAGGATTTCTTGGCATGGTGGACCGTGCAACCCCTGCCTGCCGTTGCTTGGTCGTTGCCCCAGTCCTTCTTTCCATCTCCACTCGGCAATGACGTAACCCCGCTTTATTCACATTGTGTGCATTTCCATGTCGCGTCAACTGAGGAAGGCGTTCTTCCCCCAGCATGATGCATCTAGTGCGCCGTGAACAATAGTTATGCCACAAATGCTATTATACTTTTGAAAATGGGTGTAGAGCATAAAATTAAAGTTTTATCCCATTCTCATGCACGTTGTTGTCCGGATGAGGAAGTATGAAGAACAATCTTCAATCATCGACGCGAAAGCGGTGGGGGTGTGGACACACCAAAGTGCCGCGACCTCACGTGAACACTTTGATTCACTTCCTGCTCCACGTCAATTCTTCCTCTCTCTAACGAATTCCAATGCCTTTTTCACAACTCTGAATTCTTGACGCTGTTCACTTGCTAGGCGACGATCGGGCCTGACAATTCTACGACAAGGAAGGCTCAGTCCCCACCCCGCTCGTGTTTCTGATGGTCCAGGGTTTTCGCTGCTAAATCTGTCCCGACAGAGCAGTCTCGAGTGGGGACCGACTGTTCTGCAGGCGCCGCGAAACTGACCAGTGAGATGGCTTGCGCAGAATCCATGGAGCGCAATGTTTTGATGTTTTGGTCAATGGACTCCCGCGGCGCGACGGACGTTTGCGCGCTCATGCGGGGTTGTTTCGAGGACAAGACTTCGACCTGTCAGGACCTGCCTGACCTTCCCCTGTCTCGAATTTCGTCCACCTCGCCCTTCCGATTGCGCAAGCAAGTGCGGGATCCCTCTTCCAGCAGGAAGGGCTCTTTCCCCACCAGTGCCGCACTACTCCCAGCACCTTCCAAACCGCCTGCTTAAGCATTTTGTGTGAAGCTTGGATCGGCCGACTCGTTTTCGATTTAACATAATCGCAACGATGAGAAGTCGTGCTGCGATGCTTGGCTTGAAGAAACATTCTCTTTCCCGAGTCGTCTCCGAATGCATAATGCCTCATTCATGTCAATGGGGAGCGTCACAAGCAAGAAGCCAAGGAGATGTTTGGTGCCTCGCGGATGCATCATGCGCTCCCATCGCCCGGCGCATGGGGTCACCAAGATGTGGGGCAACTAGTGGAGGCGCTCATGTTCAACTGCGCCCGCACAATGCCCCTCGCGATTTCGAGGTTGAGTCTTTCAATTTCTCTATTGCTCAGGCTCTTCATTTGCACTGGCGCATTGCGAATTGGTTGGGAAAGCCCTGGCGCAGGGCAGGCTGTCAACCAGCCAAGACTTGTGACAGAGGCGGTCTTAAGCGGTGCCCTGGGTTGCAGATCTGCAGCTCAGAATGGACAAGGGTACGGTCGGCGTGAAGGTCAGAAACTGCCTGAAGATTTGCTTCATCAAAAGGCACAGGAGACTGGAGAGGATCTGTCATCTTGATCTGCCCAAAGATATGACTGCACCTGAGCCGAACATCCCGCCACAAGAGAACCAGATCACTTGCTTCCAGAAATCTCCACCCTCAAGAGTTGAGTGGAGACCTCGCCTTCGCTTGAGCGCAGCTGCGGGCTTCAACCTGCATGCATCTAGAGAGGGGTTGGTGGTCGTGGCAGGGCTGTTTTGCAGGACGGTCTTTCTGGCGTCGCCCTTGGGATCTTGAAGCCTGATTCGACGGGACTTTAGCATTCGAAACTTTGCCAGCGCATCAAACCGCGGTCTCCCATCTCCCAAAGCAAGCAGCTGCGCAGCTCACCTCTCGCCTCGAACTGCTACGGGGCAACAGCAGATCGATCTCCCATACGGCTGAACAAACTGGACTCCAGTGGCAGCGTTGAACAGCCCTTCGCCTGTTTTCCCCACGGTTACTCTGCCCGAGCATTTGCAAGCACCTCTGGCCTTGAGACCGCAAGGTCGCAGTGGTACAGGCGTTCGGCTCTCCGATGCGCTCTGCACCCTCTAGCGCATTTGTGATGACCTTTCATGGTCCCATCTACCAAGTACACACTATTTCTGGTCGGCGAGGCCATGGCCTTGGGCAGTCTTGCGTCCACCCAAGAACCGCCAGACACTTCGATACATATGGAAATCCCTGCCGTGCGGAACATTCAGACACACCTGCCTTGGTTGGTTTGCAGCTGACGGGGCCGCGACAAATCCACCATGAGGTTTGTTGACTTGTCTGGCGCACTCTCGTCCAGTGACTTTGCCTGCCACACATGTGCGGCGCCGTTTCGTTGTATGGCGCAGCGAGATTGTGCGCCCAAGGCGATCGGTCCAGTGGCATCGCGCAGTCAGGCCATTCAACAAGCTGCGCTCTCAGCGTGATAACAAGGTGTTGGAGTAATTATCGGCTGTCTGCGTCCATCGCATCGAGGCCTGGGAAAGCCAATGTGTGGAAGACTGGAATACCGCCGGCCGCTCCAGACTTCATTATGATTGTGCATAAGGGACGTGAGTACACAGTAACAATAGCTGGCGACAGAGCTGTCGTGCCGACAGCAGACATTGTGTGCTGAGGTGACTGTACTGTATAAGGGAGGTTCCGGTCTGCTTCCCGACGCAGGGTAATTGGATCAGGGCAGGGCACTCTAGCTCTTGCAGTGACTGGCCATTCCGCAATTCAACCCGGTCAAGTCAGGTGGTCTTCAAGTCGCCTTGCAATGCCCATGTTGATGCTCTGAGCTGGAGGAGGAGTGATGCCGCAACCTGGAAGGTACCTAAGGTACCTTGAGGTTGCGCGCGATACAATGCCACTTTCCGCGATGGATGTCTACCTCAAATACCACTAGTTCCAGCCAGCCCACGCCGTCGATGCCCCTGTTCTTGAAGCGACTGTGAGAGCACTTGATGCCCGTTCCGACCAGGCCAGACGTGGGCCGACCCGGCAGGTTTGTGGCAGGGTGTGTGGTGCTGGCGGTGGCCGCAGCGGAGAGCAGCTGCAAGCGCTGGCTAGACCGTGCGCGAACCCGGAACGAGCTCCACCTCGAGCTCTCGGCGCAAGGGAACAAAGGAGAATGCGACTTGAAGCGCAGGACGAGCACGGGGTGTAATTGGCATGGTAGAGAAGCAGAAACGCCCACGAATATCAATGCAAGCATCGATGCCTGGTTAAAGTCGTGTCTGCTATCCGATCCCCAGGGTGGAAGCCCCCAGGGGATTGGCTGTGGCACAGTGCGAAGTCCTGCGAACCTGCTTGCAACTCCCGGCGCTGCCAGTGCGAAGAGTGTGCGGCGTGCGATTACCGCATCTGCCTTCTTAAATGCAGATTCTTGCGACTCCTCATTCCCTCTCCCACGCACAACCGCCCCGATTGCTCGAACCGACCCATCGAACCACCGCGGATCCCGCTGGTAAGCCATTGTCATCTCGCATCCTCCACCTTTTGCTTCTTGCTTTCGCCTGCTCCCAACGCCATCCTCCGAATCCGTTGCCTGTCGCCTGTCGCCTGGTCGCTCACCGTTGCTCCAGTCCCAGGTCCCGACTCCGTGCGAGCTCGATTCTGTGCCCCCAGAATCGAGATCACAACCGTCTCTTGAGCGTCACCATTACTCCCCCGGCAATCTGGTAAGTCGTTTCGATACTATTCTCCCATGCGATCAAGGCCACCTCACAGTATCTGCCACTCTCTTTCCCGTTGCCGCACCAGAGTTGGCTTGATTGCGAGGGCTGCCCATGGCTTCATGCGCTCGACTCGGCCACGGCGAAGCAGCTCCTCGGCCCTCGAGCCCCTTCTGGCACCCAGGTGTCGGCCCATACACTTCCCACGGACCCCGTCACCATCGCCCTACGCATTTTCGCATGTCAAAGTCTAACGTGTGTGCTCTCTTTCGCAGTTCCCCATCGCAAGACGCTGCTCTCCACCGCTGCAACCGGAACGCACCCACGCAAAGATTTGGCTCACCCACCACCAGGCGGTGACTCCAACCACAGCCATCCGACGATACCACGCCTTGAAGTCGACGATCATCGGCCCGGGAACATTGCCATCCTGGCTTTATTAGCCTGGAATGGAATTGTCTCCCCGCAAGCCGACTTCGCCGAGACGAGTTCAAATCCCGACCACGACCGCCCTGCCCAAGCTGGACACCGCAGTGGGCTTCACGACCCAACAATATCCGTCCGCTGCGCACCACACGATGCCTTCGGGCCCCAACAGACAAATCGTCGCCGGCATGTCCGCGACGTCCCCCACCGGAGTGGGACCTCTCCCTGCAGGATTGTACGCCGGGAGCGTGTCCCTCGCACCGTTACAGCACCAGCCAAGTCGATCGAGTTCCGTCTCCTGCTCGCAGAACCAGGCTGCGTCGCACGTTTGCCTTTGCGGGTAGACATCTATCCTCATGACTGTACAGAATCCATCATCTCAACGGCAAGGAACTTCTGGGGGTCTACTCCACCCCTTCCGACCGCAAGGCATCAGCTTCGAGGACAGCAATGGGAACACCTTGATTGCGCGGTACGAGAATTTCCATAATAACATGGAAGTATTCGTCCGTATAATCGAGCAGCCTCTCGAGCCTGAACGTCCCCGGGCTACTCCAGCCCCGCGCCTCAAGCGCCTCAGCCGCTCGACAATCATGTTTCCCACCCCCCATCAGCTGTGGCATCGCCCGTACGAAGCCCCTCGCCGAACGTCGATCGAGGGCGCCGCAGCGCCTCGGCAGGTACAAACTCCGTTGCCGCCAAGAAGGGACGGTCCCGGTCGTCCAAGAACCGCACCCAGGTAAATGGCGACGGTCATGGCGACAGCTTCAATGGCTATAGCAGCGCCGATGGGGCGCCTGGCTCCTCCTCTGGCAGAGCCAAGGAGCAGATTGGCAACACGGACATCAGCGTGGAGAACATTGTTGAAGGTGGCCGCCGCAGCGTGCCAAGTTTGAAGCTCTGTAAGCAACCTCGCTACTGACTGCCTTCAAAGTGTCTGCTTTTTTCTAACCGTTCGCCATGACAGAGCTGCCGCTCTTCGCTCCACCCCAAATGCCGGCGTCTACCTCAAACCCTTCAATCTCGCCCGCTCGCCGCACCAATCCTCACCGCCACTCCCTGCCGTACATCCAGCCAGGGCCCAACCCGTTCAGCAACCCCCGGCCCCTACAATCTCCGCAGGGATACCACAATAGATACCCACACCCTGGGATGTATGCCACCCCGACCAGCGACCATTCACGCGGTCGGGGAAGCCTCGGTTATTCCTCCGGTCAGAGATTGGGCTCAACCTTCCCGGCGATGACCCCCGAGCCGACAGTGGGCACCTCTGTGTCTGACGAAGATAAGGACATCGCCATGCAGCTCATGCGTCTGGGTGAGCCGCCGACGCAGGGTCGCGCATCTGCGTCCACACTGGAAGACGGCTTCAGCGGAGGAGCCGACGCCGCCTCGTCTGCCGGCGCGACAAGTGACGCCGATAGCTACAGCGAGGATGAGCAGCCCGCCCCGCGGAGACAAAGGCTAGATATGTCTGGCAATCAGCAAACAGGTCTTTGGCGCCACCGCCAGCCATTTCATGGGCCTTGGGGCCAGCGCCGAAGTCAGCGGCGACGAGGCGGACGGCTCGGATGATTCCGAGAACGCCACCATGGCTGCTCCTACGGCCAGGAACCCCAAGCTGAAGGCTAACACCTTGCATGCCGCCAAAGGCCGCCAACAACCCCCAAAGACCAAGATGCCGAAAGTCAGCAAGCCCAAGATGAAGAAGGCAACCAGCACCGCGGGTCTGATGTCGCCTGCCTCCCTTCCCGTTTCTCGAAAGCAGTCGGTCATCTCCAACCCAGCTTACCCCCTGGCGCCTGGCGAGGAGGAGCAACCAGATCTCTCGACAAAGCCCCGCTGTCAACGCTGTCGCAAAAGCAAGAAGGGTTGCGACCGACAGAGACCCTGTGGCAGGTGTCGGGACGCCGGGATCCCTGCAGACCAGTGCATTAGTGAAGACGAAGGCAACGGCCGCAAGGGTCGGTACGGGCGCCACATGGGCGTGCCGATCAGGAGGGAGGACATGCCGCCCCCGGCAACAAACTTGTTGCCTGCCGCGCCAATCACCGCCGATATGCCGGCTTTCTTGGCCGCGACCAACGGCATGTTTGACAAAAACAAAAAGCGCAAGAGGTAGTCCGTCGGGCGCCCTTCTGCCGACATCACGACCGCTCGTCAAGACCCCTGACAGCAACAAACATTCCCAACTGTGTCATAACCCGCCTGGCGCTTACTTTCGCATCTTGGAAAGGCCGAGTTTCCGGCCTTGGAGAAATCGTCTTGAACACGTCGCAGCATCAAGAGCAGCGAACATAGATCGAGGCATCATCATCATCGCCTTTAGGGTGTGCCTTCGACAGACATATCCATCACGCATTTGACCATGGTGTTATTGGGACCATTATTATGTCACCGTTTCTCAGGGTCGACCCCGTTACGCATCGGCATCCGCTCCTTAAGAAACAAAAAGCATGGTCTGCAGCCAGCCGGCAAGGAGTTCGAGTGTCTGTTTGGTAGCACAAACCTTTGTTTTGGACCTGCTTCTGCGTTGCAACATTCGAAGTTGTCTTTCAGCTCTCCCTGTCCGGTGGCAACAAACAAGGAATGGAGTGGGGATCCGGGAAGAGCCGACGATACTTCAACTCGACCCGGAGCCCAAACTCGGGCATCCACGGCATATGCGAACACCAAGTCGATTTCTGGTCCTTTTTTTTTTTTTTTTTCAATTACGACAACGTTTCGTCTCTTGCTTAGGCATCAAACGATTACGCGGGTACCCATCCACTACACACCATGGGAGCAGCACGTCGGGCATTGGTCGAATTCTCGACCATGACAACTTCTCTCTTTGTCTGTATCACCAGCATCAGACGATCGCCCGATTACGCTCCTGCAACACACGCCGAGGGCGAGTACAACCAGGCGAAAGGAAAAGAGAAGGACAAACCTTTTTCCACCACACTGGCATGAAATGTGGAAGAAACAAAGGGATAGTGGAAGAAAAGAACACAAGTGGTTGGAAGGGGACACACGAGGAGGAGGAGGAGAGAAGGAGCAGGAATTGGGGTTAAGCAGAGTTTGAGGAGAAGTGATAACAAATATGGTTTAACAACGGAGAGCGGCGCTGGCGTTGGGTTACTTGCTTCGTACACATCTGCTCCCTTTTTACAGCACCCTTCGATGGGTCTATTTTCTCACTCTTTCTCTTTGTCGTCTGGTCTGGTCTCGTCTGATTGTTTTGATCTCCGTCTTGGGCTTTACCTAGGGAGTTGAAAGTAAGTGATGGTTGGTGTGGGCTGATGTTTGCTTGCTGCTTTTCTTTCTCCTTTGTCGAGTCTCGCAGACCCCCTCGCTACACAATGGGGTACCATTCTTATGGATGGGCTGGGAAAACAAGACGCGAGAGACGAGGAGGGAGATTGAGCTTTTTTTTGCCTTTCCAGCTCGGGGTTTTTGGCAGAGACCTCTTCTTTTGCCTCTAGTTAGGTATCTAAGGTAGCTGGCTAGGGAAATTGAGGTCATATCAAGTCCTGGTTTCTTCGACGTATGTGAAAATACTGATCGCTTTTGCAGCCTTGCACTGGACCAATCGTGATCTCGCCGGGAGGCGGGTAAAACCGCCCTCGTGAACTCACCTAACCCACGAACTTGCCCACCACAGTTTCGGGATTTGCCGGCCGTTTGCGAACCGTCGGGAAGCGGCACTATCTGTCTATCGCATCACATCATTGATCTTGACGCAATCGTGATCGCAAGGCTGCATAGTGCTGTTTTGCATTTGCGCACAACCGTTCCGCTCACAAAATGCTCTCTGGTTTATGCTTTTCTTTTTTTACCCTTTGCAATCATTAAGTCAAGAAAAATCAGCCAACGAGTAATGATCCGTCCGACAATCTGGAATTGAAACCCGAAAAGGGAACGTCCAAACAAAAGTGTTTGTTACTAGTCCTGATGAGGTCTAGGGGGGACAGGTTCGGCAAACTGTGGGATCCTGTGAAACCAGACCGGGGGCTATGTAAGCGAGTCCACACGACCTGGGCTCCACGGGTTCCATTTCTTCTGGCGTGCTTCCGCGGGGCGTTTTCGGATCCCGTTGTTGAAGGAATCTGCTGTCCCAATTGGCAACTGACCATTGACCAACCGGCGAGCTTGTGGCTTCGGCATGGGCGGGCAAGAAAGAGGTCCGCCAAATCAGCCATCGCCGGCCGGCAGCCGCTCGTGTGGGGTGCACCCGGCCGCCTTCCCTTTCCGATCAAATAATGTAAAATGATGTAATATCATTGGCTGGAATGGTGTGAAAGCCCTTGTTTTGCATGCGCCACGTTTTCAGTGGGGTTCCTTGGAGCTTTGCGCGGGATGTGGCGGGTCTTGCTCGTGGCGGTGTTAACAGCTGGCGGGCTGGGTGGCGGGTTTGGAGTTGGAAATGCGATTGAATTGGCGGTCAATCATGCGATTTCTACTCAGCTGGGTTTGGGAGGGCTCCGAGTTGGGAGATTGGCGCGTCTTCACACCGCTGGTCTTTCTTTCCCCCTTCGTTTGAGAGGGAGTTGCCGTGCGCGAGTTGAACTAACGTGCTGCGCCGCTGCCTGATTTTGGTTGGTCATTTCGTCGCGCCCGGCAATGCGAGCAATGTGAGTCAGCCGGCAGGGGGCTGCGGCGCGGATTATTTTAGCCATTGTTCAGCACTCGAAGTCCCCGACGTTTTCCATTCTTGAAGTCATGCAACCCAATGGAGGTGGACAGTGGGCAGCAGTAAAGAGAGTGGTGTGGAGACGGTCTCGATTTCCAAGTTGTCGAGTTTTCCGAGCAACCCCGGCGAAAAATATGTAGTGTTCTCGGTCCTCATTTCTCACATCACCCGAAGTTAATTCCCACTAAGCTCTCCGACCTCTTTCCATATTTGATATCCTAAGAATGCAGACATTCCGCGATGCCCGCCGTGGATGCTGACCATGGCCGTCTCCCACCAGGCTGAAGTGGAGATGAATTCTGCCGAAGACGATCTCTTAGGGCCGCGCCCGGCATTGCATGGACATCCGGTCGCTTCGGCAGCAGAGGCCATCCTGGACCGGCGCTCACCGATCCAGGTTAGATCCGTCACCAAGTCGGATAAGGTTTCCAGAACTCGGGTTCAGGCACGAAGCACGCCCTACTCAAGAAGACTGGCCGCTGATGGGGCCTGCATTCGTCCCGATTGTGCGGTTTTGGCGCCCGCGGCCGGCTTTTTCGGGGAACGGCAGCACCGGTCCCCGATTCGCCCTCGGGAAATTCATCGGCACTAGCTCCACCGGAAAGGCGTGGGGATACATCGCGGAAGGCGATGTCGGCGGAAATAAGGCCGGATGTAGCCGTTTTCTCGGTGGAGTTTTCCGGGGACAGCTCAGGACTTGGAGCAGATGGGTCCTTCCTACCAGGTCCGGGTCGGATTTTCCCAGAGTCAAAGTGGTTGTTGAGATGTGACTCTTCTGTTTTGTCTCGCGACGGCACTGACTCATTGGGACTTCGATGTGAGCCATCCGCCAACATGATCGCCAACATGACCGCCAACATGACCGCCATCAAAACCGCTGAACCCGATCCTGAGAAGGCTCCCACCATGGGCAGACGTCCCTACCAGCAAGATGATGTCTCGACTTCAGGGGCCGAGGACGCCATCCCCCAGGCCGAAGAGGAGTTCCAGCCTCCAGACGGAGGACTCGCCGCGTGGTCGCAGGTCTTGGCGGGCATCTTCATCAACATGATGGCCTGGGGCTACCCGTCAACGTTCGGTGTCTACCAGCTTTACTACCGAGACACGCTCAAGCTGCCCGAAGCGCAGATCTCGTGGATCGGATCCCTGCAAGTCTTTCTCGCCTTCGCTATGTGCACCTTCTCGGGGAGACTGGCAGACGCGGGATACGTCAAGTCGACCATCGTCTCTGGCTGCTTCCTGTCGTGTTTGGGACGTTCATGACGAGCCTGTGCACAGAGTACTGGCAGATCTTCCTCGCTCAGGGGCTGTGTACGGGTTTGGGACTCGGCATTATCTTCATGCCGCCGTTGTCCGTTATCAACTCGTACTTTGTGACGAAGCGGTCTTCGGCGCTGGCTATCTCGGCGACTGGGACAGGGTTTGGGAGTGTTGTGTTTCCGTCGACCATTCAATATCTGATTCCGAGGATCGGGTTCCCGTGGGCCGTCAGATGCGCTGCCTTTGTGGCCCTGTTTACTTCGATAATGGCTGTTATTTTGCTAAAACCGAAGCTGAGGCCGAGGAAGACCGGGCCCCTGATCGAGTGGAATGCGTTCAAGGAAGGGCCTTATCTGCTCTACATCCTCGGCGCTTTCCTCTTCTTCTGGGCACATACTTTGGATACTCTACGTAAGTACCCGCTCGTGTGTTTTTTCACCCTTGAGTGCTCACAACCGTAGATTAACGCATATGCCCGCAACGTCATCCACTTCTCGACCACCGACTCAGTCCAGCTGCTCCTCATCACCAACGGCATGAGCGTCCCGAGCCGGCCCCTGGCGGGCTACCTGGCCGACAAGCACTTCGGCCCCATCAACCTGTATGCCTTCCACACGCTTGTGCTGGGGAGTCTTATATTTGCCTGGACGGGCGTCAAGACCCGGACCGGCATGTACGTTTTTCTCGGTCTTCTTGGCTTGCCAACGGCGCCGCTCAGGGCTTATTCGCGGGGCCCTAGCCAGCTTGACGAAGGACCCGAGGAAGATGGGCACGCGTTTGGGATGGTGTGCACCATCGTGGCCTTTGCCTCGCTCGCGGGCCCCCCCACGGCGGGGGCCATTATTGATAGGTCGGGAGGAAAATACCTGTGGGCGCAGGTGTGGGCGGGACTGGTGATTGTGCTGGCATCGGTTACGCTCGCTGGGTCGAGGTGCGCGGTAACGGGATTTTAAGCTGTGGGTGAAGATTTGAGGTTGGACGTGGTGGGGTGGACGTGCGAGAAAGTCTGCGGGAGGGTGGCCCATGGATCCGAGGTATATATGGATTTGGCTGGTTAATCTCCTAATACCCCTCCCCCCTTCCCACCCCCAAGTACCACACTTTGCCCATGGCCATGGTATTTGGGGAAGCCCCCGATCCGGGTGTTTGGGTGACCTCACGGTCGCCCGTTGGAACCGAAGTAAACCTGCGGGGATTTTTCGTACCTGGCTACCTCACCTCGACCCACGAGGGGAGCTAGCCGCGAGTTTTTTGTTTGCGATGGTTTTTACAGAGCTTTCTCCTGCGAGAATGCCGTGAGGTGGCGGCGGATGGTCGACGATTAATGTTTGGGCATGACTTGTGCATGTCGTGGGGTTAGAATGGGCTGAGGTAAGACAAAAGTTGGGCAAAATTGGATAATGTTCTTTAGCACTTAGCTCGGGTATCTACAGGCTCAATTTTGAGCCAAGCCATCGAGCTTTCCCGTGATCAAGCTGATAACCTAGAACGGATTCTCCTGATATGCCTTTTCCGCGCTCAGCATAGGCATCATAACCATATAGGAACGGCTGAATCTCAGGACACGTCCACCGGCTCGGGAAATGGGGCCTTAACCTCCTTGCCTAGCATGCTTACCATCAGCGCGTCCCTCTCTCCTGCGCCTCGCCATCCTCCATATGCGAGTCGTCCCTCTGCTTGAACGTCTCAAAGCTGGATCTTCTCCCCCTTTCCATCCTCAACTTCTGATACAGCCTCGAGAACGCAAGGCAACTGCCTCTCCATCTCGCTCCTCCTCACCCTCCCCAACACGACCCAAACACTCCCCCGTCCTCTAGACTCGAGTGTCGCCCCCTGCGCCAGATACGGCAGCAATTGGTGACAGCAATCTCCCGCCATGAAAAACGTCCCTTTGTCATTCGCCCACTCCGCAGCGCATCCAACCACATGAGCCGCCACTTGTGTACCGTCCCCTTGACCTGCCTCAAGAATTTCACTAACAACGGATCCCACCCCTTAAACCTCTCCCCATCTCGTCCATATCCCCTCGAGCTTCACGACCCGCGGGCAGATCATCGGGACACAAAACACCAGATTGTACACCTTCCCGCCTCTTACCGAATACCCAACACAATGTGCCCCAGGCCCGATCCAGAAATTCACCGTCGCCCGTCTTACCCACTCCCTCAGCTCCTCGGCATCCTCGCCCTCAATCTCATCCACTCCAATGGCAATACGATACGCCAAATCCCCCGTCTCCACCGCTCTGCTCTCCCTGCCCATAAACTGGCCACGTATCTCGCTCCACAGCCCGTCGGCAAGCAGGACTGCATCCCCGCGGACCAGCCTCCCGTCCCTGAGTTCCACCACCGCCTGGTCAAAATCGACCTCGCCCGCGCGGGAATCGAGCCGGATGTCGACACCCAGCTCGCGGCAGCGTGCGACCATCGCCTGCTGCAGGTCGACGCGGTGCACGTCCCAGAAGGGGTGGCCGTACCGCCCGTGCATGTCTCCTGGAGCGGGGCTCGTGCGCGAGGAGGCGGGCCGTCGTAGCGGTGGACAGTGAGGGAAGAGGGACTGCGGCGAGCGGGGCGAGGTGCGCGGTCAGGGACCAGGCGGAGAGGAGGCGGGTGCCATTGGGGGTGAGTTGAAGTCCGGCCTACGGTGGTGGGTGGTTAGGGTGTTGGATGTTTTGGCTGGGCGGGAGATATGGTGGTAAAAAAAAAAAAAAAAAAAAGGTTTGGGGGGATGGGGGGTGGCTGAGGGGGCGGCAGGGCGACGCCTCTTTGGAGGTGAGTTATTGTGTGGTAACGGGGGTTTGTGTTGGGAAACGAGAAAAGGAAGGGAGAACAAGGAAAGTTGAGAGGAATCGTCGACGTACGCCAACCTCCTGCAACTGTTTAACTGTCTCTAGAATAGTCACCTGATGCGCAGGATTTGCCAATTTGGTTGACAGCGCGGCGCTCAACCGGCCAGTCCGGCGCCGATGATCACAAGATGTATTCCCTCCTCCATGTTGACTTGCTCGCCCATTGTGTGCTGAAGGTGCGGCGGAGATCAAGATGGGAAGCGAAAATAGACCCAAGTCGTTGGAGGCTGTATTACAGAGGTTGGAACATCTGTTCAACAAGACAACGATTTCTTGTGAACTCTGCTTGCCCCTACCAAGAAGGGGGTGGCCGCCGGGTGTATGTCTCCAACTGAGGTGGAGTGTTAGCTGTGGGGATCCCGCATGTCTGAAGTGTGGGGGAAACAGGGAGGGCACGCGGGAATGAGGTCCCGAGTGGGCGGTTCGGTTGTTCTTCCCGGCGCGGCAGAAGTGATCGGCTTGTGTGGATCCTGGCCGCGGAATATTGTCTAGCCTACAGAGGTGAACAAAGGGCACCGTAATATGGGGGAATGAGTGAAAAGAAGGCCCAGAGAGTCCGTGATAAGCCTTATTCTGGGGTATCTAATCCGCACAACCATCCGTCTACAGCTTTTGTTGATCCGCCCATGTTGACGCCGCGATGCTCTGTGCATAGTCTTACTCGTAAACCAACAAGGGCGACACGAACTCCTTCAGCTTCTCAGAATCGGGAAATACCCAATGCAAGAGAAAGGGATATTCTCCTCCTGCCATTGCCTCCTTATTGCCCAGGAATTTCTAGATCCTTCGGATCTACCACCCAGTCCTCCTCATCGTCCCAAACCGGCGCAAGCGCAAACGAGCCCTGGATCTTGCCCAGCCGTACGCCACACCGGCCATCTGGCTCTGTCGCCAGGCTTTTGATCCGCCTGCTCGATCAGCACGGCCGTCGACAGAAAGTTAGTCTGCGTGCCTGGCATGAGATCTAGCAATTGACCGCCCCAGCTTAGCTGAACCCTGCCGGACTTGCGGACAACCAGGTTGCCGATGAAGCCACCCTCCTTCAACTCATCACTCTCTTCCTTGTCCTTACCGTTCTCCTCCTCCTCCTCGGCGTCGCCCTCCTTCTTCACTTTCTTGGAGTCGTCGTGGGTAAGATCGATGCTCACAGGCGGCTGGTTCAGCGTGACCACATCGTCATCCGGCTCCGGCTTTATCGGAATCGGGTTCGTGGATGAGCCGTCGCGGGGAACAACGTGCAAGGGTGGCAGAACGGGTGGGAACTGGAAGAGGAACATGTGGCCTTCGAGCGCGGCGTTGTTGGCCGACCCGTCTTCTGCCAGGGCGTCCTGGATGGTGAAGAGCTCGAGGTTGCGCTGGAGGTCCTCGGCGATGATCTCGGTCTCGGGATCCTTGGGCGCAGCAGACTTCTTCTTAGGCTTCTGCTCGCCCACCACTGACGCTTCTTAAGCTCTGGCGACTCGGGCGCATTAATGCGCTCGGGGATCTCGTCCAGGTCCATCGCTGTGCCATCGCCCTCTTCTTTCTTGATGTTGACTCTCTTGTCGGTCTCCTCCTCCTTGGGCGTTTCTGACATATCCTCGACTGCCTGCCGCAGAGCCACCGACGAACAGACCCTCCTCGTCTGAATCTTCTTCCGCACCGCCCGCCTTTTCTTGAGCCTCGATCTCGGCCGCGGTCGTCATTGTCGGGCCCTCCTCCTTGTACTCCACGCGGCGGATGCCCATGGGCATGATGGGCTTCTTCTTCTTCTTGGTGGATGTAACCGAAGCGCGATCTTCTTCGTCCGAGATTTCGACGTAGTTGTAGAGCATGTCGGCGTTGATCCTACTGTTGTCGATGATGCCCGACGTGCCGTAGGCACCCTTGCTGTCGCCCTCGCCCTTAATGAAGCCAGAGCCAGAGCCCGAGGCGAACGCGTAGCCGCCGGCGCCTGAAAGAAGCGCCACCTCCAACTGCATAATGTCAGCAGCTACTCAATTGGTAGCACAATTTGAAGCAAGAGAGACTCACAGCTCATGCCAGCCGACAACGGGCCAGCAGCCGCCGAAGTCCGCAAGCCTCCGCGCAGGGCGCCACGACCGCGGCCACGGCCCCGACCCCTTCCGCGGTTGAGGCGGGCTAACCGCCTTGCCTCTTCAGCGTTCCTCTGCTCTTGGATCTTCAGCTGCTCCTCGGCAATTCGAGCGCGCTCTGCTTCGCTGCGACGGACGCCTTTGGGCTTGAATTTGCTAGCAGCGCCGCCGCGATTCGAACTTGTTGGAGCGGGAGTGCTACTGGGCAACCTGGAGGAGGACGGGGTGTTGTCGGCCGAGGTATCAGAGGGTACTGTCATCACCGGAACAGGCGCCGGGCCTGCTGTCGTGGGGGCCGACTCGACGTCGCCGGCTTCTGAGGACTGCACAGCATCCCGGGACGCCGAAGCCGCACCGCGGGCTGTGCCTCCCGGCCTCTACCGCGCCCTCGGGTTGTTGATTTGGGAGGCATCTGTGATCGGCTGGGGGTGGCTGTCGACAGGTGTGAATTTGAGGGGTGGATGGGTGGATGGGTGGGTGGAGGAAAGAAAGTCGCGTTTGAGCGCTGCAGCATTTCTTTGATTGCCCCACTACTGGCGACTCTGTAGCACAGGGATACCTGGTTGGTGACGAAGCGCTAGCGCGGGGCATGGAGGTCGATAAGGGTTGTGTGTGATAATATCATGGATCCTTATCAATGTTGACATTCTGGCATCGCTGGGGGTTTGCAGTGACTCTCTCCCTCCCCATCCTGTGAAACAACACCTAAAAAAAAAAAGAGAGAAGTAAAGGGAAAAAACGCCGCAGACATGAGGTGACAATTACAATGAACTCTCTTTTCCGAAATCCTCCTCCGCCGATGGGGAGGGGCACATTGTCGTCAGGGTTTTACCCCAGGGCATCTCAGGGCTGGAGACATTCAGCTATCAGTACCCCTCAAACTCATCACACCTATGCGCCCCTCCGAAACCAAGAGTGCCCTGGTGTTCCTCCTCTCATATGGTGGTGGGCTTGTTGGTGGCGACAAAGTCAACCTCGTCATCGATGTAAAGGCAGGTGCTAGGTTGAGTCTAGCCACGCAAGGACACACCAAGATCTTCAAGTCACCAGCGCCCAATGTGTCACCCGCCAGGCAATACGCGCCAACCTCGCACCAGGGGCAGCGCTTTGTCTCCTTCCCGATCCCGTCCAACCATTTGAGGCCAGCAATTACGAGCAGCTTCAGACTTTCAGACTAGCACGAAACGCTTCATTATGTCTCCTGGACTGGGTCACACAGGGGCGCTCTGCGCGGGGAGAGAATTGGAGCTTCGTCAAATGGGTCGGGCCGCAACGAGGTATGGTCAGTCGCGGACGAGACGGCAGTCAGTGACCGGCTGCTTGTCAGGGACGCTGTTGTCCTCGACAGCAAGCGTGTTCATCCCCAAACTGCCGTCCCTCCGCGATTCGATGCACGGGGTGGGCGTCTTGGGGACCCTGGTGCAGCGGGGCCCGCTGATGAAGACGCTGGGCGAGTTCTTCCTGGCCGAGTTCGCTGCTCTCCCGCGGCTTGGAGCACGCGACTGGCGAAGCGATGACGCAAAAGAAGGAGGCGGAGGCTCTTCTACCACCCGGGAAAAAGTGGCGGGCTGCAGACTGCAGATGGAGACGGAGAGCAAGCTGCTCTGGTCGGCGGCCAATGTCAGGGGCTGCGTCGTCGTCAAGTTCGGCGCTCCCGCTGTTGAAGCCGGTCGGCTGTGGATCGGGTCGATGCTGGCTGAGGAGGGCAGATATCACAACACTTTGGCAAACCAGGCGCTAATGTGTGTCAAATGATGGTCGCTCACTTCGAAGGCTTTGAGCATCTGGGTCCTTAGATGCAGTTATCGGGTCGTTACCCCTGACTGATGTCGCTCGAGCTGCTTGCATGTAGTCTATGGGCGTTCCTGTCTCGATAGAAATGAAGACAAGACGGACGGCAGGGATAAAAAAGTCCAGTACACTAATCTCTGTTTCCTCAAACTATGTCTCTTGTGATCAGACTTCGTTGTTTACCTACCTACTCATTCCTTGTACCTTGCGAATGCCTGGATAAGTGCATACAGTAGGCACCTTTGGTCACCGTGCAAGACAAGAGTGGGGGCGCCCAATCCGCCAAAATAATCTGGCGATCTGGGGAGTTGCTCTTTGACGCGTCAATTGCCCGGAATCGACCGAACCGACCGCCTCTCCAAACTAGGGCTCCTCATCCTCGCAGCAAATGTAATGTCCTCCACACGACAGCCACTCATGGAGACCTCCGACAACAACGCGACGAGCTCGCCCGCTCCCACATCCAGCGCGCGCCGCTCTGGACGCGTCACGAAGGCGCCCGCCAAGTTCGTCCCTGATGCGCCCGCCAGCAGCAAGCGCAAGCGGAACACCGAGCACGACAATGAGGATGCTGAGAACGAGTCACCGGATGAGCTAGACGATGCCAGCGATGCCAATGACGACGATGCCGACGACTCGGCCGCCGAAGCATCCCGGCGTGCGCCCAAGAAGAAGAAGCCCTCAGTCTCGCAGTCAGGGAAGTCGAGGAAACCAGCCGCGAAGAAGCCCAAAATTAACGGCGACGCGCCATCCAGCGCACCCAACCATACCGCGCAATTACCCAGTCGACCGAAGAAGGCGGTGCGACTCGCGCTTGCGCAGCACGAGCAAGAGGGGCTCTATGGTAGGTTCATTGGACCGTCATATCGCATGGTTTGCGTAATGCTAATGCCGCCGTCTAGCTGACATCTTTGCATCTGGAGACTCTTCAGACAAGGTCGCGACCGAGTGGTACCACAGATACCAGGCAGATGACACCGCTGCTGTCACCGATCTCGTCAACTGCATCCTCCTGTCTGCCGGATGCGACCAACAGGTCACCCAAGATGACATCCGCGACCCCGAAAATTGCTCCAACAGGCTAGCAGACCTGCAGAATGTTTACACTGAGGTGCGTTGGACCGTGTTCATGCGCAGAGTGCGGCGCCATGCTAATGCCAGCCGCTGCAGGAGGGCATCACAGACTACCCCCTCATTTCCAGGACCAAGTCCAGCAAATCGTTCCGCGACCTGCTAGTCGGCTTCTTCAGATCTCTCGTGACCGTTTTGCACGAGACAGATGTGCTGTACAAGGATAGCGCGTTGATGGAGAATATCGCGAGATGGGTGGCGTCCATGTCTTCGTCAACGCTGCGACCCTTCAGGCACACAGCCACGACTGTCGCGCTCGCGATGGAGGCCGCCCTGGTCGAAGTTGCCAAGAAGCTCGACGACCGTATCACCAAGATGACTCAGCAGGTCGACGCCGAGAAGAGCCGCAAGGGGAAAAACAAGGAAAGACTCGCCGTGATCCAGAAGAACCTCGAGGAGGCAGAGCAGAACCGACAGATCTGCCAGGATCAGATTACCGATTTTTTCGAAACCGTCTTTGTCCACCGCTACCGCGATATCGACGCCAAGATTCGGACGGAGTGTGTTGAGGCGCTCGGCACCTGGATCTGGCATCTTCCTACCTTCTTCATGGAGCCCGAGTACCTGCGTTACCTGGGCTGGATGCTCTCTGACATCACACCGCAGACCCGGCACGAAGTACTCAAGCAGCTTGCCAGGATCTTGAAGCGTGACGCCGAGAAGCTGGGCCACTTCATCGACCGCTTCAGGCCGCGCCTGGTCGAGATGGCCACTAAGGACGCCGATGTGAGCGTCAGGGTGTCTGCCATATCCGTCATCCAGATCCTCAAAGACACTGGCATGCTAGAGCCAGACGAGATCGACTCGATTGGCCGGTTAGTCTTCGACGCGGAGCTGCGTGTTCGAAGAGCCGTCATTGACTTCTTCGCTGGTTGTGTTAACGACTTGATCGAGACGAAGGTCGAGGAGATGGGAGGAGGCGACGCCGTTGACGAGCTGTTTGGCGATGACGAGGAGTACGACTACTCTTCTCCGCGCCGAGACTGGATCAGCATCAAGTGCCTTGCCGAGCTTCTCGTCGCTTACGATGCCCAGCTCGAGGAGGAGAACCAGACGTTGCCAGTCCGCGGCCTGGATATCGCCACCGGGGTGATTCAGCCTGTGGCTTCTGAGACCCGCATCTCGCTGGCTTCGCAAGTCCTGTACGAGAAGATCGATCAGGTCAAGAACTGGGAGTTGTTGTCTGGTTATCTTCTTTACGACCATACCACGAGCACGAAATCGAAGTCGTCGTCTAAGCGCACTTCAAACGAAACAGCATTGAAGAACGCCGTCGCGCCGGAGGGTAGAGAAGAGGCCGTGCTCTTGGAGGTTCTCGCATCTGCTGTCAAGTTGAGCCTGGCATCTGCTTCGGAGGGAGACAGGAGCAGGAGGAAACAGCGGCCGGATGCTGGCGATGGCGCGGAGGATTCTGCTGTACACCTGGCCGGCATTATCCCTCGTCTTCTGAACAAGTACGGGGCCGATGCCAGCACTGCAGTCATTGTATTGCGGTTGGAGCACTCCCTGCCTTGATGTCTTCCAGCAGCTGCGGCAAGATTCAACAACCTACAGCCGCCTACTGGACGAAATCTGCATTCAGTTCGACAGGCACGTCGACAGGGGCGTCCTCACCGAAGCGACCGCAGCCCTCCTGCACGCGCGCAAGTACGACGAGCTGGAGGAAATGACGGACAGCAAAATCTCCGAGCTCTGGGAAACCATCATCAACGCCCTCCGCCACTTCGACAAGACCCAGGAGCTCGGCGGTCGTGGCAATATGGAAGCCGCCGCCATCACCCAGTTCGGCAACATCCTTCTCAAGATGAGCAAGCTCGCCAGCATTGCCGACTGCATCGAAGTCCTCGAAGCCGACGGCACATCCGACGACTCCTCGAGCCCCGTCATCAACCTCCTCATCCGCGTCGTCCACCGCGGCAAACTCGACCACGTCGACGAAGTCCTCGACGACCTCGAAGACGAAGCCGTCTCCTACGCGATCCAAGCCACCAACTTCTACTTCATGTGGAAAGTCCGCGCCCTCCTCTCCACAGTGCAATCGTCCTCGCATTCCCGGCACCACAACCGAACCCCTCTCTGCCCTCCGCAAGTCCTACGCCAACAACCTCATCTGGACGCTGTCCTCACGCGGCACCAACGACGAGCTCCGCCTCTTCGCCACCGGCGCGCTGTGCGACCTCCACGTGCTGATGGCCTCGCTCCGCGAAGCGGTCAATCAATCCCCCCAACCAGACAACTACCACAACCTCCAAGCGCTCTTCGAACCCATCCAGCCGCACTCACGAATGAGCTCATCGAGATCTACTCCGCCGCGGAGCGGGCGTATGCCCGCTGCAGCAAGCGCACGCTGGCGGGGCCTGGCGAGGACGAGGACCCGATGGAGCAGCCGTCGGAGGATGAGGAGGACGAGGAGGACGAGGAAGAGCTCGCGGCGGAGGCCAGCATGACGGCCACGGAGAGAAAGGGCAAAGAGCTGAAGCTGGAGCGGACGCTGTGTGAGCTCGCGGGGAAGCTGGTGCTGGCGGTGCTGGCCAAGATGGTGGACTGTGCGGGCCCGCAGGTGGGGAAGCTGAGGAGGAGGATGACGCGGAATCAGAGCAGGTTAGGGGCGAATTTGAAGGAGACATTGGCGTATCTGGATGAGGGGAAGTTGAGGGAACGGGCGGCGGCTGCTGCGGCGGCGGGGGGTGCGGGGGGGAAGAAGAAGGCGAGGAGTGCCAGGGCGAAGGGGAAACAGCCTGCTGGTGGTGGTGGTGGTGGGAATGGGGGTGCGAAGAAGACAGCGCTGAGTGAGGAGATTGTCGTTGAGGGGGATGATGACTCGGAGTTGTCGGAGCTTGAGGAGGCCGAGCCCGAGCCGGAGGAGGGATCGGTGGAGGATCTAAGAAGGAGAGAGTTGTTGGATGATCCTATTGAGGAGGATCAAGAGGAGGAGGATGGCGTTGGGAACGAGGCGGATAAGATGGATGAGGATGAGTCCGTGCTAGGGGACTGAGGCGGTATTGGGTTTCTTTCTCCCGTCGTTTATACCTTGGCCCATAGGGTTGTGTTTTCCTGACAGTATGGTTGGTGACGAGGTTGTTTTTCCCTTCGGCCATACCACTCTTCGGTATTTGAGTGCTGCTTGAACTTCTCACACAATTTTTCTTGGTGGCTGCTTTGCTTCACATCGTGGTTATTATTTTAACTCTGCTCTGGTATCTGTGATATGGAAGAGCCCGCTAATTGCTTGGGTTGGGTCAACGTGGTGTATATCCCAGTTGTCGTGTTGAGTAAATACTGCATGTAGTTGGACATGCTCTGCTCGTCGAGTCCATAAGGTCCCTGAGCAAATGCCCGACAGCTCCGTGTTTGCTTTCGGAAACAACAAAGCTATGCCATGATAGTCTAGTAGATCCATCTCAACACTCAGTACCGGATCTTTGTCCCAAAAAGCCCAAAACACCTCACCCATTCCCCTTCTTCCCCCCTGTCCTTGTCAAAGACCCCATACTGCTTGATGCAACAGGAAAACGGCTTATTCGAGACCGTCTTCCTTGTTCTCAGCCCCACGCTTGTCCTTGCCCTCACCCTCCCGTCTGAGCTCTCCAAATCTGGCTTCTCCAACCGCATCATCGGCTTCCCGCCAGGCCGTGTATGGCGTTTCTTGCCCTTCTCCTCTCCCTCTTTCCTCTGCTCTGCCGCCTTGATCTTGATCTCCTCCAAATCTCCCCACAGCGTAAACATCCGCTCCCGCAGTTGGTTAAGAGTATCTGGATCCCGCCGGAGGTCGGCCGCGTCCAGGTTCGTCATGCCCTGTGCCTCGTGGTTGTCGACAAACACCCAGATGCGGGGTGCAGTGCCGGGTTTCTTTGCTGCGTTGTCTACGGCGGCAGCGTCTTCCAGCTGCAGGGCGAAGCGCCATTCCCAGATGCGGCGGGCATTTCCGTCGGCTTCGTCATCATCAGAGGATGAAGAGTGGTAGTCGCTGTCGTCCTCGTTATCGGAGAGAATCTCGTACTCCGTTTGTTTGCGGCTGCAGGCGAAGTCCTCGAGCGACGGGGGAAAAAAGTCAACGACGCGGGCGTGGGTTTGGTATTTAGCACAGATGAAGGGCAGCACGTAGACAGCGTCCGGTGATCGTTCGTACCGAGCTGGCTCGAGGATGGACCCGATGGTGCTGTATGGTGCTTTGTGCATTTCGCAGGTGACTTGATCGTTGAGCCCGAGGTGCAACTGCTCATTGACAGCGTCTGACTCGTATTCCTGTCGCAGCGCACGCTTTTGCTTGCGACGCTGTTTGGAGTTGGGCGGCCTGTCCTGCTCCGAGTTGGCGGATGCCTTCCGCTTCAGGCCTGCCGCCTGTGCGGCTTTGATTTCCTTGATTTGTTTCTTCTTCTTGATGTTGTAGTCCCGGCAGCGACGGATTGCCTCCTTCAGGCGCGGATCAATGGTTTCCCGGTCAGTCACCTCAAGAACCTCCACATTGATTTTGGTGCTGGCGCCGTTTCGCTCCTCGCGCATGAAGCCTTCGAGGTGCTGGCCATCATGGCCTCGCTTGATTTGAACATTGCGTAAAAATAACCACTGCCCGGCGGTAACTTCCTCGCGGACGATGGTGGCGTGCGGCTCGAAGCAGGTGATCTGGAGAGACATCTTCCCGTAGGGCCCAGCCCATTCCTTCTTGGGGACGTCGATATTGCCCGATGTGTAGCCGTACGGATCGTCGCCAGCGATGCCAGCCTCTGAAAACCCTTGCCAAATTTGTGGGTGGAAGTCTGGGTGCTCGGTGTAATCCGACACGTACAAGGTTACCATATCGAAGCCGAACGGGTCCTTCGCAACCTGGGCAATTAAGTCGTAGAACTTGCCCTCTTGCACATCTTTGAGCAGGCTGAACTTGTCCTTGACATTCAGGGACCGCGCTGCCCTCTCCTGAAACTCGAGCTCGTCCGGCACGGAGTACTTGTCGATCTTGTGGTAGATGTACGAGACGTACCGGTGTTCCTCATCCGTGGGAGCGTAAGTATCCTGCCTTCCGCCAGCCTGAAGAGCTATTTGGGCCGATCTTGGCGGGCGTGGGATTTTGGAGGCCTTGTACACGCGGATCGAGCTGCTCCTGTTGGTGATGAGGGACAAGGGTTCGTTCCTGAATCGCTGCACCCTCACGCTGGTCAGCACAACAACATCGGCCGACGAAACCTCAGGCATGTCAGCCTCTGGCCGGAATATGTTGCACAGGAGCGTGTCATTTTCGTCCTCAATGGAGACGTCGAAAAGTTTCAGTGTACATTTGTAGTCTAGCGAGCCGTCAGACAGGATATAGAGAAATGACAGGGAGGCGGAGCTATGTTGGCTCACCATCCTTCCTGGTTGGGATGGGCAGTTGACAGTCTTTCACCAGCCCTATGACATTGATAAAGGACCCTGGGGACAGCCTCTCGTCCAGGACGGTCCGGATGTCAGTGAACTTGGCTGGGAGCTGCTGGTCAGAGGGAGGCCGTGGGGCAGCACTGCGGTAGGGCCCAGCAGGCATCGTGGCTCGGGCCCGGGTTCATGAGTTGAGTCTGGGAAATGTTGCTGACGAATGGGAAAGACGGTAGTTTCTTGGGAAATGTTTCCCTTTCGACACACCAATGCATTCGTGGATTGGGCCGGTGGCCGGCCGGACAGGGTCAGGGCTGTGCTGGGCGTTAGGCGAGGATCTGACGCGCTGGAGACGCGTCTCCCTGAAGATGTGGGCCACCATTCTCTCGCGCTTTCATGTGCTGCCAGCCAGAGAATTGGTCTGTGCTTTGTCCAGGCGTAGCCCACCCCCACCATTAACTTCTCTTGCCTCTTTCCTCAGGCAACAATCACGAGTCGGGCCCGGTGGGGCAGCAACTGGGAAGTTGATCCATGTCTGTCGCTAGAGGAGCGACAAGACCCCATTTCGCTTCCAGTTTCTGCGTCTCCAAATTCTTTCATCGTCCCAAACAACCAAAACTCTTCCCAGCAAACCCCCCCCATCTGCCCTCCCGTCAGAGAACCAAACTTGGGCCACTCCAAACATTGCTTGGTCAACGCTGCAGCTGCCTGCCACTCAGCGTAAAAGTTTTTCTCTTAATTCATCATTCCGACGGGGCTCCTACACCGGGTTTCTGGTTTTGTTGTCCTGCGCCCCTCCCACCTCGCCCTTTCTCCCGCCCATCCCACCAAAACATACACTCGTCGTTGACGGCAATACACCGCCACCATGGCCGAGCGGTACATCCCCGAACATCGCCGCACCCAGTTCAAGGCGAAGAGCACCTTCAAGCCCGAGGAGCTGCGCCGCCGCCGCGAGGAGCAACAGGTCGAGATCCGCAAGGCGAAGCGCGAGGAGAACCTGGCCAAGCGCCGTGGTATCGGCACTGGCGACAACCGGCCCGGCGCATCTCTGGGTGCTGCTCCCGACAGCGACGATGAGAACCCGCCGAGCGAGTCCCAGGTATGTTGATTCTCTATTGTTTTTCTCCGTTCCGAGTCCAAACATGCCATCATCTGGCATTTCTCCCTTCTTCTCGCCTGTAAGCTGCAGCTTCATGGCGCCTCCACCCCACATGTACCCCGCCGTCTGCTGTGATCATTGCTGGTGGGACCAGGGCCGCGTTCGGCAACACCACCCCGCGATCGAGCACGGATTGCATTACCGCATTCCTGCAGCTGCAAAACATGCTGCAATGTCTCGACGCGCTGCCGTTCACCTCTCTCCTCATGCCGGCTCAAGTTAGATAGATGCTAACGCAAGATGCGCAGCTCAACGAGGACCTGCCGCAGATGGTCGCTGGTGTCTTCTCGGACCAGATCGACCTCCAGATCCAGGCCACCACCAAGTTCCGCAAGCTGCTCAGCAAGGAGCGCAACCCCCCTATCGAGGAGGTCATCAAGACCGGCGTCGTGAGCCGTTTCGTCGAGTTTCTGCGTTCGCCCCATACTCTGGTCCAGTTCGAGGCTGCTTGGGCCCTCACCAACATCGCCTCCGGCTCGGCCACCCAGACCCAGGTTGTCATCGAGGCCGGTGCCGTGCCCATCTTCGTCGAGCTGCTCAACAGCCCCGAGCCCGATGTCCGTGAGCAGGCCGTCTGGGCCCTCGGTAACATTGCCGGCGACAGCCCGCAGTGCAGAGACTATGTCCTCAGCCAGGGTGCTCTGCGCCCTCTGCTCAACCTCCTGGGCGACAGCCGCAAGCTGAGCATGCTCCGGAATGCCACGTGGACTCTTAGCAACTTCTGCCGTGGCAAGACCCCCCAGCCCGACTGGCATACCGTACGTCGCTCCCGGTTCTCCCTCTTTCCCTTGACAGGATGCTAATGCTCCGCAGATCCAACCTGCCCTGCCCATCCTCGCCAAGCTCGTGTACTCGCTGGATGACGAGGTGCTGATCGACGCTTGCTGGGCTATCTCGTACCTTTCGGATGGCTCCAACGACAAGATCCAGGCTGTTATCGAGGATGGCATTCCCCGCCGCCTCGTCGAGCTGCTCATGCACGCTTCGACCTCTGTCCAGACGCCTGCCCTCCGCTCGGTCGGCAACATTGTCACTGGTGACGATGTCCAGACACAGGTTATCATTAACTGCGGCGCCCTGCCCTGCCTGCTTTCGCTCCTCAGCTCCAATAAGGATGGTATCCGTAAGGAGGCGTGCTGGACCATCTCGAACATCACTGCGGGCAACTCTGCCCAGATCCAGGCTGTCATTGATGCCAACATCATCCCTCCCTTGATTCATCTGCTCTCTAATGGCGACCTCAAGACTCGTAAGGAGGCGTGCTGGGCGATCAGCAATGCTACTTCTGGCGGTCTGCAGAAGCCTGACCAGATCCGCTACCTGGTTGCCCAGGGCTGCATCAAGCCGCTGTGCGACCTCCTTGCCTGCCCTGACAACAAGATCATTCAGGTCGCGCTCGATGGTCTTGAGAACATCCTCAAGGTTGGCGATCTCGACAAGCAGGCTGCCGGCGATGGCCCCGACTCCATCAACCGCTATGCGCTGTTCATTGAGGAGTGCGGCGGAATGGAGAAGATCCACGACTGCCAGGCGAACGCCAACGAGGAGATCTACATGAAGGCCTACAACATCATCGAGAAGTACTTCTCGGATGAGGAGGAGGCTGCCGATGAGGCCATGGGCCAGCCCCAGCAGTTTGGCTTCGGCGCCGCCAACGGCGCTCAGCAGGGCGGTTTCAACTTTGGCGCTAACGGCGCCGAGTCGATGGATATGTAAAGAAGTCTCGGGCTAAGAAAGGATTATGGGCTAGGGGTGGTGCCCGAACGCGCCGTCCTTTGGCCGGCGCGATACCCACCGTCCTGGAGTCGCCACCGGCTACTTGCTTTCCTGAACCGCACAACACCGGCATTTTGACCGCACCGCTGCATCCGGAACCACCCTCCCCGACACGTCATGTCTTCTACTTTACGCTGACGCGACCGGTCCCTATTCCCCGATCCCCCAACCCAACCTTACGACACCAGCATACCGCAACATCACAACCGCAACACGCTTTACCTTAATTTTGTTTTTATCGACAACCCCGGAATAGCAGCATAGAGGAGAAAGCCAGGTCCTTTGGTAGCTTGATAGCTCCAGCCTGATGATGAAGAACGTGACGCGTTTGATGAGCAGCGCAGAAAGAAGAAGGGTCTGAATGGTAGCTTGATAGCTCCTACCCTGCGACGAAGATGGGGGCGCAACCCCCGCCGCGCCAGAGGTGAATCACGGGTCGCCAGGAGAGGGCCCAGCCTCGGCGCATGTTATCGCCTCAAGGCCGGCCATTGCTAGTGCATGGCTGGTACCATGACAGCGGTTGCCGTGGATACTGATCTTTGGCTATTGGTCGCCACCAAGTGGTGGGTGACTTCGAGATGGCACAGGGAAGATTTTGGCGATGGATTGCAAGAAGTGGCTGGCACGCCGACTAGCACTCGCAGACAGACAAAATGAAGCCCACGACAACATCAACGTGATACGGTCGGTGTAGAGATGATGCACAGCGGGGTATCGTGTATCTACGAGTTCAACAGCGCATTGTACTTGAAGTTGCCTGTCTCGATCAGCGAGTTTGTCCAAGTTCTTTGTCCGAGTACCACGAGACCAGCATTTTGGACACTAACTTACTGCTTGACGTATACTATGGCATTGTTCTTTTCAAGCTCCGAGTCCAACTGATGTCTAGCCTGCACTAGGTCATGCTGGGTTTCACACCTCTCTCAGGCATATCCCAAAACACGCTTTCACAATGCGCGCTTAACATCCGGATTAGACAAGTACTGGTAACTCTGGACTGACCCATCCTCATCCATTCCCAGAGCAAGCATGCAAGCAGGCAAGCAACCGCCCAACCTTTTTTAGTCTATGTGATTATGCGAGACCAGGGACTCATCCACCATGACATGCCGTGACCACCTCCTGTCTCACAACGTTATGCCATCCCCGCCACCCCCCCATTCCACTTCCGGAAAACTAATGCTACCCTATCCATCTACTGCCTCGGTCCTATACAAGAAGCCCCCAGCCCCCTCTCAAAGGATCAGCTGCGTGACGGCCCCTCAAGCGTCAAGCCCGTCCAGCTCAATCAGCCTTGTCACCACCTTGATGATCTCACTCCCCGTAGCGTCTGTTTCGACACTGGGGTTCTCCACTCGCCGCTCAATCAGCTTGTCAATGATGCCGCGCAAGCGGGAGATGAGGACACCGATGCGTGCCCAGCCGCGCAAGCGCAGCCAGCCGTCGACGACGAGGCCACGGCCCAGGGTGTCGAGAGCGATGGAGCCGGCGAAGAGGAGGAGGGTGTAGGCGTTGAATGCTACAGGTAGTACACACCACACTTGGTTAGCACAAAATTCGGCACCTTCCAGGCAGAGTAGTGACACAATAGAACGGAGGGGAGTAGGTTAATAAGTGTAGAAAGTACACCGAGAGTTTTACTTACGCGTCAGATCCCGCACAAAAACCTTGCTCGTCGCCATCAGATTGAAATACGACACGAACGCCGCGTTCCCCGAGAAGCCCTGGCTGTCAAACATGGTGCTGGACGGGTGGATAAACACCCTGCCGTGGTCCTGCGAGAAGTACTTGATCGTCTTGGCCTCTGGGTCGAGCTCGACCGCGCCCGACACCGACGTCGCGAACTTCTTGTCGGGGAACTGGATGCGGCAGATCTGCGGCGCGAAGGCGGACGCCGTGAGCGCCCGGAGAAGGGGGTTGAGACGGAGGATGATTGGGGGGAGGAGGAGGAGGAGGAGGAGGAGCGGATGCCCATCTCGGCGAGGGCGGTGTAGTACTGGGAGCGGGTGGAGGAGATGTCGGAGAGCGTCGGGAAGGAGAGGAAGTTCTCGTCGCACCACTGCCGGACGCGGCGCTGCGGGATGCCCCGGTCGGACATCATACTATCCCACTCCTGGTAGGCGCGCAGGTCGGTGAGGAGGTCGCCGTCGCCGCGGGCGAAACGCATCTTGGCCTGTTTTGCTTCCTCTCGCTTTTCGGCGGGTGAGAGGAAAGGGCTCTTGGTGCTCAGGATGGCGGCGATCGTGACGCAGTCGTCCAGACACCCAAAGATGGCGCCGTAGACCATCAACTTGCCGCACCGCAGATCGGCGGGGATCATGGCGAGCTGCTGGCCAAGCGCGGTCAGCTCGTCGCCGTCGAGCGCGCCCATGCGGCGCAGCATGGTGATGGCGCCCTCGACGGCGGTGGCCTCTGGAGGGGTGGGCGCGCGTGAGAGGAAGTGGCTGATATCGCGGATACCCATGGCGCGGACTGCGAGGCAGAGTTGTTCGAGCGGGACGCGCCGGATCTCTGGGTCGGGGCGCTCGGCCATCTGGAACTCCAGGTTGCGCGTGTAGAGCTTGTAGCACTTGCCTGCTTGGACACGGCCGGCACGGCCGCGGCGTTGCTTGCAGGCGGCGCGGGATGCCCAAGATTCCTCGAGTTTGCGCATGTTGTTGGCGGGGTCGAAGGAGGTTTCCTTGACTCGACCGCTGTCGATGACGGCGACGATGTCGTCGATGGTGATGGACGTCTCGGCGACGTTGGTGGCGACTACCTTCCTCTTGCCAGGAGGAGGAGCGGCGAACACCTTCTTCTGCTCCCGGGTTTCCAAAGATGCATGAAGTGGAGGACGTAAAGGGAGGAGCTCGCCCTGAGGGCATTGCAGGCACGATTAATCTCGGCCACGCCAGGCAGGAAGATCAGAATGCCGCCCGCCTTCTGTGACGACGATAGATCTGCGTCGATGCCCTTGACTGCCTCCACGAGCAGGTCGTAGTTGATGCGTGTGCCGAGCTTCTGGATGGTCTTGTTGATGGGATCGGCCTGCTGGTCTCCTGTTGGCGTGCTGAACCCGTCATCATAATAATCATTCCTGCTTCCGACGCTGAAGCCCGTCATCCGGATCACATCGTCCAGATAGTAGTCCTGGACGGGATAGGTACGGCCAGCGATCTCGACCATGCGACCGTGACGTTCTGCTTGTCGGCCATGAAGTAGTCCCGGAACGAAGCAGCGTCGAGGGTGGCGCTCATCAGGATGAGCTTCAGGTCCCGCCGTTTGTAGAGGACATCACGGACGATGCTCAACAGGAAGTCAGTGTCGAGGCTGCGTTCGTGGACTTCGTCAACGACAATGTGGCTGACATCAGCCAGCGATGCCACCACATCCTCAACCCGACCGCCAGATGTTTGCAGGCGCCTAAGTAAGACACCGGTGGTCACAAACGTGATCTTGGTGTTTGGGCTGGTCCTGGTTTCACCGCGAATCGAGTAACCAACTTCCTGCCCGACTTGCGTGCACCGCTCCTCTGCAACGCGGTCTGCAAGACCAAGTGCAGAGATACGGCGCGGCTGAGTGACAATGATATTCGCCCCGTTCCCAAGTCCCCTGTTGTACAGATCGTCCAAGATGAACTGCACGGACTGCGTAGACTTGCCTGAACCCGTCTCACCGGAGATGATGGTCACTTGGTTCTCCGTGACAGTCCGGATGACATCGGCCCTGACCTGCCAGGCAGGCAGCCGCTCTCGCTGGGAGAGCATCTTCTTGTAAGCTAGGGCCTCTGTCCTCGCTAGGAATTCCTGCTTGCTCTGCGGGTTCGGAGTCCAGTTGATGGGCTTGGGGTACCGCGGCCTTCTCCGTGATCCCCTGATAACGCGGGTTGGCTCCTCGGAGGCTGCTGAAGACACAGCAGCGACATCTCGAAGGGCGCCAGGCCGCTCGATGATATCGTTGATGTTCTCCTGAACCCAGCTGACGAGGAAGTAAATCTTCATCTCCTCGCCCGGCAGCGACTCGCTGGCATATGCAAGGGCCTTCTTGATAATGCTGAGTTTGATGTACGCCGGAAGTGGCGCCACGATGGACAGGATGACCTGAGCCGGGTACTGAGGCGACTTCCGGAACTGCAGATATGTCTCGACATCGGTATTGGCTCCGTTGACCACGGACTCGAGCTGGATTTGGCACACTTCGGGCGAAGTGGGGTGTACTTGTCCCCGAAACTCGCCTCAAGCGTCGCCATCTCCTCGTCCCAGCACTCATCCGGAGTCCTCCATGTGTCGATCTCCTCTTCCTGAGGCGCATCTCGGCCGGTGCCGCTTGAGACGAGCAGCTTCTGCAGTGCTTCAGCAGCCTTGCCTTCGTCGCCGCCGTTTGCGTCCAGAATCTTTCGGCAGAGGTCGATCGAGTAGCCGGACTGCGACAGCCGCTTGATGACGCCCTCCCGCTTCAGATCGGTCGCGGCAACTGTAACTCCAGCGCTGTACCGCTCAGGAAGCGCCCACCTGGGCAGGTCGTCCTCCGGTATATGCACCAACAGCCACTCCAGGGTCTCTTCGCGGTCCTTGCACTCCTCCACCGCCTCCTCCACATGGCTCTGCCGGAACCCCAACTCCTTAAACTCCTTGACAATCCCCGCTTTCTGCGCCGCCGTCATGACCACGCCGTGGGGGTTCCACACCGTCTCCCTCCGTAACAAATCCTCCAGCTGCGACCGCGTCTTATTCCCCATCTCGATTTTCGGGACGTTTGCCCACCCCCTCATCAAATTATGCGCTCCCCCTCCCCCCTCCCCCTCCCCATTTCCACCACCACCACCAGGCCTGAAAGCCAACTCGACGCCCGGCTCATTCCCCCTCCGGCCATCCGCACCACCGCTCTTGTCCCTCTGCGCCTGCGCCAGCGCTCTCTTCTTCTCCGCCGCGGCCTTCGCCTCCTCCCTCTCCCTCGCGGCCTGGAACGGATCGGCCTCGTACATCCACGCCTTGCCCTCCTTCACGTCCTGCTTCTTGAGCGCCTCAAAGTCCTTCCACAGCGCCTTGTAGTCCGGCGGGAGGGTGAGGTGCAGGTTCTTCATGCTGCACACGCGATACAGCGCGTACGTGGCGGCAAAGTGCTTCGCCTCGAGCGCGGTGGGCTTGTAGGCGAGGTGGACGTGCGACGGCGGCAGCTTGAAGGGCGGGAGCTTGGTGACCTCGTTGGTCTTGGGGTTCTTGGCGGACAGGCTGACGAGCACCGAGAAGCCTTCTTTGGTTTTGATGGTGTTGTAGTCCGGGCGCTCCCATTTTTGTTTTTGGCAATGCTCCGAAAGGAGGTTCACGGGAAGTTTGCCCGTCCAGGAGGCGCCACCGATGAGCTGGCGGGCGGTCGGACGCGGAGGGCCATCGGGCTCGGAGGGGTTGGTGCTGGAAGAGGGACCCCCACTGCCGCTGCCGCCTCCGCGACGGCCCTTGGGGTCTTTGTCTGAGTTGGTGAAGACGATGAAGTCGCCTTCCGAGGGGCCTTTCTTGGCGTCCTTCTTGTTGGATTTTGGCTGCCGGGCCCGGGGTGGGCGCAGGGGCGTGGTGGCATTTTTGCCCTTCTTCGCCATTGTGCTGTTGATGTTCGGGTTGGTGCCACTCTCTTTTGCTGTGATGATTTGTTTTTTTTTTTTTTTTTGTTCTTATATGCCCACAATGTGAGCGCTGAGCGGTGCGATTCGTTCACACCGTTGCAGACGACCCCCAAGCTGAGTTCGCCACTGCGCAGCGGGCCATGGCAATCAGGACCTCTCTCGTGAGATGACAGGGTCTTGCTGGGTTAGCAGCAAGATTCAGCAAGTAGTTGTGAAATGTCGTTCTGTGATCGAGTCTCTGGTGAGGCTCATCCAATGCTTGGCATTGCCGAAAAGCCTGGAGTGGCGGTTTGTTCCAGACCCAGACAACAGGTCTTGGCACAGCAGCGTGCCCCGATTGTCCAATATTAATCTGTCAACCCCAGGTTAGGTATATGCACTTAACGGCTGCCTCCAGCATGGGGACTTTCCAGACCCTCCAGCGATTGCCAGCTGGAGAGAAAGGAAACACAATGCGACAATATCATTGAGTTGTGATCAAGTTCCCAATTGTGCCGCTATTAGAACCAGCATCCGTCTGAGTCCCAGAGAGCAACCCACCGCACAGTCAGATCTGTTCACCCACATCTCTCTGGTTCTGTGGTCCCTGCAGTATCAGGGATGCAAAATGCGTCCCTTCCACCAGTATGATACTGTGGTAATTCCCAAGCTTCCGTCCTCCTCAACAAGCCCTCCTACCCTCCACCACCAGCTTAGAGCTCCTCCATCGCGTCCTCCCCTCCATCCGAATCCCCGACCTCCACCTCCGCAGCAGACTTCCTTCCCCTCCCCAGGCCGCCCCTTACAGGCGTAGTCCCCGTCGGCGCCGCCTTCCCACTGGGCGTTGTCGCAGCAGCAGCAGCCTTGGCCTTATTCGTCGACCCCTTCGGCCGTCCCCGTCCCTCTTCACACTTCCCTCTCCCGCGGAGGCGGGCGTTGCGCTCGCTGCCGGAGGCTTCGATGGCGTCGTCCCGACATCGCTCTTCCTCGGCCGGCCTCTACCGCGCTTGACCTCAGAACCTCCAGCGGTAGTGGAAGCGGGGGTTGCAGCGGTCTTGTTGGAGGCGGATGCTGGGGTGGATGCGAGCGCCGCTCTGAGGAGCGCTTCGTCCTTCCTGGGTCGGCCGCGGCCGCGCTTTGGGGTGGAAGCGGCGGGGGCGCTGGTGGCGGAAGAAACTGCTGTTGTGGTGGGCTTCTTGACGCCGCTTCCCTTGGGCCTGCCGCGAGGCCGGCCTGAGGGTGCAGGCTTGGGCTTGCGCTGCGAAGGGGACAGAGGAGGGCGGCCTCGCTTGCGCTTGACCGGTTGGTCAGATGGGGGTGGTGTGGATACCATGTTGCCGTTTGTAGATATTTGGTTTGGTGGTTTTGTTGTTTAGTGGGGCTAAGCTGGCCTGGGTTGGTTGACAGCGAGCTGGGCTGACGGGATGGGGATGACGCGCCCGGACGCGTTTGATGTGCAGCGGATCGGATTGAAATAGAACTTTTCGTGGATCTTCTGCGGCGAAAGTATTGGAAGGAAAATGTAAGGGTGGGCCAAAATATGCCAAGAATTGAAGCCCCAATCTTAAGGGCAGATAATTGACAGTGAGGCGGAAAGTGAGAGCTTGATGAGTAAAAGAAGTAGTTGGGAGCACAAGGTTGGTGGTAACGGAAGCGCATCGACGAGCAAACAATCGTAAGTTTTATTCTTAGCCAAAGTACTGATAAGAGCTGGATTGGACATTTGGCTCCACTAAGCTGTAAGTGATTGGGGAAGCGATGTATGAGTACCGAGACAACAGGTAAATCTTTACGACATACCAAAGACAACCTGGAACTCCTGACCACCTTTACCAGACATCCCGAAAACCACAGAGTTCTCTGCTAACAAGTTGCTCTTTTAACGATACGGCTTTGGTACCTTGTATGGTGAGGAACCTTTCCACAGAAACTTTGCTGTGTCAGTTGGTCAATGGTGTCAAGCGACAGCCTCTATTGGATGGTTGATCGTCACCACGACTCTTATATGAGTTGTATCTTCTTTTATAAACTCTCTATTCGGAAACCAGCATACGAGCTTATAATTATATAAAACAATACGGCCTTCGGCGAGGCCGCGAGGGAGGCGAAGAGGACCTACGCAGTCCTAGTCAAGGGAGTCTTGAAGAAGGAGCTATCCGGGGTTATAGAGGAAGAATTCCAGCAGGAGCTTGCCCTCCAGTCGGCTGAAAGGGCAAAATTCCGGATCCCAACGTTGGAAGGCATTACTAGGGCAACGGTTCTAGTCACTTTGACTAGCCAGGAGGACAAAGAAGGCCTGCGAGGAGGGGGTGATCTGGCGGGCTCAGCTGTTCCACTGCGAGCCGTACTGGGGAGCCCTTCAGCCGACCCAATGCTATAAGTGTTGGGAATGGGGGCATACCCAAAGGTTCTATAGGAAGTCCCCCTTTGCCCCCGGTGTGGGACAGGGGCCCATGGAGAAGGGGGGAGGGCAGGAGAGGCTCAATGCCCTACCCACAACCAGAAGGAGGCCAGCAGCGTGCCTCTCCGCTACGCGGCCTGCGGAGGACGGCATCCAGCCTAGGTTCGTGGTCCCGGAGGCGGTACGGGCCCGGGCAAAGGCTAAAGAAGCCTACCAGTTTAGGCCGAGGACCTTCGAAATACAGCAGCAGCAGCAACAGCAGCAGGCTAGGCAAACGACCTTCCTATTCGCCCAGGAGGCCCGGGGGGGGCAGGGGCCCAGGGGGGCAGGAGGCCCAGGGGGCCAGGGAAGAGGAGGAGGGTTTCCAGGAAGTAAGGAGAAAGCGGCCTCGGGGGAGGGTTCCTTCGATGGTAGCCGCTCAGGAGCAGGCAGCGAGGGATCCTAAGCAGCTAAAGCTCTCTTTGCCTCGAGCAGCTGAAGCTTTCTTTGCCTCAGAGGGTTGAAGGGCCTAGCCAGGATTGGCTAGGTAGAGGGAGGCATGCAGAGGGGTGGTGTAACCCAACCTCTCTTTTACTGTAGTACGACGAAGTCTAACTCGAAGGCCCTCTAGGGAGATATAGGTTTTTCACCCGGCCGGCAACGGCACGGTTTTCCTATATAGCAAGCCAGATAGCTGGACCGGCAAGCCTAAAAGGCGTATCGGGTATGAATATATATATATAAAACAATACGCCACTAATTAACAGGGATGAAATGCATAAATGAAATAAAAGAAGAACCCGATCCTAACCCCCTGTTGATGTCGCCTGAGGTACATCGATTCCTGCTTACGATAGACACCCTAGGAGCAGACGAGTTCCAAAAAGGAGCTAATTATTAAAAAAAAAAAAAAAAAAAAAAAAAAAAAAAAAAAACCTCCCCGGCTAGCCTCCTTCGTGGGAAGAGGGGAGGTAGCCGGTTACCAAAACCCGCGGGGGCGAGCTTTGCTTCCGTTCGAACGGGCGAACTCGAGGTCGCCCAAACACCGGGACCCGGGCCCAGGTGCGAGGGGTTCCCCCAAATCCCACTGGGTCCCGTGCAAAGTGTGATGCTTGGGTGAGTTACTATGAGGTCGGCCAGTCAGGTATATACACCCCGGACCGATGACACTGGGTCACCTCTCCATGACAACAGCAACACCCCTTTCAAACTCATCGACACCCCACAACACCTTTCTTCCCGGCCACCACCCCAACAAACCAAACCCCCTAAGCACACCCCATCGCCCGATCCGACAGACACTGCGTGATACAATGTCCATCGATACTTACGTCCCTCGCAAGCCCGGACCTCACCTCAGCCACACACAGATCCAGCGTCTTTTTGGCCGCATTGTACAGGTCCCGCTCCGCAACAGACCCGACGTCGGACGCCCAGCTAATGCAGCAGCTCTTACCGTTGCGGCTGAGGCAGCAGACCGCGGAGAGCTGTTGAGCACGCGCCCGCTGCTGCGGATCAGTTACCCAGCTCGTTGCAGGTGGCGAGCGCCGGGACGTGGTTGCCGTAGCAGGTCACGGCGTTGCTGCCGCAGCGGGGCCGACGGGGTTGTTGGTGACGTCGTCTGGAACGGTGATGTTGGAAGATGGGTTGGTACCGTAGACGGTGAGGGTGGCTCCGCTAGGGAGGTGCTCTGTGGAGGTGATGATCAGGTTGTCGTCGGTGAACTCGGCTAGAGGTGGAGGGAGTGCTAGGGTGGTGGCAAAGAGGATGGCAAATGTTGAGGCTCTCGGAAGTATTTTGGCTGTGGTTGGGTGATGGTCAGTGTTGCGTTGTAAGGAGACGAAGGGGACTGCGGACGAGGAGGATAATTCAGGCTCGAGGTGGAGGAGCACACGTCCTCTTATTTTCGTCTCGAGACTTGGTATCAGCCACATTTGCGGCTACTCAAGCTGAAATGCCGACTTCAACCACTTCTTTGACCGTCTTTGCAATAGCGGTGGCCCATGTTGCCGTGCTAGAAACGCTAGTTTTAGGCAAGTTTACCACCTCAGTGCCTGTAATTTGACCGGGGCTGGTATATACAGGTTCCTCAGCCTCGTACTAGCACATTGGGCCAGTATAATTGTGCCCCAATCTCGGTACTATTAGTTTGGTGTCTTTTCAGAGTCTGAGACGTACAGAACATCCTTGGGTGCCACACCCCAAATGCTCCTGACACGTTCTGAATCATCCAACCCCCCTAAGAACCCGCCATTCAGTGAGCGGAGAATGATCTAGCAAAGGAGATCGTAACACCACCCCGAGACATCACGGGCGTGCGCTTCCTCCTCAGACCTCACGTCTCATCCTTTTGAAACTCAATCGTAACGCATCAACGTTTCATGCAGAGTTCCAATACTATCTAAGTAAGCAGCTAAACCGTCACTAGTACTACGAGCCGCTATGAAAGTTGCAGAGGCCGATGCCGATGGTGGCCTTCTGTGCCGCGGCGAGCGTCTTCTTGAGACCGGCAATCTCGGTGTCTTTGCCGGCCATATCTTCGGCCTGCTGGTTCAACGCCACGGCCAGGCTGCTGCAGCGCTGATTGAGCTCAATGTCCATGGATGGGTTAAGGCTCAGCCAGGAGCGGGCCGCGATCGTGACGACGCTGCCAGTTCCCTTCGCTGCGTTAGGGCAGTGCCCTCTCCCAGGATTCTCTCGCAGGTAGCGAAGCACTCGGAGAGATCAGGACACCCCGAGTCGGCCAGCTCGTGGAGTTCGAGACAGATGTAACGATTGGGATGCTGATTGTTCGCGGCATGGTGGGTTTGCATGCCGTCTCTCAGCGCCTGCGGGGCCTCGATTGTTGGCGGCACTGTGCTCGGGATCTCACTGCGTATTCAGGTAACATCAAGAAATGCTTTATCCAGGACTTGTTCACCTCGGCTGGTGCCTTCGAGTTGCTTAAGGCCAGGGCAGCGAGGCCGGAATGAAGGTGACGAGACAGCAGCAGCACCGGCAAAGGAAGTCACAATTGCCAGTGTTGACACAGAAAAAGGAGTTTCGCAAATCTTATAAGCAAGCCTAGATGTGGCCGGGGTTGGACGAAAGAAAGGAACATGCAGCAGGCCAGCCGCCCCAAGACAGCAACATGCTCTGACGAAGACAGATGCGCTCGAGCAACAGGAGTTGATCAAAGATATCTTGAACCAAAAAGTGTACACGCTATTAGTAGGTATCTTAACGAGTTCCTCGCTGCTGAACCTCGAAACCAAGAATCCTCAGCGCTGATCTCCTTTTCTCGTAGGAAAGAGGAACGCTACTATTGCCTCCAAGCACCCGCCATCCCCAACCAACTAAACGCCGACCATCTTCGCCTCTCCTCGCTCTCCTCAGCACGCTCACGCCCCCTCCGCCACCGCATCCAAAGCGGGCACCCAAATCTCAACCATATCCCGCACAAACTCGCTCCCCGTCCGCCACTGCCACCGCTCCTCCTCGTCCGGATTGCCCAGCATCTGCGTAAGCCGTACGCAACCGCCGCGGGCGCACGTCCCCCAAGCAGCGCCGTGGCGTACAGGATCTTGCTCTTCTCCGGCGGGAAATACCCGGGGCATAGCTCCCAGCGCGCCATCACCTCTGCGCGCCAGACAAGGACGGCGTGCTCGGGAATGGGGCCCTTGCCGTCGAAGATGGCTGGGTGCAGGAGGGTTGACATGTGGGCGTGAGGTAGGTTGTTGGACACGGTGGCGGTGAGCCTTCTGTGGGCGTTGACAAGGTGGTTGTATTTGGTAAGCGTTTGTCATGCACGGTGGTGAGGCTTGGGTGGGCGACAGTTGCCACGGAGAGCTGCTGTCTAAGCTGGGTGACTCCGTTTTCCTGCTCGTTCAATTTAGCGTGGAGTTGGCTGTGGTGTTCGTCCAGCCGGGCCCGGGTGGCGGCGAGGTGGTGGACTTCTTTTCCTTGTCGGAGCTTGCCGGCTAGGGTGTTGTGTTTGTAGGACAGGATACAATAGCGGTGGTCGAGTTCGCCGACGATGTACTCTCTGACTTTCAATCAGTCGCGGGCCCTGGCGCTGGAGCTCTCATCCTTAATCACTCTTGTCATCGCCTCGAGGATCTGGAGCATGTTGCCTTCGAATTTAATTAAAAAAAAAAAAATAGAAGTTCACTAGGTTGAGGTATGTCCATGTGTTGATCAACTCCAAGATCTGAGGCTGGGGAGTATGCAAGCGCTGTGCGAAGCTTCCGCCCGCCAGCGGCTCATAACGAGTCGACAGCAGTATCGTGATCGTGCTCCCCGCAATTGGAGGGATCGTAAATTAACTGGTTTTCCTATCAGCGTGTTACCTGACGACCGAGCTGGCTGAGTGCGCGGGTACATACCTTGCTGTTGGGTTGTAGCTTCGAATGGCCGAGCGTGCATCATTGTGTCGGAGACGGGATACAAGTCGAGGGAGTCTCAACAGGAGAGAAGCTATCATTGCCAGCATGTACCTCCCGAGTCTTCCCATTCCGACACCCACCAGCAGAGAGCAGCAAGTCCAAAACGAACACCGCTGAGCCGAGGGAAGCGATACCTGGTATGAACACCACTTCGGCCGGAAGTCGCGCTTATCTACCCCAACAAACAAGACAACAACAAGGACGCAAGTAGAATATCAGTAAGCGAACAATAACAACAAAAGGCATTTCATCAAAGCACACACCATCCAGATGCTCACGGCCCAGTGAGAAACACACCCGAACAGAAGAGGAGGAAACCCATGCCCCACAGACCAATAACGCCATTCGCTCAGTGCATTTGCCATTGCCAACTAAAGAAAGGTAAATTGCCTGCCTGCCACCCGTCGTCCCTCCCACCCGTCCTTTTGCTCGCCTTCCCGTGTTCCTTCCGTAGTATCTCTCTGAATGCCGGAAGCGTCTTTAAGACAAAAGAAACGAAAATAAACGTAAATAGATCTGCTCTGCGTTTGCAGGGTCGTGGATCGCGCCCGGCTGGCCTAGTGATATGAAGTGGGGAAGGCGACTTCAAATTGGTCCGCTCATGCAAGACCGTCTTTCCGAGTTCATCGAGCCGTGCTCCCTTCCATCCAAATATCCCCCCTCACTCCTTCGTCACAACCTTCCAACACGAGCGGCTGGCCCGATTGAGTTGGGGCCAAGCTCTTGGGTATCATCTCAATTCCGGTCCTTCCGAATATCAACTTTCTTCTCTTCACTTCCAACTGCTCTCAGCGCCTTTCCCCTGATTCAATCCATCCCTAAAGTGGCGCATCTCTACATCGTCCGTGAAGCTGGTTCAATGGGCGTAGTCGAATCGCCGTAGAGCCCTAGTAAGTCGGCAATATGGTAATGCTCGCATCCACGTAGAGCCCGTCCCCCTTTAATCCGTCTTCCAATGCGCCCCTCCATCGCCATCACCCCCAAGATATAACTCCACGGCATACAGCCCCATCGTAAACGCCAGGTTAATCCACCGCCACGTGCTCCCACCAACATCGCCCGCCCTCAATGTCCAGCCAACATCATCGCCGCTGCTAGAGACGCTGAAGTGCTGGAGTAGCAAACTAGTGTACACCGCAATAAGCATCGAGGGCGAGAACCAGCTCAGGAACCCGATCAACCGGTTCGCGCCGTCGCTGTCCTCTAGCGTGGGCTCCTCCATGATGGCCGTGGCGCCCAGCTCCCTCACGGCCGGGATAATGCGCGTGGCGCAGTAGAAGACGATGATGCGGTAGGTCAACGAGATGATGACGCTGGGGGTGATCGTCTGGAACGCGGCGTAAAGGAACTGGAAGGAGGAGTTGACGGCTGAGGGGAGGTTGCCCAGCATGTGCATCAGGGTTGAGTACGATGCCATGATGATTGGGGGAAGGGGCGGGAACTCGGGTTGCGCAGCGGCTGCCGCCTCTGCTGCGACCGCGGCCTCGGGGGAGGGCTGATAGTCGGTGAAGATCTGGTAGACGGAGAGAACGGCGTAGGCGAAGAGGAGCGACGACTCGACTGGGTTTCCGCGCCCGCTGCCGATACCGAAGGCGCACAGAAAGGCGACGGACGTCATGGCGACGCCGATGAGCGTGGCATCCATGTTGCTGATCTGGGGGAAGGAGATGACGCGCCACAGGAAGTAGACGGCGCTAGAAATGACGGAGCTGGAGAACACAAGGAGAACGATCTGCGGTTCGAAGTCAGTAACACGGAGAGCATTTCCCCTCAGGGACCCTGTACTCACCACCCAGGTGTCACTCCTCCCGCGGTTGACGAGCCACCTCGTAATCTGGCCAGCCGCCTGGATGACCAGCAAGCTGCAGAAGCCCTCGAGTAGCTGGAAAACAGGACTCGAGTAGCTCAGCACGTTATCCCATGCGCCCAGCGCCACGGTCTCCACGAAGCCCTCTTGGCCAAAGAACCACTCCTTCCATGTCTTATGGTGTGTCGCAGTGATGTGCGAGAATGTCCGGGACACCCACCGGTGCTCCCCGCATCGACCGAGAACCGGTTGAGTGACCAGATCAGAAGCGTTGGGATGACCAGCCACTGTGACAGCCCGACCAGGCTCGTGAAGAACCATCGTATCCTCGACTCCTCCGGTGTTAAGAGCTTGCTGATGCTGTAAAAAAAGTAGAAGAGGAAGAGGGACAGCGAGTAGGCCAGACCGGCATCGCGACCCCCGACGTCGAAGGCGATGGGTATTGAGAGGACGATGCTGAGCAGGAAGATGGCGCTCGAACAAGCGCTGATCAGCCACCACATTGTTGCGGCGGTGAGTTCGTGACGCCCGATAGCCGGGGTCAGTGAGAAGGTGTATGGTGTTGGCGATGCTCAGTCGTGACTGATCGCGGGGTGGTCGAGTGACAAGCCAGATCCAGCACTGTGCACCCACTGTTGAAGGGGCTAGGTCCTAGTCCAGAGCCGTGCGTCGGACAGCGGTCGTGCGTCGGGTGGAAGTTGACCGCGGTGGCGAGCTCTCGGGGATGATCGAAGCTTTTCGCGGCAGCAGGCGGTGAATGTGATGCTGTGATAAGGGTCGCTCGTCAGGGGCCCTGCCGGGGGAATCGATTGGTCAATGAACCGAGATCTGAAGTTTCGGCCGATTTGTTTCCTGATGTTTCGTGCGTGGTGGAGAGCTGACCGATGTTGGTTGGCAGCGGCAGCTTTCCTGGACGAGCCGAAAACCAGGATGACAGATGCGCTGTCGTCTTTTGTTCGGTGTCTCCAAGAAAGAAGGGTCGCGTAGATACCTTTTCCGTTGTCCACCGTGTCCAAAAGACGTGCGTCGCCAAAATTCCGAGATGGTGCCCACCCGTTATCTTCACGTGTCTCGTGGCGGCTGCAGCTCCAGCTCAACCCCGGCATCATCCGAAGAGATGGTTCCGTCCCTTCGACGCGCAAGATTCTAGCATAGTCAGGGAGACGGAGATGGGAGATGGGAGACTTGGCCTATTCAAGTTTGATGTCGCGATGGGAACGGTTGGATGTCGTTGCAGGCTGCAGCACGCTGCCGCATGTGCCATCATCTTGTTGGAAATGATTGCCGCAAGGCACGGGCATGCAGCTAGACCCCAGAGCCAGCTTCATCATGTAGCTTCGTTTCCTGCATACGCTACCAGTCTTGGCACCTCTCAGCGGCATGTGACAGCCAGTCACCCGCCAAGCACTTGCCTCGACGGCGACAATCTCAACGTCTTCTCCCTGTCCTCGTGGGAAAGCGGATGATTGGCTGTCACACTACAATGTCACTAGGAGGTGTCAAGACCGGTGGCGTATGCAGGAAACGAAGCTGCATAGGTGGTGAAGCTTTGCGAGCGACAGTTTTGCCCCTTGTACTAGTATACGTATATCAAGACAGTACATCCTGAAGCATCTGCCCTCCCGTTTGGTTTGTCTTGTTTTCCTCATTCAAGGTTCCTCTTTTTTTCTTTTTCTTTTCTTTTTTTTGTGGCCGGCGTTGGGGGGGGGGGGCGGTGGGGAGGGGAAAGAGTCTACATCTCTCTGAGAGAGAGAGAAAAAGAAGAGAAAGAAAAGGGAGAGAGTAATAGAACGATGAGAGAGCAATCTGTATGGAGGAGGAAAGCAGAAGAGATACCTATGGGTTGGAGAAGGGCAAATGCCGCAGACATGGTCTGACGATCTAGATGTATAAGTGCTGGTACAATAGCCAAAACTTTTGCTCGCAAGCATAGTACTGAGGACCCCCATTCGAGGCTCTTCGATGACCTGGACACGGTCCCAGCTTATATCCTTGTCCCCGGACTGGTTCTGAGGGGATACAGTCTGTTTTCCACTACTTTTGCCACTAAGCTCAACACCACGTTTTTCTTCCCCGACCATCACTAGCACCAGTGGAATTTGGGCAACGTTGAGGTGCCTCACCAGAAGCGTCGTGGAGCCGTCCTACACAGTACATTCTACGGCACCAGGGCGAAACTGCTGCGCCAGATGCGGTAGCTCTTTTCTGATGAACTCTGTAGAAAGACATCATTGAGAGAAGGAAAAAGGAAAAAGGAAAGTGGGAGTGAAAGAAAACAGGGAGCACAAATGCTGCAAATGCTGCAAAAAGCTCACCAGCCAACCCCCCTCGCAGTAGAGGGGAGGTGACCGGTTGCGAAAAACATGGTGGGTTTTTTGCTTCGGCGGCGGACCGAACGGGAGACCTCGGGGGTATGTCCGTCTCTACCTATATGGGCGCGGGCTTCTGAAACACGCGCCTGACCCCGGTTAGGCGACACGGGTCTTCCGGGTCGTCGAAATTCAGGTCGTTCAGGCTAACATACATACTTGCCTGGAGGGAGGTTGTGGGAAGCTGCGCGAGTGGTACCTTAGCTGGGACGGAACTTGGGATGAAGCAGTCTGAGTGAGGCACATGACATTCTCGAGGAAAAAGATCATCTCGGAATGTTTTTACTAATTGAGCCTAGTATTCGTCGTTTAAAAAGCAAGTAGGCACTCATCACCAACCGAATTCTCAGCCTTGGTATCCCGCCTCATGGCTATTTTCCTTCTAGCAATCTCACGGTGCGAAGAGAACGTCTAGGCGTTGCGCCCCTGGAACGCTCTTTTCCATCCGCCGATCCCTCGCCTTATTCCTTCTCCTAGCATCCCCGCGTAGGAACTGTGCTGTACACGCCTGGCAGCCTTGTTGCCAGGATTGAGTCAGTGCATGCACATCCAATAGCCACAATGGTCTCTTGGGGCTCCATGAGGACTTGGTAAGCCCCAACAGTATTTCGCCATCAGATTCCGATCACATCACGCCGCTGAGCAGGCTTGTATCAAGAACCACTGACCACTACACGGCTTATCTCCCCTGCTGGTAACCTTAGTCCTTGAGACAAGAGTGAGGCCGCGAACGCCTCTTAAACCTCGAGTGGAAAAGTCGGTCGTAGGACCAAGGGAGACCTCAAACGCAGGCAGCGGAGCCAGTGAGAAGTGGACGCCTTGCGTCTCCGATGACACGTCTCGCATACCGCATATCTTTTACCAGTTCAACAAGACGCATCAAAACATCAAAAGAGATCGGCAAAGTAACCAGGACGGTTGAATCAAAGACGCGTCAAAGCAGTCCCTACCAACGAGGCTGCGCAGCATTGGCCCGCCGTTCTTCACTCGAACGGGAGATCGACAGCCAGCCTCGAACCATGCAACTGCCAATTGGGCAGTTGGATAGCGCGGATGATCAGTCAAAGAGCTTGATTCAGCTCCCATGTGCCACGACTTGACGCCACCAGGTATGGGTAGGACATGAGAGTGGAAGTGGCAACGCCGCATGACGACAGTAGCAGATCCCATTTCGTGCATGAAGGCCCATGGCACAGGTATTGCCACTTCCACTTATCCGATCCAAGCTCTTGAGGGAACCAGGAATTGAAGACAACCAAGCTCGACTCCTGCAGCATAATCCGCCAAGGCAGCAATATGGTGGTAGGGCTGCATGTCCCTGGATCGATGGGAAATGACTGAGATGGGAGATGGTAGCCAATGAGTAGCATCCCCTCGGTCGACTTGCACATCAACATCTTCTCATGGAGTAAGATCAGCGAGGATGAACTTGGCCAGGGGGGAAGTCTTGCATTTTGCGTGTCTGCCTCCGGGCGTGTGTGCGACTTAAATCCAAGGGGGGTGGGGCGAAGAAGACGAGGCGAAAAGTGAGGCGGACGCTCCGCTCCGGGGGGCCGGCCAGTGAGGTCTGCTCGACCCATCTGACTACCACTCCCGTGCCGCTGATGGGCTGGCGGGCATCGAAAACAGAATCTTAGGCCGGATCGACCGGTGTGGCTCATGAACGGTACTTGATGTCGTTCGATCCCAAGCCTCCTCAACCGGAACACACCTTGACTGGACGATCTCGACCCAGGCCGCTTGAAAGGAGGCCATAAAGCAGAGCCGACCCCTCTCATGCTGACCACCAAAAGCCCGAAGAAGCAGAGCACTTGATCCCATCGGCAACGTCCCTTCGAGCATCCCGACTACCATTGCATCCTCTTCAACCATGAACAAATACTGGATCCCCCACTTGGATATCCACAAGAAGGTCATCACTCAGGAGCTGCAATATTATCTCGGCCCTGAGGCGACAGTGAGGTCGTTTACCCGCGATGTGAGTAACCCTTTTTCACCAGATGAAGCGTGCTGACCCTTAACCGCAGGAGAAGATGGTTTCTTGATCACCACTCCAGGTCCTTGTCTGACAGATGTGAGCCACCGGTTCCGCGACGACACCCCGGATTGACCGCGAGATTGACCCCGCCCAGGAGCAGATAGATGACATCTGCATCAAGTCGAAGGAGATGTGGGAGAAACAGGCAGCAGCAAGGGCATCCGGCACCTCGACCAAAGTCCTCAAGCGGCCACTCCATCAACCTGTGGTCATATCGAAGGCGGGCGCCGGTGATTCGCCGAGACGAAGGAGGAGAGCCGAAGACGCAACGAATCCAAAAACCGACGAGACGAGAAACGCCGAAACTGACCGCGATGCCCCGATGGAAGCCCAACCAAGCCTATGAGGTGTTGGTACCTGACGCCTGGAGCGGCGAGCTGAAAGGAGGAGACTGCAGTTTGTTTCTCATGCGAAACAGGTACCGAGACGAGATCCACCGCTCGGGGCCGTGACAGTTGTTGAGGTCGAGGAGAGGCATGAGGAAGATGAATGGCGAACTGACTGTTTGACATTGGCCGCCAAGGACGCAGCTGCACTGCGGCATGGCGGCTAGATGGTTCTGTGTCCGGACCAGCGAGATGATGCCAGCTGGCACACTGCAGACCCAATGAACATCGCATTTCCCCCTGTATTTGCTGGAGAACTGCATGCGCATGTCGGGTTCAGCAACCGAGAAGAGCTAGTCAGATTTCGAGCGGTGTGAAGTCCCAATTGGGCTATTGCCCTGAACTGCTTTGCATCCTGGATGCGACGAGATATGATGAGGGTGAACCCAGAGATCGTGAGCTCTGCTGTGCCGTCCGTAGTCGATGTTGAAGATTAAGGTGTGGCAGGTTTGCAGTGGCCGAGAACCGTGCTCTGTTGGAAATTGAGCTGCAACTTGCCATTTGGCCTTGTTTTGCGTCGACCAATCTTGAGCCAATGCTTGACGGCAGGCGCTGTTATGTAGCCTCGATGTCTGATCACAATAACCATATAAGCACCATTGATAGCAATCGTAATGACCGTAGCGACCTGCAGCCGAGGCCGGAACGGTTCCCAATAATCCACCCGGGGAGGGTGCCGGGAACCTGTTTCCGCTGAATGTGATCCCACGACAGACGTCGTAACACGCCGGGAAGACTTTGTTCTGGCGATGCTGCTTCACAGCCTATGCCAAATGCGACACTCGGAGAGAATAGAGCGCAGAGACTCCGTCTTCTCCGGCCACGGTGGACAGGCGTTGCCGCACGGTCTGTGAGGCTATCTCCTCGGAACATGCAAGCTGGTCTGCTTTCCAAAATTCAGCCTTCTGCAGCCGAGCCGACCAGTGCGTCTTCGAGGAAGACGATGGTAAAAAAACACTTCAGCACTCGACGGAATTTGGCGCCTGTGCGAGAGCCTTGAGAGATGCCTCATATCTCCGCAGGTCGACAGCCCGGCAGACCAAAGAAGAATGGCTTGGACATGGACACTAAGGTTGCCATTTTGTGCTTTTTCGTCGAATAATGAAGAAGGATGGGTGATGTATCCGATGACGTTCACCCATTCTCCAGCACGGGTCTGATCCGAGCTGAGACGTTCGAGAACAAGGGTGACATCCACCAGCGCATGAACAGGGCATGTTTCCTCTGGCAGCCGATGCTCCAAAATCAAGACGCCAGACGCCTGGGAGTAGCAGCGTACACTAGAGACGAAGTCAGTTAAGAGCTTCGGATTGGATGCTCACGCTCGTCAGGGCGGAGTTCATGCCAGTGGAGCGCTTGCGCCTCTCAAATGCTGGTACCGTCAAGTCGACCACGCCAGGGAAGTACTGAAGAAATGCTCACCATCCAGGAATCTCACTTTATCCCCGATTTGTTTTGACGGCAGGGTTGAAAGGAGGCAGATCTGGAAGGCCGAGGGCATTCATGATGATATTTTGGGATGTTGAAGAGTCTCACACATTCTCGAGGACGACTTTGTGCTCGGTTCTCGCCGTGGCCTTCAGAAACGCAGCCGACCTGACGCTCATTCATGAGGCAGTTGCAGGTTGTTGGAATCTTGAACGCTTGACTGTGGTAGGGTCCTTCCACCAACACAGGAAGTGCTTAGTCATCAATCATCGAGCCTAAAATCACATGATCGTCGTGGATAAACTGTGGCTCACGTATCCAAGTGCCCGCAATCGCCATCGGCCCAGCGACCTTGTTGGAAACGCCTTGCATCATCCCTCCCGATAGGCAGCCTTGGTCAACATCAAGATAAGATCCCACTGCTTGCGTCAGCTCGAATCCCGACTTGTATTCTCGAGTCCTTTCCGACGAAGTAGCACCATTCGTTTGGCGTGTTTTCCTTCCGGCTTTGCGACAGGTGGGCAGCACGGTTCTGCCTGAAGTGCGGTTGTGACCCCGCCAAACCCTTGATGAGGCGTCATCGGCGCAGCTGATCACCTGCACAACGCTCACAACAACAACGACGACAACAATAACACCCGTATCTTTTCGTGACAAAGCTCGGCTCTACTCTCGCCACACCCCAAAGAGCACATCTGATCAAAAAAGGCTCAATATGTCAGGAATCTGGGCTGGTTCGGCGGTGGAGCTGCCCAGAAGCGGAAAGAAACGCCAAAGAATGTCATCCTTGATCTGCGGACACATTTGGAGATGTTGCAGAAGCGCGAAACACATCTCATGCGCCAGATTGAGGAGCAGGAGCAGATCGCGAGGAAGAACGTGAACACGAACAAGACGGGTATGTGATCTGCAGGTCTCTCTGGGCATGCCAGCTTTGCTGACGGATGACGTCTGGTAGCTGCGAAGGCGGCCCTACGGCGGAAAAAGATCCACGAGCACAACCTCGAACAGACGCTGAACCAGATCGGCACCATCGCGCAGCAGATGAACGCGATCGAGACGGCGAATATCAACCAGGAGACGTTTCTTGGCAATGGAGCGGCTGGGAAGGCGATGAAGGAAATACACGGCAAGCTCACGCCTACCAAGGTTGACGAGACCATGTACGTTCCGTGCCTTCGACTGCATACGGAGACATGCATAAGTCAAATGATGCTGACGCTGTTGGCAGGGACAAACTCCACGAGTACAACCGGCTCAACGAGGACATCGCGGAGGCCATGGGCAGCATCAACGTTGGCCCACAACTCGACGACACAGAGCTGGAGGAGGAGCTGGAGCAGCTCCAGCAGCAGGATTTGGAGGACAAGATGCTCGAGACGGGCACTGTCCCTGTCGATCGCCTGCCGGCAGTGGCGAACGGAGAGAGTAAGTGGGTTTTTACTTGGGCGGTGCCGTCACTTCTCGACGGTCGGGCTAACTTCTTTCTAGTCAAGGGCAAGGCGAAGGCGCAGCCCGTGGCAGAGGACGACGAGGAAGCGGAGCTCAAGAGGCTGCAGGCCGAGATGGCCATGTAAACGCAATGACCCAGCCCATGACCGCTTTGAGCCGGCGCCATTTCACTCGGGATCTCCTATCGTCAGCAGAGATTCCATTGCCTCCCTCGCGCCACAGGTCAGTTTGTCTGTGGAACAGAGTGGGAACGGGGATATAGGAGGGCGAATGAGGGCTGTGGAGGAGGTTGCAGTGTTTCCCACATTAGTATCGTCACAACTCTTGGTGTTTTAAACCCCTTGGAGCGAAGGTTGGCGTTTGAGGTTCAGGATTTCGATGTAGTTAGGGGAAGGGTCGTACAGGGAATGTTCACATGCCTTCCGCAACTAGGTTATTGTCAGCCTTGCCTCCAGCCGTGCATGACCGGCGCGGAGCCTCTTGATGGCACCATCTCCCGTCTGGGATTCGGTTTGTCCTCCAAACAGATGGAGAAACCCCGAACTATTAACCCCTCTTCGCCGACGATCTTGGCAGCCTTGCCGAGGAAGGGCTTTTTCACCGCCTTTTGCCTCTTGGATCGCCAACCTCTTCCTTGTCACCTGAGGACGAGAAGCTCCATTCCTGGTGGAGGCGGCTAGTAAAACCCTTCGAGGCTCGGGCGTGTTGTTTCCACCTCCAGCCTCGTCTGATGTGACGCTTCGCACCAAACCCAGACTGGACATCACAAACAACACAAAGACATCAAGACTTCCGGCTCCGAACCCTGGCAGTCACCCATCGCGTGACCAGTATTCTATAGCAGAGATCTTTGCACATTGTTGCTCCAACGTCATCATCACGAAGATGCCACGGAGTTGCATCTTGCATGGCTTGTGTTTTGGTGATGTTGGAGCATGCGATCAGATCACATCAGATGTGGCCTGTGTACCAGTGACATGAACCGGTCTGGAGAAACCAGGATTCGACTAAGCGGGGTTTGATCTTGGTATGTATCGATACCCGAGGCTGATTGTTCGCCAGGATGGTATGACTTCAATCTGAACCTGCCTTTTCCATCCATCGTCCTGGCATCCCCTCACGCTGTTGACTACTCGGCTGAGTAGCTCGCTACACGGCCTTTCAACTTGACAGCTTGGCCTTCGAATCTGCTCGCATACATGCAACTTCTCTTCGTCTAATGTGAAGATTCTGCGGTTGCATTCTTGCGTGGAGCTGGTCGAGCCGCCCAAAGTGACGTTCGTTGATGAACTGTTAGCGCGCAACATGGGATGAACCCTTGTCTCCGCGAGCCTAAGCGGTCAGCGGACCCCGAGAAAGTCCCCACACTAACAGATCGGTCTCCAAATCTGTTTCCCGCTCACCTCTGCCAGACAATTGCCATTTTGTCTCCATTACCTCTTCTCGTCAGCCAAGACAGAGAGCGCTTCAGGCCTCGAGATATCATGCAACATCAAACACAGCAGGAGCATCAAAAATTTTCGGGTTGCTTCGCTGGCTGGTGAGCCCTGTTGACGCCCCATGCCCCCGACCCGATATCGCTAGCGCGCCCCCACAGAGCCAAGGGACCGACAGGGTTAGACTGGCCGTCCTGCAGGGTCCCCACAAGCGATCAGTCCGCAGACAACCCACAGACAACCACGTAGCACACCCGCAACACCACACGGCAGGTCTTGCACCACCTTCGCTGTCCGGACTCCGTGGTTGGCATGGGACGGATTGGGATGAACTTTGCTCACCTTCAGGATCGGAGAGGATATATGAGGAGAACTTACCGCCGCCACCACCACCACCACCATCCCGCACCATCTGAGGTGTTCAGCAATGACACATTGGCCGGCTTCCCGAACAAGGCACACTTTCAGACCTCTTCCGAGAATGGAAACGGTCACTTGATGGCTCAATGGCGGCCCAATGTCACGCCAATTCCCAATTCCTCTCCCAACCAATAATTGGGCGCGAGGCTCACTCATTCGCGTCTGATATTCGCTCATCAAGTGATGGAGAGCTCCATCAAGCCCAACCGTCTTAGCAAAGATGGGCAGTTCGTCTTCATCGGTCTCGGCTCAAGCCGGTCAGCCTGCCACTTTTCTCTCGTCTGTGACTGCCCGCGCTGCCTGCCGGTCGAGCCGATCGATTGGGCTGCTGCCTCGCCTTGGATCGTCGTGATAGCCTCTGGTCCAAGTGATTGCTGGGCTGGCTGTCCAACCCCAGTCTCGCGACGTGGCGCCACTGCAGCCAGGTGGGCCAAATGCTGCCCTCTCAACTGGACCCAGTCAGTTGAGGTCTCAAGACCCGCGCATTTGAAGCCATCCGATCCGTTACGTGGGGTTAAGTGTCCACGTTGATGGGGTGGTTGCCGCGATGGGAGAAAGCAGTTCTTGCCAAGCCTCCAGTCGCTCTGGCACCCGCCTGCCCCTCGGTCTGCTCACCAGGGTATCCCCATCCTCGGGCGTCCTTCCCCTCGTCCCAGACCAAGAAGAGCAAGATTTTACCTTTCCATCACGAGGCAGGAGTTGTGAGGTGTGGTTCATGGTCCAGTGATCCCAGACAAAACCCCGAACATCACCTCGCCCCAGCGTTCCCCGTTTGTTTACTTTGGAAGCCATCAAGAACAAAAATCATCACGATCCACCACCAAGCGTAACACCACCCACTTTCACCACCCACACCCAAAAACCTTCTCCAGCTGCATGTGTCAGCTGTGCATACATTATATCCCCCCAGATACACAACCCGATCACTGGCCATTTGCCAAACACGACCCAACACCCCACTTTTGATTCAGTTTCCGGAGCCCGTTTCTGCAGTCTCCCGAAGACGCCCCCCCGCAAGCCAGACCTAACCGACGACAACCCGCCGGCCCTTCCCGACAGGAGTAGTTACACGGCGCAGCAGCAGCAGAAGCAGCAGCACTCCAGCGGTTGCGTCTGCTCGATATTTTTTTTCCTGCATGGAGGATAATAAGGAAAACACCCCTCAGGTCCTGACCGTCGTCGAGCTCCCCTCCGACAAGGCAGAGGAGGTTGACGCCCCGCAAGTATGAGCCACCCAGAGGACGGGGCCGCAGGAGGAGATGTTGAGTTCTGTCCGACCCGGGCGAACCTGCATTGGTCCCAGGCCCAGTACGACCGCGTTGAGTTTGCCGATTTTAATCATGTGCAGGTCGCGCAATATGGAGAGGTCAAGTACTTCCAGCCGACGGACTCGGAGGACGAGAATGCGCCTGAGGTAGAAGGCGAAGGTGAGTTTACTTCGTTGTTGCTGTTCTTGCTTGACGTTGTTTTTCATAGTTGCATGAAAAATCGTGAACGTCGTTGCTAATTGCTCTGCTAGCTAATGGCGCCGTCCCGGCTGAGGCTGAGCCGGTTGTTACCTCCGTGGAGGAGGTCTCGGCGCCCTTAACTGCTGCGGAAAAGAAGAAGAAGAAGAAGGCGAAGCAGAAGGCGGCCAAAGCAGCAAAAGCCGCGGAACCCGCACCTGCCCCGGAGCCGGCCCCTGCGCCCGAACCTGAATCGGAGGCCAAGGAGGAGCCTGAGGAAGTCACGTCACCCGGCGGCAAGAACAAGAAGAAGAATAAGAAGAAGAACAAGGACAAGAAGAAGGAGGAGAAGTCAAAGGCAGCTCCTGCTGCGGAGTCCGCCCCCTCCCTCCCGCCGCCGAGGCATCGTCCATCGAGGCCAAAACGGGAGAGGAGCTCAAAGCTGAGGAACCCGCTGCTGCCGCCGCAACAGAAGCCGAGGCCGAGGCGCAGCTGACCGAGTCCAAGACCGAGGACGCGCCCGCTCCTGCTGCCGAGACCGCTGCGGCGGCTGAGACAAAGGCTGAAGAGGCCGCCGAAACCGCTCCTCATCCGGATCCCACACCGGCTGAGAAGCAACAAGAGCCGGCTGCCAATCCCGCTGAGGACGCGGCTCCCGCTTCTGAAGAAGTACCGGCTGGCGCTGTGGCAAAGGAGGAACCAGTCGCAGAAACGAAGGCTGCTGAGGAAGCTGCTCCTCCTGCCGTCGACGAGCCTGCCCCAGTTGAGAAGGAGGGCTCGGCTGTTGAGGCGAAGGAGGAGTCTGCTGCCAAGACGAAGGCCGCTGAGACCACCGAGGCCGCTGCCGAGCCCGAGGAGATTCCTGTGCCGGAGAAGGCTGCTAGCGACGCGCCTGCGGCTGAGCCGGAGGAGGCCCAGGAGCCTGTGGAGGTTACACCTGCCGCTGAAGAGGCTAAGGCGGAGCCCGAGGCTGCTCCTGAGGTCAAGGCTAAGGACGATGCTGAAAACCAGAAGGAGTATTCTCCTGCTCCTGCTGAAGAGGCTAAGTCAGAGCCAGAAATTGCTCCCGAGACCAAGGCTGAGGAGGCAAAGGAAGAGGCCACTTCGCCTGCCGCTGAGCCACAGCGGGTTAAACCTGAGGATGCTCCCAAGGCCGATGAGAGGGAGCCGGAGCAACCCGCGGCGGCTCCCGAGCCCGTTGCTGAGGAGAAGCCAGCCGCCGAAGAACAACCCTCAGCCACGGAGATACAGAGCACATCCATCCCGGCTCCTGCTGATGACGAGAAGCCTGTTGAGACCGAGAAGGCTGCTGAGCCGGAACCTACGCCTGCCGCTGAGGCTAAGGAAGAGTCAGCAACCCCCGAGTGAAGGACGAGCATGTCACCGAGACCAAGGACGAGCCTGCCGCTGAGCCTGAAGCCAAGGAGGCGCCTGCAGAGCCTAAAGAAGAAGCCGCGGCCGAGACCAAGGAGTCCACTCCTGAATCCAAGGAGGGATCAGCTGCCGAGACCAAGGAGACACCGGCTCCTGCTCCCAAACCACCGACTGAGGCCAAAGAAGAGGCTGACCATGAGTCCATGGAAGAGATGACTCCTGAGGCCAAGGAGGAGCCGGCTGTTGAGGGAAGGAAGCTTCCACCCCTGAGCTCCAGTCCGCACCTGACGCAAAAGAAGACTCAGCGACTGAGACCAAGGAAGATCCTGCCCCGGCTGAAACTATGGAGGAGCCTAGTGCTGAAGCCAAGGAAGAACCTGCTGCGGAGGCCAAGGAGGAATCGGCCACCCACACCAAGGAGAAATCCGCTGCCGAGGTTAAGGACACGCTTTCTCCTGAGCCTACACCAAGCAAGGAGGACTCCGAGGCTGCTGTTGAGACCAACCAGGAACCGTCCTGTGACCGAGGCGAAGGAGGAGGCTGCTGCAACAGCTGAGACGTCCAAGACCGAAGAGAAGGCCGATGACAAGCCCCCCACTGAGTACGTGATTTTCTGTGCTCTTTCCGCTCCGTTTCTTTGTTTGAGTGCGCGAAGTACTGACTAGTCCTTAACAGAGAGTCTGAGAATGCAGCTGCTCCTGAAGTCAAGGAAACCCCCGCCGAAGAGGTCAAGACTGACGACAAGGCTGCGGAAGTATCCGCCGCAGAGGCCACAGCCGCTCCGTCCGAAGAGACTCCCAAGCCAGAAGAGGCCAAGGAGACTGCCGCCGAGAAGGAAATTGAGTCCGCCCCCGAGGCCAAGACCGAAGCTGTTTCCGAACCCTCAGCTGAGGAGAAGCCTGCCGAGGAGGTCAAGGCTGAGGCCACATCTGCGGTAGAGTCCGACACCGCTCTCGCCCAAGAGACTTCCCAGCGAGAGGAGATTAACGACGCGGCCCCCGAAGAAGGAGGTCGAGTCTGCCCCTGAGGCTAATGCCGAAGCCGTTTCCGAGCCCGCCGCCGAGGACAAGGCTGACGAGAAGCCGGCCGAAGAAGCCACGAACGACAAGGCCGAAGTCAAGGCCGAAGCTGTCGCCGACCCCGTAGCCGAGGAGAAGCCCGCCGAGAAGGTCGAGGAGACTAAGAAAGACAAGACAGAGGCGGAACCCGCTGCTGAAGCCAAGGCCGAATCTGTCGTCGAACCTGCGACTGAGGAAAAGCCGGCCGAGGACAAACCTGCTGAAAAGGCCGAGAAGGACAAGCTTGAAGCTCCTGCCTCTGAACCTGCCGCTGCTGAAGACGAAATTGTGCTCGAGGCTGAAGTTGTTGAAGTCAGCAAGAGTGAGCTGGAGGCCAAGGGTGTCGAGGCTTCTGAGGCGGCTGAGCCAGAGAAGGTCGAGGCAGACGAGGATCCAGCTGAGAAGGCCGAAGAGAAATCTGCCGAGCCGGCCGAAGCCAAGGCTCACACGAAGGCTGATGGCAAGGCCGATGACAAGCCACAGGAGAAGGTCGACATCGAGTCTGAGGAGAAGGCCGTTGAGGAGGCTCCTGCTGCCGCCGAGCCCGCGCTCGGAGCTAGTGCTCCTGAGGTATTACCACTCGTTTCCTATGCAGCTTTGCTCATTATGCTCACATAATTTCAGCCCACCGCCGAGACTAAGCCAGAGACTGATGAGGTCGAGAAGCCTGCCGAATCCAGCCCTGCTCCGCAAGACAATGAAGACGCTCCCAAGGCCGAAGCCGAGGTCACTCCTGCGGCCGACAAGGCTGAGGCCGATGCCACCCCCAAGGCCACTGAGCCTGAAGAGAAAAAGGAGGAGGCTGTCGAGACACCATCCCCCGCTCCTATTGAGAGGGCTGATGCTCCCGAGGAGGCCAAGGAGCAAGCTGCGGAGGAGTCAAAAGCTGCGCCGGCTGAAGAGCCTAACTCTGCACCTGCCGAGGCTAAAGCTGAGGTCGTCGAAGAGGCCAAGGCTGCACCTTCTGCTGAGGAGTCCAATGCTGAACTTGTTCCCGAAGCCAAATCTGAGCCGGCTGAGGAGCAGAAGCTTGAGCCTATCGAAGAAATCAATTCCGACGTCAAGGAGCAGGCTGCGGAAGAGCCCAAGGATGAGCCAGCGGAGGAGGTCAAGTCTCCACCTGCAGAAGAAGTCAAGACCGAAGCCGCTGGGAGATTCAGGTTGAACCCGCTGAAGACACCAAGGCGGAACCAGCAGAAACCGAAGCTGAGCCCGCGGAGGGCGCAAAGACCGAACCTACTGAGGAAGCTAAGGTCGAGTCCAAGGCTGAACCCGTCGAGGAAGTCAAGGCTGAGGTAAAGGACGAGCCCACCGAAGATGTCAAGGAGGAGGCGAAGCCTGCACCTGCCGAGGAATCCAAGGATGAACCCAGTAAAATTCTGGCTGTGGCCTCTGAGGAAGGAAAGTTCGAGACTCCTGAGGCCAAAGCTGATACCGCCAAAGACGCCAAAAATGAAGCGGCGGAAATCAAGGTTGAGGCTCCCGAGGTGCCCAAAACTGAACCGGTCGAGGAGCCTAAGGCCGAGGCTGTTGAAGAGGCCAAGCCAGCGCCGGTCGAGGAGGTCGAAAAGGAGGCCCCGGCAGCCAAGTCCGAACCTGAACCTGCGACAGAGCAGGAGCCCAATGCAGAGCCTGCTCCGGAGATCAATGCTGAGGTGGCGGAAGAGGTTAAGGTCGAACAAGTTGAGGAAGCCAAGGCAAACCCACTGAAGTCGGAAAGGTTGAGGCTCCCCTGTCGACAAGGCAAAGACCGAGCCGGTCGAAGACGCCAAGGCCGAGCCGGCAGAGGAGTTAAAGGCAGCATCCGCGGAGGAGGTTAATGTTGAGCCTGCCGCCGAGCCCGCACTTGTAGAGGAAGCAAAGGCTGCTCCTGTTGAAGAGGTGAAACCCACCTCTGCCGAGGAGGCCAAACCCGAGCAGGTTGTCGAGGTCAATGCTGAACCCATTGAAGAGGTCAAGGCCGAACCCATTGAAGAGGTCAAGGCCGAACCCATTGAAGAGGTCAAGACTGAACCTTTTGAAGAGGCCAACGCTGAGCCTGCCGAGGTAAAGGCGGAACCGGTTGCGGAGGCCCCTCTCGAAGAGGTCAAGTCTGATGTTGAGGCGCTCAAGGACGCCAAGGAGGAGCCGAAGCCTGAGGCCGAGACAGACAAAGCGGTCGTTGTTGAGGAAGTACCTCCGACTCCCAAGGACACCGAAGCCAGTCGATGAGAAGACGCCCGAGGCCGCTCCTCCTGTCCCGGTTCAGGAGGAGAAACCAGCGGCGGTGAAGGCCGCAACCCCGGCGGCTGAAGAGAAGCCTAAAGAAGCCCAGGCGGAGGAGGACGAGAGCAAGGACACGGTTGGGCCGATCCCCAGCGAACAGAAGGCAGCTGAGAAGAAGGCTACAGGTGAGGAACACCCCGCATTGCTTGATACCCCCGGTGGCAGTGGCATGGCAGGACAGGAGGCTTCAGAATGCATTTCACAACCAACGGACACGGACTTGGGCTTGCGACTTCCGGACACCCAGGATACCCAGGACACCCAGGAGACCAGTTTGACGATTTCTTCATCTGTTACGACCAATGATACCCCTGATACCCCCAACCAACTTAATCTTAATACGGCTGAAGATAAGGAGAGCCATCCGAAGACGAAGGAGGCCGATTCCGGTGCTGGCCAGGAGCCAGCTGATGTGGATCGTGAAGCGGATGAGGCCCAGAAGATCTTCAAAAATGAGATTGCGGACGACAGCGAACAGACAGTGAGTTCACTCCTAGAACCATTTTGCACGGTAGTCGTGTTCAGTCACTTACCAAGTAACAGACCCCCGCAGATGCTGCCAACGCAGCTGCAGAGACCGTCAAGACTGAGGAGCCAGCTACTATTGAAGAGCCGTCTTCGCAAGCAGCTCCAGAGACTTGTCCATCTGCTGCTGAGCCCCAGACCCCAGCTGGGAGCAAGGCCATCAGCACAGAGGAAATCGATGAGCAGCAGACTCAACCGCTGCCTGCCAAAGATAGCAGCGACAAGTCCCAGCCAGAGTCTGGACCGACGGATGCAGCGGTCAAAGAGACGGAGGAAGAGAAGTCCCTTCCTGAGACAAGTAGCACCAAGGAGGCTCCAGCTCCCACCACTGAAGACCCAGCGCCGCTTCCGGCAGCTGAGGTTGCTGTCGCCGAGAGGACCAATGTTGAGGAGCCACCTCCCGTCATTGTTCCCGAGACCGTCGCTCGTGTGGCCGTCGAGGTCACTGGCAATCCAGAGACCGACCTGCCCGCCGCCAAACAAGACAGTCATGAGCAGGCAAAGGAGACTCCGCACGCTGAACAGCTCGCCGCCAGCGATGCCACCTTTGAAAAGACTTCTGTCGAAGAGAACAAAGACGAGGTCATCGAGAGGCGTCCTGTCGAGAAGCAAATCACCCAAGATGAAAGCGGGGAGGAAAACAGGCCCTCGTCACTTGATCCAGAACTCGTCAAAAATGCAATCCCTGAGACACTTGCCTCTGAGACGGCTGTTGTGGAGTCTTTCCACGAGCAGGAGCATGCTCCCGCCGAAGACAAGGCAAAGCTTGCGGAGGAGCCAGCCACCCAGGCTCCCTCCGAAGCACCTGCTCTCTGAGGTCGCTGCCCAGGAGCCTCCCGTCGAACAGGACAGAGTGGTCTCGGATGAGGAGAAATCAAAGACTGCGGACGGACCCGTCACGCAGGTGTCCTTCGAAGCCCCAGCGTCGGAGGCTGCTGTCCCAGACTCTTCCATTGAGCAGGCCAAGCCCATGCCGACCGAAGACGTCAGGTCCGAGCCTGCGGATGCACCCGTTCAGAAGACCACTCCGGAGGCCCCGGCATCTGACAGTGCTGCGTTAGAGACCCTCTTCAGCAGACCCCGGTTGAGGAAGTCAAGGCAGAATCTGCCGATGAGCCTGCCCCCGAGTTAATCGCGCAGGCTTCCCCGAGGCCGCTGCCCCTCAAGCCGAAGTTGCTGTCGCAGAGACAACTTCCCAAGAGGACAAAGAGGCTCCAGCTGAGGAAGGAAATATGGAAGCTGCGGGCCTCCCAGTTGCTCAGTCTTCTACCGAGGCACCGGCGCCGGAAGCCGAAGCCGTTATCAAGGCCGACAATCCTGTCGATGAGACTCCTGTCAAGGGCGAGACTCCTGTCAAGGATGAGAAGACTTTTCCCGAAGAGGTCGAGGCAGAGTTTGCGGATGTACCAGGTGTTCAGCCTGCACCAGAGATTCCTGCGGCCGAGGCTGAACCCGCCGTTAAGAACGAGCAGGCTTCTGCTGAAGGAACCGTGACGGAGACGGCTGTGGATATGCCCGTTACTCACGCTGTCCTTGAGAAACCCGCACCGGAGCCCCCTCGCAAGCAGGATGAACAAACCCCCGTTGAGGAAGTCGAGGCAAAGGTTGTGGATTTGCCGGCGGCCGCTGCTTCTGAGGAGTCTGCGACTGTTATCGAGCCTGAGCAACCTCTCAAGGGCGAAGAACGGGCTTCTGAGCTTGCAGTAGCAGAGACGGAAGACTCGGCCAGCGATCCATTTCCCACCACGAATCCAGAGCACGAGGACAAGCCAGCAGTTTCAGTCAAAGGCGAGGTGGAACAGGACGCCAAGGCCGACCCGCTCGTCGAAACCGAGTCAGTCGTTGAGACGGCGCCTGCCCAGGTTCTCTGCGATGCGCCGCAAGAAGTCCCCGCTGCTGTGGAAGAGCCGGGAAGCAAGGAATTGCCCGTCCCGGAGGACTCTCCTTTCGTCAAGACTACCAGTGAGGAACTGGCTCCGGCACCCGAGTCCAATGATGATGTCCAGAAGGCTGCTTGCGAGCTGCAAGGCGAGAAGCATTCCGAGACGCGCGAAGAACCTGCCGCGATCAGCATAGCTGCCGACGAAACAGTCAAGGCGCCCGAAGCTCAGGAGCCTGTGAGAGAGACTGGTTCTGTGCAGGAAGACAGGAAACCTGCGGAAACCACTGTCCCCAGCATCCTTGCTGAAAAACCAGTCCATGTGCCCGAGCCTCAGGAAGTTGTGCAGGAGACTGTCCCTGAGGGAGAAGACAAGACATCTCCGGCTGTCGAAGAGCCCATTGCAGTGGAGGCCGCTTCCGAGGAGACCATTCCGGCGCCGGAGTCTAACGATGTACCTGAACTTGCTCCTGAAGCGACGGAGAAAGAGGCTTCTTCACCCGTTGAACAACTCACGGCACTTCAGACTGCTCTCAGAGAACCGGATCACGACGCCGAGGCTCAGAAGGTTCAAGAAGGGACCACTTCCGATGTTGCAGGCAAAGAATCTCTAGGCATCGAGGAGACCAATGCAGTCAAGGCTGCCGATGAAAAACCGACTCCAGTGCAAGATACTCAGGTGCCTCAGGAGGCTGTGGCTCAATCTGAAAATAAGGGGATCACTTCGATTGCTGAAGTTGCAGATCAGGCGCCCGAATCCGGGAAAGTTGCCCAGGAGGTTGCTGCCGATCCTGAAGTCGAGGAGGCGCAAGAGCCCGCCACAGCCAGCACCCCTGCCGAGGAAGAAGCTGAGATCCCTCAGCCCAGACCCGTCCAAGAGACTGTTCCTGAGCCAGCCAAGGAGCCCGCCGTTGCTGTCGAGGACGAGGTTAAGGCCATTCCTGCCCCCGCCATGGAAGACTCTGCTTCTCTCTGAACAAGCAGCACCCTCCCTTGTCGAGGAAGCATCCTCCAAGGCAGGTGAAGTCGCGACAAGCATCCAGGAGGTTCCCGAGATTACTCCGGCAAAGGTTGTCGAGGAGCCAGCACGTCAACCTACCAAACCCTTCGAAGCTGAGGAGAAGGTCAAGGACGCTTCAGTGCAGATTCCTGAAGATGTTCCTCGGGTTGCTACACCGGTCGTTGAGGAGGAGCCTGCGGCTCAGGCTGCCGAGCCAGTCACAGTTAACCAAGTTGAGGACGCACGGCCACGATTGTCGACGAGTCGCCTCCTGCCACAGATGCCAATGAGGTGCCAGCGGCTCAGCCGATTGACGCTGCTCAAGTCGAAAAAGCAGAGGAGGCCCCGGCACACGAAGTCGTGCTAAACATCGAGGATTCCACATCTACTCCGGCAGCTGAACAAACAATTCCATCTGTTGCTGAGGACACCGAGTCTGACCCGAACGAGCCCACCACGACATCTGACAACATTGCCCAAAGTGCCGCGGCAGAAGTTGTCGAGGAACCGGCACCTCAACCTACCGAGACCGTTACCGATGAGAAGGTCGAGAAGGAGTCCGCTCCTGAGGTTGCATCTGACGACAATGCCTCGGTTGTTTGAGCAACCTCCGTGCCGGTGGAAGAGCAGAAAATCACGGAGGAGTCCGAGCGCAAGGCCGAGGTCACCCCTGCCGAGTCGACCACCTCCACTGAGGACACACACAAGCCGTTTGAACAGGTTTCGGATGCCAAGGCCGTCGAGAATCCAGTCGAGAAAGTACCAGCAGAGGAAGGGCAGCCCACCGTTGAAGCAGATGAGCCGAGCGTACCCAAGGAAGAGCCCAGCCCCGTCCAGGAGTTACCGGTCGACAAGGAGCACCCGCCCGCCGAGGAGCCCGCCGAGGAGTCCGCCGCCGTCGAAGTCCAGTCCGTTGTCAAGGTGACTGCTGCTGAAGAGCCGATCTCCGCTGAAGCTGAGCTCCTGTTTCTGAGTCTGTCCAAGTCACCGAGGACGAGTCAAAGGACAAGCATGAGGTGGAATCCGCCACTGCTGAGGAGCGTTCAGTCTCGGAGCCTGCTCGAGTCAAGGAGGACAAGCTGAGGACAAGCCTGATGTGCAAGTCACAGCCAGGAAGCGCTGTTCCTGAGCCGGTCGAGGCAAACGAGGACAAGCCAAGGACAACCTTGAAGACCAAGGAGTTGTTGCCCAGCCTGTTCCCGCCGATGAGCTTGCCAAACTTGACGAGGTGGTCGAGATCGAGAAGCACTCGAGGTCATGGGCAAGCCGGATTGCAAGGCTACTGCGGCTGAAGAACCTCGCCCTGAGCTGTTTACCAGCGAGGCGGTTGTTAAGCGTGAGCAGCCTCTAGCGTCAGTGAGTTCGAAACGGCTGAGGAGCCTGTCAACACCGAGGAGCTCGAGCAGGATGAGCAGCTTGTTGAGCGCGAAGCCGCTCCCAAGGCCGAGGTGGTTCCCGAGACTGATGAGCCCGCGAAGTCTGTCCACGACGAAGAACCTGCCCGGGATAAGGAGCCCGAGCAAGTCAAAGATGCGCACCAAGGCCAAAGAGGTCGTCGAGCAGAGGCGCCCAAGACTGAGTCAGTCAAGCTCAAGGAGCCTGATTTGGTCGCAGAACCCGCCCAAGTCCACGAAGCTTCCAGCACTGAGCAGCCGGTCGATATTGACGAAGCTGCCCCGGTCACGGAGTCCGCTGCGGTTGAGGAATCTGTCGACAGCCCTGCAGCTGTAGCCCTCCAAGAGCCTGTCAACGTTGAGGACTCACACGAGTGCGACGACAATCCCAAGGCCGAGGAAACTGCCAAATCTGAGGAGCCTGTGCATGTCGAGGAGGTTGCCAAGGTTGAAGAGCCTGTCAGCCTTGTGTCTGGGGATGTTGAGAAGACCACCAAGCTCGACGAGCCTGTTGAGGCCAAGGAACAGCCCAGGACCGAAGATGTCCCGTCTCCCCTTGACCAGGTGTCTCCGACCACAGTCATTTCCCAGGAACCTATCAACGGCGAGGAACCTTCCAAGGCTGAAGATGCGCTCAAGACAGAGGAGCTTGTTGAAACCGACACGGCTCTCAAGTCTGAGGAGCCTGCCCAGATTGAGCACCCTCACGCCAAGGACGAGGTAGCCAGCGAGGTTGCCAGCACTGAGAAGACCGAGGCGACCCCTGAAGCTCAAGTAATTCCCCAAGCTGTGACCGTCGTCCAATTGGAACCAGAGCCGACGGTCGAGGACGCCGCCAATCACAAACCTGCTGGCGCTGAAGAGGTCGCGAAAACCGAGGTGTCAGTCCAGGTCGAGTCGACGCCTGAACCCACAAACCAGGACATGGAGACAATCGAGGCTTCTAGCGAGGTTGCGCCCCGCGGCACTGCGAAGGCCGCGCCCGAGACATCCTCGGAGGAATTTGTCTTGGTCGAGGCATCTTCGGTTTCCCAGGATGCTGTTGAGCCGGCAGAACCTGTGCCGGTCGAGGACTCGGTCGTTATCATTGAGCAGTCCACAGCCTCACTCCAGCAGGTCCCTGTTCCCGAGGGGCAGTCACCCGGGAAAGATCTTGCCGTGGCTGACGTCGTCGCCGATGAGCCTGTTGTGATCTCGAGCCCTGAAGAATCCTCCCAGCTGGTTGACGAACCGGTCGTCGTCGAGCAGTTGACCGCGTCGCTCCGCAGGCCTCTGACTCCGAACAGCTACTCAAGGAAGTCAAGTCTGTCCCTGGAGCTGCCGTCGACGAGTCCATGGTCATGGTGAGCGCCGAGAGCTCCCAGCTGGTTGAAGAACCGGTGGTGGTCGAACATGTCGTCACGGCGCCTGAAGTTTCGTCTCCGATTGAGAAGCCGACCGTCGAGGAGGCATCGGAGGATACGCCGGCCGCGAAAGCTGCTGAGTCCCCGGCTGCCAGCCCTGCCGACCAGACACCGGTCATCTCAGAGATCCCTGCACCAGCAGTCGCCTCCGAGATCGACTCGGCCGTTCCTGTGGCCGAGGACAAGACCACCCACTCAGCGAGCAAGTGGCTGCCCAGCTCGAAGAACACGCAGCAAAGCACCAGGTGACCCACGATGCTGAAGAGGCGAATGCCGTGAGCGAGGAGCCCGGGCTATCCTCCAATCAGATCGACGCTCTTGAGCCGCCATCCTCCGTGGTAGCGCAGGAGGAACCCTCAATCACAGCAAAGACCAAGGAAGAGGCTCATGCGGCAACCAACGAGTCGCCGGTACTGGAAGTCATTCCTCGTGATGCCGCCAAGGCTTTGCCGCAGGTCAACGTCGACGCCCAATGCAGGACGGAACCTCACTCTAAGCCCGACGCCGAGCCTGATGTCAAGCTTGCTTCGGCTGAGGACGTCATTGCCTCTAAGCCAGCTGCCGCCGTGGAGGAGCTGGCGAGTGAAGTTCCTGTTACGGAGAGATCCGCCGTTCAGTCTTCCCGCGCTCTCGACACTGTCAGCAAGACAGGCGAGGAGAGCCCTGTTCTCGGACGCGCTATCCCGGTCGCTGCCTCGGACTACGACCCCAGGGAGACGAGCCTGTCTCTGCAGACAGTGTCGACCTACCCGCTGCCAACGGAGACCACTCTCACGCTCCCACAGACACATCCCTCTCGCTGCCTGTTGAGACAAAGGAAGCACTTTCTGGCAAAGCGGACGATGGTTCGCACGCCAAGGAGATTGCCATTGGTGCGGCCATCGCCGGTGTTGTGGGAGTTGCGACGGCCGTGGTTGTGCACAACGTTTCTGACAAGCCCGATGTGCCGCCGACGATAGCACGTCTTGAGGAGATGGCGGCCAAACTTGACGGGCCGAAGCCGCGGAGGCACCCTCTGTCAAGGAGATTCCCGGAGAGAAGGCCAAACTTGAGAAGTTGCCCTCGGGTGAACCGGCGCAGGAAGCCAAGCCGGTCCCGATGGCGTCCTCTCAAGTTGTCGTGGACAAGACGGTCCCGCTCTCCGAGTCCTTCCACGTCGTGGAGAGGGACGCACCAGCCCAGGAAGAAGCGGCGAAAAGTGAAGACAAGAAGAAAGCTTCTTCTGAGGACGGTGAGGAATCTGCCGCGCGGTCTGCTGTTGTTGCTGTTGTTGGTGCTGAGGAGTTGAAGACTGACAATGGCCTTTTGGTTGCCACAAGCCCAACAACCCAAGGAACAGGACCCGCCCAAGAAGGAGAACTCGTTCTGGACTTCCGCGTACCCACACCTGCTGTCGTTCTTCCTGACCTCGACGATCCTGTGGCTAAGCAGCTAAGCCGGATGCGCAGCCTGCGCCGGCAGCGGAGAAAACACTATCAAGCAGGCTGAAGAGATGGTGGCCGCCGCCGTGGTCATCTACGCCACCGCCGAGGTCCTTAGCCCGCCGGGAAGCCCGAGACTCGCCAGCCCAGAAGTCGATGACCTTGGTTCGACCGAAATGCATTCTGATGTCAAATGGAAGGGAAGGATGTTGAGATGCCCAACCTGTCTCTCCAGAATTCACCAGTGCTTGCCGAGGCTGAGCAGGATAGGGGCAGAGCCAGGACGAGAGATCTTCCTGAACCTGTTGCTGACCTCTCAGTAGACGACAGAGACAAGCCTAGAGACAAAGCCGACGAAGCCCGTGCGTCCCACAGCTCCAGGCGCCACAGCCAACACTCCTCACGCCACCGGTCCCACCGCGAGAACCGCGATGGGAGCAAGGACGGCTCGAGACGCTCCCATCGCAGCAGCCGTTCGGACAGCCACACGCCTACGCGCTCTCGCGCAGACGATGAGGCCCCACGCACTCCGACCAGGAGGATAGCGGCTTCTCGGAGCACAAGAGCAGCCCGCACTCCCGGAGACACCGCACCCCTGAGGAGCAAGCCGCGCACGAGAAGCGGAAGGAGGAGCGTCGTCGTGCCCGCGAGCTCGAGAAGACCAAGGACAGCGCGCCCAGCTCTCCGGCCAAGACAGACAGGGAGAAGGACAGAACCCGCTCTTCGACCCGCGACCGTGAACGCGACCGCGACCGCGATCGTGAGCGTGAGCGAGAGCGTGAGCGCGACCGTTCCGAGCGCTCCGAGCGGTCCTCCGAGCATCGCCACTCCCACCACCACAGCTCGCGCCGGCACAGCCAGAGCCGCATGAGCATGGAGCCCAAGACGGAGGCGCCTGCGCCCTCTCCCGCCGCCAGCAAGAAGTTCTTCGACATGAAGAACGGCGAGAGCGTGATCGAGTCCAACTTTGCGCCCCGCGAAGTTTCTCGAGAAGCTCCTGCCCCGCCGCCGTCCTCCTCCAAGTCCAACGCGGCCCCGCCCGAGCTCAAACGCTCCAGCACGACACGGAGCGCCAGACAGCGCCGGTCCGAGGACCGCGCGCGCAAGTCCCGCGGCGGAGAGGAGGAGGGGGATGCGCCACCCAGAACGAGCAGGTCGGAGCACAAGCCGGAGCACAGGTCCAAGGCGTCGGTTGCATCTGTTAGCGGTGGTGCCACTGGTGAGGCCGCTGCTACTGCCGGCTCGTCGACGGCGAGCGGCGGCGATCCAGACTCGCAGGCTCATCGCGCCAAGAGGCAGGAGAAGAGGGAGAGGGCGAAGGAGAAGGGGCAAGGAGAAGACTGGGTTGAGAGCAGCTATATTAAGAGGTTCTTCACTGGTTAGGTGCCAAGGATGAGGGAATGGAGGAGGATAGTGATCACGAATGCCTTCTTTTTTCTGTTAAGACGAATGATGACTGATGAAAGTTGATGGACTGTATGGATGAGATAAGAACAAAAGATGTGGAGGTGGCAGTAGTGTTTCTTTGCTTGCTGTTGGGCAACTGACGCTTTTCTGATGTGGATTGCATGATGAAAACGAGGAGCTTCTATCCATGAATGTTGTTTATATATTTGATGAGCACAGCAATGATATTCCCATCTCTTTAACATTTTCGCGCTTTTGGTATGATATGGACTGCTTTCTTGGATGATGATGGCGTGCATGACATGCTATTTTCTTTTAGTCCCAGAGTCTGTCAGCGTCCTCCCTCTCTTCGACCAGGGAGTCAGGGTAAGGAGGTGCTCAGTCACATGAGGGTTAGGGTGGTTAAACCGGCAAAATATCAGTATAATGGCAGTGATGTTCGCTCCTTCCAATTGATGTGTACTTGTGGAGGTCAAAGTATGATTTTTATTGGCACCCGGGGATTCTCACTCATCGTTTGGCCAGTTTTTACAATGGTTTCATAGGAAGCTGAATTCGTGGCCGTGTTCATCCAGAACATATCGCACACTCAACATCATAATCGTCTACAAGCGGCGGGAATCTCCACTTTGCAAACATCAGGCTGGGATACACAACCACAACACCCCCAACGCATCCACGATGGCGCCGCCCATGATCGACCCGCGCTGTTCGATCAGCTCAAGACCAAGATGAGGAGGACACCATAGTCCGGAAAGAGCTGGACCAGATTCTCGATGACCTGAACCAGCATGTGTCGTACACACAGGGCGTGCTCTCGCGGATACACTCGACCCGCGTCAAAGTGTCAGTCCCTCATCCGGGAATGCAGCCGGTGCTTGCTGTTTTGCGTGACTGACACTTCGATAGATGCGGGCTTGATTGAACAAGTTGAGGGCGGGATCAAGAAAGAGATTGAGACGGTCGGCAAGCTCTCGGCATTCGCATCGCAGCATCCTTATTACAAGTGAGCATTACCTCACCTACCATGATAGATGGTTGGTGTGCTAATGTTCTAGGTACAACCACAAGTGGTCGCGCATGATTCAGGATGCCATCTCGACAGTCATTCTCTGCGCCTGGCTCGGCGGCATGGCCAGTGACTCCAAGCCGGGCGAGGTCGGCCGGCTGCTGACTCTGGAAGATATCGGCCAGGCTTTTGGCGGTTTGTTGCCTCTCCCACCAGCTATTCCAAACAGCTACTGATTGATACGCAGTCCCCGTCAACCTCAAAGACCGCGACGCCTTCCACATCACCATCGAGGAGTACCTGCTGGGCCTGATCTCCGTCGTTGACGAGCTCAGCCGGCTGGCAGTCAAACTCGGTGACTCTGGGCGACAACGCCATGGCTGTTCAGATCAGCGGGTTCATTAAGGACCTGCACGGGTTCCAGGTGCTGAATCTCAAGAATGACATCCTGCGAAGCGGGTGGACTCGATCAAGTACGCGGTCAAGAAGGTGGAGGATGTGGTGTATGACTTGTCTCTGCGGAACCTGATTCCGCAGGAGCAGTAGGGTTGGTAATATTCATGGAATGGTTTAAAGTCACGCTATGGGTTCAAGAATGACTTGGAAGATGCAATTGATCTTCCACACAGTTGAAGACCTTGTTGGAGCTTGAGCATCCCCACTTTGATAAAAGGTATCTCAGGGTTAGGGCCAATGCCGAGCCTGCCGAGCCAAGCGGGCCGTCCCATCCCCAACTTTAATTGCCGTCCATCGTTAACCCGTCCGAGCTCATCCCCTTCCCTCCCTCCCGTCTCCAACACTGCTTCACAAACCACACAATGCCCCTCGTAGACCCAATAACAATGACCTCCTCACTCGCCAAGGGCGCCGTCGCCCACGCGCAAGCAACCGCCTCCAAAGCCTCACCACCACCAAAGACAACACACCAGCGACAATGCACCCGATCCAGACGAAACAAACCCCCCTCGCGCAATCTGCCCGCCACGCCTTCCCCGCGCTGCGCCGGCCTGTTCGCCGTGCGCTTTCGTGCGCTCGTCGCCGACCCCGTCTCGACAATGTCCACCACCTGCTGCCCGCTGACAGCCGCGCTGCAGGTCGGGTACGCAATGCTTTGCCTGCCGGCGGCAGGCTCGCACGGTGGTGGTGGAGGAGCAGGAGGAGGCGCAAAGGGGACGCGGAAGCCCCGGCCGGGGAGAAGAAGAGAGAAGGGGGTGGTGGCGGCGCGGGGCCGAGCGGTGTTATCGTGCGTTCTCTTTTTCCTGTTTTTCCCCTGTTCCTTCCTTTCGTTCCCATGGTTCTGGGTCGGACAGCTGCGGTGCTAACTGGAAATTTGTCACCGGCATACAGAGCGCCGTCCTCGCCCTCGTCCTCTCCCTCCTCCTGACGCCCCTCCTCTACGCCGTCCTTGTCCTGTTCGGCGCGCCCCTTCTTGACGCACGGCGCGCACACCCTGCTGTGTGCCGCGCACCTGGCCGTGCTGGCGCTGTTCCCACTGTTTTATGTGCATGGGTGGACGGCGCTGCCTGGAGGGCCGTGGGCGGGTTCAGCGCACCGCTGGATGAAGCGTTTGGGGGCATGGTGGGCGCTGTGGTGGGTGCATGGCTCGGTGCCGTGCCGATTCCGCTCGATTGGGATAGGGACTGGGCGGTGGCCGGTGACGGTGCTGGCGGGCATGTTTGGGGGCTATGGTGGGCGGGTGTTGGGGGGGACGGTGGGGTGGGGGAAGAGGTTTTGAGAGCGGTTTGTGGGGAAGGGAGGAAATGGGTGCGAGTGTACGAGTATGGGAGAGTGTCTGTTGGAGGCGGAGCAAGAGTTTGAGATACCCTTTGGCTGAGGATTGAGCTGGGGGCCGGTGGCTCGACTCGAGTGTATAACTCTTCATTTGTTGAGATATGTACATCTCTACTAATAGAAACCGTGTTCGGGCTTATCAACCACGTCTGCAGCTGATTCTTCCTGTGAGGGACGCACCATCAGCAAAATCTACTCAACCAGCCCTTCTCGCCTCGAAGACCTCCGTCCAGCTCTGCCCCTCTCCGCGCTTAAACTCCCTCATGTCCACGACATCCTTGCCGCCAAAGTTGCCATACAGATGCGGGCACCCATTGGTCCGTCCACCTCATCCCACTTGACTGCGGACTGGTCGAAATTGGCGAGGCGCAGCTTGAGGATGTAGAAGGATGTTGTATCCCTGAAGAAGAGGTCTGAGGTGATGGGCACCTTTCCGGATTGCTTAATGTCAGTATCGAGGCCGGCTGGTAGGGAACGGAGTAAATAAGCTGACATACTGCCACGAGGCGCTCAGATGGACAAAGCCGTCTTTCCGGTCGAGCTCGAGAAGCGGGTATTGCTCGGGGATGGGCTCGGGCGGGGCGGTCGGGACGATCTTGTACACGAACTCGGAAGTGGATTGCGGGGTGGGAGGGGAGCCATGTTGATAAGGTAGTGTGAGTGATGCTGGTAATGATAGCTCAGAGGTTGAGGAATGGATTGAGGAGAAGCTAGGGTCATAGTGGGCAAAACAGGGTTCATGGTTCCCCCTCCCACCTTTCTCTTGCGGCGAGGCTTATGGCTGCCTAACTCCCAACTTGAGTGAAGATACAGACCAATAAGAGTGAGAAAACTTCATCTCTGTTCCTCGAGTGGGTTCTTTTGGATTCTCGACGGTATGTGAACGGCTTGGGACTGAGAGGGAGCTACAAGAATTTGATCCACTCCTCGCTCTTGCCCTTGCCCATCTCTCCCTCAAACCTGGAAGAGCAGAGCCACAGAGACAAGACTACCGTTAAGCCAAACCTGCGATCTGATCCCTATTAACCCCCCTGGCATCTATCAAAGGGCAAGAAAGAGTCGGAATGCAATTACGCAGAAGGACCATGAAGCCACCTGGCCGGCTCCCTTCCGTGATGCTCTCAGAATTCCTCACTCAAAGAGAGCCCAAATGTACTCGGTTCCCTTCTCTTGAGCTTCGAAATGTCGGTGTCTGAGGTCACGGGCACCTCTCCGGGTTGCCTGATGTCAGTACCGAGGCCCGCTGATAGGGGCCTCAGACCGTTGTCCTGAACTCTGTTCTATCTTGGCATGTCTCAATGCTCTCTTTTGAGCGCGGAAGCCAATCCGACCCATCCATCCATCTTCTTCCAGCAACTGGCCCAGATCCTCGAGTCGACGTGAGAGAGACATCAAGCGGACATCGCTCGAATCGGTACAGGGATTGCGAATGGCTGACTCAATCAGGTGGCGTCACCCAGAGATTCCCAGACAAACCGAGCATAGGATTGGAGCTCTGCGATTCCGATTTGGAAATCCCCGTCTTGAGGCCCTGGGTCACGCAGGAAGAGGAGCCGATATTCGAGTACCAACGCGCCTAGCGACATTGTACGAAACCGGCTAGTTGTCCGATTCTGCGTGATCGTGATCTCTTGTCGTTTTACCGGCTCAAGGGCGCTCGACCACCGGGTTGTAGTACCTCCCCTTCGCGCTGCGTGCTGCTCCTCAACCCACTTCTCTATGATGATTCGCTGATGCTCTCGTGTGTTCTCGAACTTCACGAGTATCACGATCTTGACGGCGTGATCTGATATAGAAAACCACCACCGCATATCCTCATAAGCTTGTTGAGAGTTTCCGAATACCCAGCTTCGACCACGAGTGTCGGCCAGCTCCCTTTAGGACTCCGCTCTGGTCTTGGGCCGCCGCAGGAATCGCCCTCTCCACCATCAGCCCAGGATGGCCCGCCGGTGCTCGAAAGGTGGTAGAGGCCATTTGTTTCCAGCGCTCTGCTAAACCCCGGCTCACGACTTGTTGCTCATATCGCCAATAAAGCTCCGCGTGTAGGGCTTCATGAACCGTCGGGAGTACGATGATAAGAACGCGGGTAGCCGAAGAGTAACGGCGGAGGCGGAATCTGCGGCGTCGGGAGCTCCTTTTTTGCTCGATTTTTGCGAGAGAGGTTGGGGAAACATCCGTAGAGATAATTAGCAGACTAAGAAATCAGGTAGCTCGGCTCGCCGATGTACCAGTAACCTCGAGGAAGTCTCCGGAAATACTTTCAAGGACCCGAAAGAGGTCCTCAGTATTGCTGAAGCGGAGGGTCGGCGCGTCATCGTTACCGTTGCCGTGGAAGGAGTCCATGGGCGTCGCTGAGGTGATGAGCGATGATGAATGAGAACAGCTTCGCACAGGCGACGCAGACATCGACGAGGCCATCGTTCAAGAATGGGTGTGAATTCGTGACGTGTTTGTGATCAAAATCGCACATGGAATGTTACGAAGAGGGGTGGTTGCTCAACCAAGAGACCCCTGCAATTGATAAGGATGGCTCAGACTGGGTTGAGGAATGGATTGAGGTATGTTTGATTCTCTTCTCTTGAGCTTCGAGATGTCGGTGTCTGCAACGATAGGGCGGCTGAAGGAAATGAATGGGGGGTTTGTCTTTTCATCAAGCTCGTTGGAACTGCCGAGCCGTGTTGGGAAAGGCAAGATGGCGAACAAGTTCCTGGCGACCCCGAATGCCGTGAAGTCGCCGAAGATAGGTGTGCATCAGGGAACCGTTGAAGAGAGGCCGCCCCGCTACCGGCAATGTTGACCCCTCGGAACCCCACCTTCAAGGCGGGTCAAAATATCACAAAGACCCAGACCGGGGGCTTGTTGAGAGGCTTTCTCTGCGTCATCCTGCGAGACCAAAGAAAGAGACACTTGGAGGTGTGTTCATCTGGCCTGCTGGTCTCTCACACCACCCACTTTACTTCGCATCAACACATCACCCATGGCATCAACAGCAGGAAAGGTGAGCAAGCCTAGCTCTAAACACACAACCCGCACCGGCCCTGGGCGCGTTCGGGAGCTCCCCTGTCGCTTCGGTTGAGCCTCGCTAACTCCAACCCGCAGACCATCACCTGCAAGGCGGCCATCGCCTGGGGCCCTGGCCAGGAGCTCAGCTACGAGGACGTCGAGGTGGCGCCGCCCAAGGCCCACGAGGTGCGCATCCAGATCTACTACACGGGTGTCTGCCACACGGGTACGCCGCCCGCTTCATCCCTTCCAGGCTCATAATGAATGGACCGTGACGGCCGGCCAGGGATGCTAACAAGCCGCCGCCGTCAGATGCCTATACCCTCTCTGGCAAGGACCCTGAGGGCGCCTTCCCCGTCATCCTCGGACACGAGGGCGCGGGCATCGTCGAGTCCGTCGGCGAAGGCGTGACCAACGTCAAGCCGGGCGACCACGTCGTCGCTCTTTAGTGTGTCACCCTTCCCCCCTTTTCCCTCCTACCCGCATCCCACCATCTCTAACCACAATGCTGTGCTGTATAGCACCCCCGAGTGCAAAGAATGCAAGTTCTGCAAGTCCGGCAAGACCAACCTCTGCGGCAAGATCCGCGCGACCCAGGGCAAGGGCGTCATGCCCGACGGCACTAGCCGCTTCCGTGCGCGCGGGCAGGACATCCTGCACTTCATGGGCACCTCCACCTTCAGCCAGTACACCGTCGTCGCCGACATTTCCGTCGTGGCTGTCCAGCAGGATGCCCCCATGGACCGCACCTGCCTGTTGGGGTGCGGCATCACCACAGGCTACGGCGCCGCGCGCATCACGGCCGGCGTAGAAGAGGGGAGCAATGTCGCCGTCTTTGGTGCGGGCTGCGTGGGGTTGAGTGTCGTCCAGGGCGCGGTGGCGTCCAAGGCGGGCAAGATTATCGTTGTCGATGTGAACCCAGCGAAGGAGGAGTGGGCGCGCAATTGGGGCTACCGATTTCGTCAACCCGACCAAGCTGCCCGAGGGGCAGAGCGTCGTGGATAAGCTGATTGAGATGACGGATGGCGGGTGCGACTACACGTTTGACTGCACGGGTAACGTGAGCGTCATGCGCGCGGCCCTGGAAGCATGCCACAAGGGCTGGGGCCAGAGCATCATTATTGGTGTGGCGGCGGCTGGGCAGGAGATTTCGACGAGACGTAAGTCAGCACCCGGTGCGACTGAGGGTTCCCCATGGTGGCTAATTTGCGGCCGCAGCCTTCCAACTCGTCACCGGCCGCGTCTGGAAGGGCAGCGCCTTCGGCGGCGTCAAGGGCCGCAGCCAGCTGCCCGGCCTCGTTACCGACTACCTCGAGGGTCGCCTCAAGGTCGACGAGTTCATCACCCACCGCAAGACCCTCGCCCAGATCAACGAGGCTTTCGAGGTTATGAAGCATGGCGACTGCATCCGTGCCGTGCTGACCATGCAGGAGTAGGCTTAGGGGTGTAGTAGGGTTTCGAGGAGATATCTGGAGTTGTACTTTGAGAGGGCAAAATAACGGGATATCCAAAGATATCAGTCTGAACATCGTGGAAGATCGTGAGGTGCATTCGCTTTGGCAGAATAACCCCAACGCATGTTTTCTAAGTATCCGCCCCGGCATCGTGACGGTCAAGGTCAAAACGGCACGATGTTTGCGATGCGGGGAGGCTTGAAGCAGAAACCGCCACTGCACTGTCTTCATATTAGACGACCCAAAAATACCAGTCTGTATGTACCAGAGCACTGCGGTAGATGAGCCCAGGCAATCTGTATTTGAGCCCCTGAACCGATGACGACTGACGCCTGCTGGCTGTCTGCCATGTTGGCAAATCTCCGAGTCAGTCTTTGCCAAACCTCCCTCGCCCTTCCTTCCCCCTAGGGGTAGCCCAATGCGTCTTATCAGGGCCCTGGACCTCTTGAGATTGGTCGAGGTTGAGGTACTCCAGCAACGAAGGTGTGGTGAGTGGGCTGACTCCTGCGGTCCGGAGCCCGAGGATGGAGAAGTGACACACGGACAGGATCGGCTCCCGGTAAGTCGTGGGCTCCCGCGATGGGTACCTGAGCTATCCGGCAGGAGCAAGGAAGTGGCTGGTCACAAGTTCCGGAGAGAAGGGTGCGCTCCGGTTCCAGGGATCGTGGCGTCCAGTTCTGGGACTCGCGGACAGGACAGGCGCAGTTTATGCTCCAGGCACACAGGAACACCGTCATATCTGTCGCGCCGAGCCCCGCGGCCACCCGGGCCAGCGGCTTCTTCGCTACCGGCTCAGGCGATATGACGGCGTGCATCTGGTCGTACACCCGTCTCTATCAAAAGCAGTAGGCGCCGCTTATCGACGACGAGGTTCTCAATGAGGTGCTTAGGCCAATTCTGGAAGAGCTTGATGAAGTACTATGATGGTCTAGACCGGACCGGGTGGGTTTGGAGATGGCGGGCATGAGAGGCGGGCATGTGGATGGGCTCGGGCCCGAAGCGATGCAACAACAAGAGCGCCAACAGACGTGGCACACGACCAACCAAAAGAGGTTGGGGCATTTGCTATTCCTTTCCTCTTTCAGCAACGCCCGGAGAGAAGCCTCTTTGCTCGGGTTTGTCGACATTGGCTGCAGTGGCCACATTCCGGAGGTATTTCCCGGTTAAAGACTCGAGTTGGCATAACTGACTCGACGGCATCTCTTAGTGTTGTCACTCTTCAGTGAGGGAAAAGGAGTCTTCAGACGTAGCGCTCTAGCCGTGAACATCACGGAAGAAGCAGACCCAAGATGTATTGTACTAATTAGCCCTTGATCTTGTATATTGTGTGCATGGTTACTGGGACATCAGTTTCTCAATATCAATCGAAGCGAAGCCGAACCAGATGATCTCAGTTCTGGCTCGAGGCCTCGTGGGCGGGGTGGTGGTCACTCTCGCGGCTGTTGCTGCTGCATGCATCCCAGACCCTTCTGATATTCCGATGGCGAGCTCTTGACGGAGACGCTCAGCAGTGGCAGGACATACCTGCTCTTCGTCCCTACCTCGTACGGCACCCGTACATCGCCGGCACCGCTCATCCTGTCCTACCACGGCGGGAACCGAAACGCCTCACAGCAAGCTGAGCTGGATCTCCTTACCTCACCGTTCTTCAACGCGGAATATGTCGTCGCGTATCCGCAGGGCATCGACGTGAGCGACCCCCTTCCCTTTTTGCCGCCGCGAAGCCTGATATAGTGGGGCATCGCGCATTTGGATGGCTAACCTGCCCGCCAGGATACCTGGGAAGGGGTCCCCGGCGTGAAAAGCAACGACGTTGGCTTCACCGGCGACATCCTCGCGGACCTCAACTCCAAAATGTGCCTCGAAAACAGCCGGATCTTCGCCACGGGGAAGAGCGACGGGGGCGGCTTCGTGGGCAACGTGCTGGCGTGCCATCCGGTGCTGTCCAGACAGGTGGGGCGTTTGCGCCTGTGTCGGGGGCCTTCTACGCGCCCAACAACGCCAACAACGGCGCCCGGTGCGACCCTACACGGTCCTCAGCGCCTGCCGAAACAGCCGGTCCAACATTCCCATGATCGAGTTCCACGGCGGCAACGACACCACCATCCCCTACGCTGGCGGCCAGCGCAGGAGGGAGTGCCTCCCGTACATACCGCACTGGGCGCAGACGTGGGGTGAGAGATGGCCTGGGGACGACGAATGCAAGCTACCCCCTAACGCCCGAGGCGACGGTGTACCAGTTCGGAACAGGTGCCGAGAACGGGCTGGTCACGCATGTGTTTGACGGGGCGAACATTGGACATAGCTGGCCGGCCACGATCCCGAACTGCGATAATGAGAGGAATTGCGATGGACCGGCGTCGTTTAATGCGTCGAGTCTCATTATCGAATTCTTTCAAAAGTGGTGAATAAGAGAAACAAGTCGCGTGTCTTGAGCAACGAGATACCCTTCCCCATCGTGGGACTGCCTGGCAAAGTGGCCCGTGCGGGTGTGCTGGGCTCTGTGGGTCCTCGGCTTCAGTGGCCCGAGACCATTGGAGATGTGCTATCCCACGTTGCAAAACACCTTGCGATCTGTTGTGTATATTCCGTACACAGTAACTAAGCGTGTTGGGATTACTGTGTGTGTATGTCGACAATACCCAATCCGGCGTTTGAGATCGGCGCTGGAGCAAGCAAGCGGTCTGTCGAAGTTGAATTGTTTATCGGACTTCCGCATCCGATGGCAAGAAGCGACATGATAAGCTCGCCATTCTCTCGACATTAGGTGGTCCGCTTCTGGCATGACAAGCTCTGACAAGTCCCAACCCTGGCATGGCAGCATTGCATGGCGGCTTTTGTTGATCGCTGGGCCGCCAACTCACAGGGAAGCCTGGCCTTTTGCGAATCAACCAAACTGGACGACCGCGGCTGAGCGACCCTGTCATCGTCAACAACCCAGTCGATGCCCAGAAGCAGGGATGTTCTCCGTACCCACGTACCTTCGCCCCCTTGGCCGCCTCACCAAGGCTTCCAGCTATTTCCAGTTTCACCCGTTGGGCTAGCCTTCCAGGTCAGTTGGCCACCGGTATCCGGGATCATGACACCACGTGAATGCAGAGAAGCGTTGTCTCGGATGGACCTCCACCGGGCGCTCTCTTTATAATCCTGCCGCCTCCTTCTCCTCCTCGCCCTCTTGGCTTGAACCCTTTTCTTCCCCCTCGACACTTGGACGCCCCTTAACCTCGGCGACCACCACCGAGACTGCAAACTCAACCTCAACTTCTGCCTATCGTTGCCGGGCGTTCCGTCTCTCTCGTCACCGCAACACAACCCAACTCCTTTCACTCTCCCTCGTATCCACCGCAAACATGCCCAAGAAGCTCAGGTGTTCGTTCGAGGACTGCAAGGCCGTCGCCCAGCGAATCTCTGGTGATTGCGCCTTCTGCCAGGGACATTTCTGCAGCAACCACCGTCTGCTGGAGGACCACAAGTGCCAGAACCTCGAAGACGTAAGTTGGTTCCCCGAGCCATCGCAGTGGTGGCTCGTCGGCCTGTCGGAGGTGCTGCCCGAGGACGTGCTGGCTGACCTTCTCGCCGCCGAGCAACAGTGCAAGAGGGAAGCATTTGAGCAAAACGCGATGCAGCTCAACAAGGAGCGCACGCAGGTCATCAAGACTGCATGACGAGCTTCCGCGGGAGCCGCCATCGAGTTCTAAAGATACTTTGCGACTACGAACAACGTCCACGTGTCACGCCGATGGCAGGAAACGACTCGACAATGTGCGCGCAACAGTGGCGCAAGTCGCCCAAGCTATCATGCGCCTGACGGCTTCGTTCTACGTGCGACATTGGCTCCATAAGCGAACCACCGCCGCATTTAATATTCCATTCACTTCGACGCATTAGCGGATCATAAACAGGCTACCCAGAGTATGGAAAGGCTATGGATACAGATGATGTTTTTCGCATGGCGTTCAGGAACAAACGGATTTGGACATTTTCCTCGCCTGGATAATCGACAGGCCAGGGAAAGGGATGTAACTTGGAGGATATCTTTCTACAAACATAGAGCTGCATTCTGCTCTCATACGACGTGGCCACTTGGCCAGGCGGGGGAGGCTTGCAATAGACTTTTCCCAGCAGTTTTCTTTGCCTTGATGCTGTCTTTTTTCTAGTGCTTTCTGACATGTCCTTGCGTGATCTTGCTGTGCCCTGTTGGGGCGATGACGAACAGCGATGGGGTCGCCGATATCGTATCTGATGACTCGACTTGCGCCAAGCATGGCCAACAGCGGGTCTCAGGATGCTGGCATGTGGAGATTTCAAAAGCGGGGACAGGCGTGCCGGGCCCGCCACCGGCGCCCTCGCTTCTCACCACCAACGGAACCGACGGGCTCCATCGCCGAACGGCGTCCGGCTGGCACGCCGGTCAATTATCCACGTCCTCCATCTTGACCTGTACATCCCCTCCGCTTCCCTCCAACGGCGCTGGAAGCGGCTCATTAACAACCGCGCTCTTGACCACCCTACTTATCCTCCTGCACTTCCTCCTCCTCCACCACCTCCTCCTTCTTCACCTTCACCGCCTCCCCTTCTTCCCCCTCCATATTCACCTCTGCCTCCACCACCCCTTCCCTCTTCACCATCTCCCTCCTCTTCCTTCCCTCAATAACCTTTCCCCTCTCAGCACTCCTACACAACCCCCTCAAACCCAGCTCGCAATCCCCACATCTCCTCCCCACGGGCAGACAGACCTTCTGGCCGAACCCGACCAGCAACCAGTTGATCTCCTTCCACCTGTCCCGCGGCAGCCAGCTCTCGAGCGCCTTTCTCGTATCCTCAGGCGTCTTGGTGGCCGGCTGCTGCCACCCCCAGAGGTTGGTGATGCGGTGCACGTGCACGTCGACGCCGATGCCCTCCACGCGGTTCCAGCCGTGCGTGGCGCTCATGCAGAGGTGTGCCATCTTGGGCCGACGCCGGGGAGTGAGACGAGGTCCGCGATGGTGGCCGGGATGTCGGAGTTGAAGCGCGATTGGAGGAGGGAGGCAGTTTGTTTGAGGTATCTGGGATGAAGCAAAGAAAGGGTGGTGAGTAAAATGGGTGGGTGGGTTGTAAGGGGGCCGGAGGGGGAGGGGGTGATACTTTGTCTTGTTGTTGTGGAACCCGACCTTCCCGATCAACTCGTTCAGCAGCTTTGGGTCTACCGCAAGCATGTTCTCCAGGTTCAGCCCCGGCGGCGCGCCTTCTTTGTACGGCGGCAGCTCGTTCTGCAGCCGCGCCATCGCTTCTGCGTTCCGTGTCCTTCGTCTGGCTCGACAGCATCAGCGCGACTAAGGTGTGAAAGCGCCTGTCGCGCGCGCTGGCGTCGGGCCGCGCAAGGCGCTCGCACCCCATCGTGTCAACGGCTGCGTTGGCCGCGGGCCCGTGCAGGCGCATCTCCTTGACGAGATTGTACATCTCCTCCCAGTCGGTGGGCGGCTCGACTTTAACCGCGCCGGTGGAGGGGTCGGTTGTTTTGCGCGCTGGCTTACGCACGCGCCGCGCGGTTTGGTGGGCTTCGATTCGGTTTCGTCTGCATCGGAGATCGTGTGTTCTTCCGTCTTGACCTCAGTCTTGATCTGGGTCTTAATTGTAGAGGTTCTCGTGGCAGCCCGCTGCGGCGTTGACTCGGTCACTGTCGTGGTGCGCTTGCGCTTGCGCGTAGTGGTGGTGTCGTCTTGATGGCATCTTCAATATCGGAGCCGAGTGTCACCTCGGCTCTGCATTTTCTTCGGTTTGGGAGACGTCGCGCTGCCGTTTGCGCCGTTGTATGCGAAGCGCGCGAGACTCGAGCGAGTCGAGCGCCGGGGGAGGTCGGTCGTCGTCGAGCCGGTGTCGAAGACCTGGACGTTTCTTTGGCAACCCGCGAGGTCCTCATGATTCCGCGCATACGGGTGCTTACACAGGCCCGGCAACAGTCGTGTTTCCTTGGGGCGATGGAAGGAGCTGTCGGGTCCCTCTGGCTCGGGAGATTGTCGCCGGATGTCGGTTCCTCTTGCCCCGTTTGATCAGTCGATGGGGGCTTGGCGGCCCACCCCAGACTGTCGGGTCGGAAAGTGCCGACGCTAATTCAGGAACGGAATAACTTAGTCTGCCTGTTGGAGCAATGTCATTGGTCAACAGGCAAGATCAAGGTCCCACGACCTTGATGGTCAGAGGCTAGAGGCCAATTTTGTTGACCATGCGCGTGACGAAAAAGCAGCTCCAGGGGCAAAGAATATCACACTGGGCAGATCAGAACAGGAAGGAACAGCAGATGTATTGGTAAGCAATATTCAAGGACTGACAGGTCTACATTGTCTAGCAGATAGCGTACTCCTCCCATAGTACTTGGGAAACACAGTTCGGCACTCTACACAGGAATCCTGACCGACAATCAATCCTCTGATGTCCAGGCTTCCCATCCATCCCGTATGACGCCTCTGCTTTAGCCAAAACTCCATGAACCATGCATCAAACGCCACCAACACGCCAGCCCTTTCGTCCCCGATTAAACCATCCCGTGATTCAAACCAGAAACTCCTGCGTAACCCAATGCCTCAGCACCACCTTCCCCTCCTCAAACCCTGGCTTATCCACCCTGACAATGATCGCCGCATGGCTGTGCCGATGCTTGTGTATCCACACTGGATACTTCCTCCACTTCAGCCGATCTAGCGCTTTCTATCGCCGCAAACTGGTACGGCGCGAGCGCCAGCGTGGGAATGTCTCTGGCGGGACCGCTTCCTTTCGAGCGCGAGGATCTCCCTGCCCGATGCATCACTATCATCATCGTCGATGGGGTTGGGAGTCGATTCGTGCTCGGACGAGCCGTCGTCCAGGTACCTGTCCCTGTGAGCTGTTCAGGTTCTCGTAGGCGTTCTTCGACTGCCTCCCGGATCTCTTTAATCACAGGTTGACCCGAAGTCCTCGACTTTGATGCCTGCCAGGCCGCTCTCGTGGAGCTTGACGCGCCGGGAGGAGCGGAATGGTTTGCACAGCGCTGTTGACGAGGAAAGCGACCACGCCGAGGGAATGAACAGCGTGAGGGCGAGAGGATGAAGGGGACGCGCCTGGTCCACTTTTTGAGCGAGGCTCTGAGTGGCTCGGGGTCGGTTGTGGGCCGGGCGAGACGGGTTCAGGGGGTCGAGGATGACGTCCTCCCAGCCTTTGAGATAGTTGACTTTGACTTTGGACATGTCGGTGTAGGGGTCGATTTTGGAGATGCCGGTTGTGTAGTGGACGGCGCTGCGGTCGTTGACGATGTTGGTGTAAAGCGTGTGGCGCTTGAACTTGGCGAGGCCGGACATGAAGATGGAGTTGGGGTCGGCGAGGACGGCAAGGAGCGGCTTGCCCGTGTCGCGGAATTTGTCGATGCCGAAGAGCTGGCGGCCGGACATGCAAAGTGTTCGCGCACCCATGATGTTCCATATTTGATTCGCCCAGCCGCGGAGGGGTGTTCGAACGCCAAGGAAGGGGCTTGCGAAGGCAGTGAAGTTCTGAGGGCGTAGTTAGCATGAGGATACTAACGGGGTTTTCCCATGCCTCGCCATACCAAGCACTCTAAGTCATCCAACACGCCCCGGGCAAACAGCAGCCCGATGGCATATCTCGCCACGAGCCCACCAAGAGAATACCCGACAATGCTGATCTTCTTGATATTGCCGCCCTTGCTCCTTATCACCTCCAACTCCTCAATCTCGAGACACACGCGCTCGCCGCCAAGTTCGATGCCATCGTAGGTGAATGATCCACTGTTGCGTTTCGCGACGAGGATGTAGACCTGTTCGGGAGGGTATTGGTCTCGCAGGGCTTTGGCCACAGAGGCCATGTGGTTTGGGTTGCCCCATAGCTAAATCACCTCATTGCAGCGCATCAGCAGCTGTCCATTAAAAAAGGGGGCGCGGCCCTTCCATGGCACCAACTGCAGGGAGGTTGTCAACATACGCCATGCCAACACGCAGAGGTGGTCGGCCTCGACGCTACCACCTGTGTGTTCGGCCATCTTACGCGATCGACAAGAAATTCATGGGCCAACAAGAGCGACGCGCTTGAGCCCGAAAGTCTGCTTCTGAGTTTATGAATGGGAACGTGGCTTACTGACGGAGGGTATCACACCCGAGCATCCGATGCTTTGCCCTTCTCTGAGGCCACTAGCTGAAGTATCCGTTACGTCAGCGCGGAGATAAGGTTGGGACAGGGGGATAAGCAAAGACCCCTGTAAACAGGTGGGGCGCGGCTTGAAATTACTCCGAAGTGCGCTAGGACGTTAAATGCTTCCGTTGATGACGACACTCATTGCCTGGTTCATTCTTGTCGCCGAGAAAAGCGGCTCATGACAAACCGAACACGCACAGCCAAATCGTTATTTCCATTCATGACACGAGACACTCATTAGTCTTCCTGGTTGTCATCGTTTTTTCTCTTGATCTCTTCCTTCCCGTTCAAGGCAAGTGCTCACACGACTCTGGAACGGATAAGTCTGTCAAGGCTGGCAAGATCATACGGACAAGTCACTTCAAGCATTATATCTATAGAAATATTGGCTCTTTCCCGTTCTGGTGCAAGATATCCCACTGAATTCCCTCCATTCCGTCCGAGAAACCGCTCAGCAAGCGCCCGAGTCCTCCGTCCGGCACAGAGGCATTTCAATCAACGCCATAGCATGATAACATAGCAAACCGGCGCAATGCTCCGATCCCATGCGCCCCCGACAAGATGCTGGCCATGGTCACACAGCTTACTGCCCTGCAGGTTCAGCGTTCTGGTGATTTGATCGCACATTCGAAAGAAGTCATGGCGTTGCAGACATAAAGGGCTGTCCTGGACAGGCTCCTTCTGGCAAGACGGAAACTCCAAGTCCGACTCCGGCGTCATATATACGCACACATGGTGACTGCAGCAGCCAGCCCCATTAAGGCGGCCAGCTCACATCCCTATCTTGCACAAGTGTGCAGGTGACAAGTTTTGTACATGCTAGGGGAGCAGGCCTCAATGCAACGGGAGGTCCGGTCCGGTTCCAGACGCACCGGTGGCCTTCGCAGTAGACGCTGGATTCGTCTCTGGGCTGGGGGCATCGGTAGTGGAATTCGTTTTGGGCTGCGCTGGTGCTGGGCTGCGCTGGTGCGGGACAGCAGGCCAAACATTGCTTCAACGCCTCTTTAGGGGCGTCGTCCTCACCAGCAATGGATATTGCAGTACTCCGATCCCGGCCACGCCAACTCAGCACACAACAACCCCTCGCCCAACTCCTGCTTACACAGCGACGCCGCGTGCTCGGCACAGTGATCCCGCCCCCGGATCCTTACCGCCGAGCGTCGCACCGTCCCGTTGATGAGCTCGATGCAGTTGTGTTTCTCGTAGCGCTCGCAGTTTACAGACTCGTTCGTGTCGGGGAACCAGCCCCGGGGTGGTAGGGCAGGCGGTAGGCGAGGCGGAGGCGTGTCTTCTTGCACCTCGTTCCGTTCGAGCGGTGGTGCTGGCAGAGGTGATCGACGCAGACCGGGGGGGGATCGCTCGCGATCTCCCGCGGCGGGACAGGCCGCAGACGCTGATTGCGCCGCGGTCAATGTCGTTGACGATGCAGGTTTGGCAGGGCTCTTTCAGCTTGTCTTTCTCCATCCCCTCGAGGTAATTCGTAGTGGAGATCATGCAGGCCATAGTTGTGATGTTTAGATTCACGACTGCTGAGAATTGAGGAAGCTTGCCTCTTCCATCTCGCCATGCCTGTGCTCCTTTTTATGCTCCCATTTTCTATACTCCATCATGGCCAGGAAGAGTATCGTTTCATCCCAGGTCACGATCTATGGTGGGAATACTTTGTTCTTAAGTGGAGGACTGCAAGCCAGCGAAACAATGCCTAGAGACACATCCCATGAGGCGCGGCGGCTTTTGTACCCCTTTACGATACATGATCGCCGACGAACACCTGGAGTATCACACTGTGATAGAGGCTTGGTAACTGATGCCAATTCATAGCCCTCATGTTCCCTGCCGCCCTGCGTAGGTTCTCATTGGAACCACAACCTGGTGCGAACCCTGAGATTCCATATCGCGACTTTGCTAACCGTTACCCGAACATGGCCCTCTGCTTGGTAACACCTCGAACACGAAACCCCTGTATCTTCCCGCCATCAAGTGTTCTGCCGGGCAAAAAACCCCTACGTCTCTCCTAGCACCAGTTTCCCCATAGCACCCCCTTTCTTCCTACCTCTTGTACTCAACCTGCGCCAGATCAACAGCGCAAGCAACATGGCCCCGCCCTGCAACATGATCGCCTTTGCGTACAGCTTTAGCTTCCTTGGCCAGCTAATTTGGTTCCGACTTTGGCGCCCTCCCGCCATCTTCATCGCACCCTCCTGCCCATCACTACCAAGGAGCGCGTCATCAAACCCATCTCTCACCTTCTTGTACCTCCCCACTTCATCCGTGATTACCCCGTCCACGCCCTTGCGTATGCTCCACTCCATCCACTGTTCCTCGTTGACCGTCCAGACAAACAACTTCCTTCCTCTCCGGCGCACCTCTCGCCTGAAACGCGCGCCGATGGGCCCGACAAGCGTGGGCTGGAAGAGGTTGAAGTGCACGTCCGGGTGGTTGTCGGACAGGAACCTGCGGGCGTACAAGAGGGAGAAGCCGATGTACGCCGAGCGGGAAGCTGGGGAGGTGGAGGCGGAGTGGTTGATGTAGTTTTCCTACGAGTTCTCCATGAGTTTGTTTGTTGAGAGTGGCTGGGGAAACAGGAGAACATGGAGTGGGATATCAAGGATTGGTGAGAGAACGTACGTTCCAAGCTCCCAGAACGATCCTCTCACTCCATGGCCGACCATCGACAGATGGGACGGAGGCTATCGTGCGTGCTATGGCTGGGAGAAGCAACACCGGGTCATCGTCCGTCTTGATGTCGAGTAACACCCACATGACTCAAGCCCCGGCTGTGTCAGCCACTCCAGCAGGTCGAGCAACCGTGGCATGCGCTGGTGCGGCTCTTGGATGGTTTTGACGGTGCGCAGATAGGACCAGTCGCAGTCGATGATCTTGTCTGGGAGGCCGAAGCAGCGTTTGAGCGTTGGATCCTGGTGCTGTCAGTCATGTACTGGTTGGCTCCATCTACATGGTATGAGGCTGATTCCACGATAAACTCATGGCACCGGCACTGAGACAGTAGAGCTACGACCGACCACAGACAAGAATCATTACATGGATATGTCCCGCTGGCACTCACGTGAGACAGTACAACCACACCATCGCGAGACAAGTGTACATCGGTCTCGATCGCATGCGCTCCCGCCGCCACGGCGCCGTGGAACGCGGCCATGGAATTCTCCGGGAAGGCAGCCTTGAAGCCCCTGTGCCCGATATTCTGGGGCAGCCGCACCGGCCTTCCGGACGCGGGAGCCGGGGCTGAGACACGATGATACACGGTAGTCAGCTTCATCGGTCCGGCCAGCACGGCTGATAGGATCCCGCAGTGAGGCCGACGCACCTGTTCCTTCCGGCGATCCTTCAAGGAGCGGCATTTCTTCTGCTGACATGGGTCGGCCAGCCAATGTCCGGTCTCAGCGGTGGGTGATGGGATGAACCAGCGACGATGCTCTGTTTTACGCTTGAACAGAACTCAGGATCTGGCAACAACAACGACGCTCTTGGAAACTTGGTCAGTAAACATGACAGATGAGTGGAGTTCGGCCCGGACTGATTCCAAGCCCGAGCTTGCGCGATGGTCCCGGAGATAGGCCGGGCGGGCTCCACTAAAGCCCGGCGCTCCGGATTCCGCATGCTCCACCCACTAGGACTTGATGAACCACCAACAGCCAACAGCTGCCGCCATTTGTCGCACGGCATCCCAACCACGACTCTCTCGCCGTTCATAAGGGATCATAATCCGGCCTATAACAACAACCAAAAAAAAAAAAAAAAAAAAAAAAATTTTTACCGACCGTCCATTACTCTCACTCAAGGGGAAACGCACCCCGTCCCGCCAGCGGCGAATTAGCCTAAACCGCCATACCCAACCCCTCCAGACGGTACCGGATCACCCACACGTGGCAGGATAAAAGGGCTGCAGTCTGCTGCATGCTGCGTAGGGAGTTATCGATATATTTCCGGGCCCGTCCACCATCCTATATCTCGGTCCCTGCTGCAGCATGAGCGGAAGCCGATTCCCCGGGGCGGGCTGGGTTTCCCGTTTTGGTTTCTTGACATTATGTTGATCGGTTTCGTGACTCGTCACCCAGCCTGTCTGGAAGTGAAGCGAAGGCGCGGAAGTACTCAGCGCATCACCTCTATGGGCCACGTGATGGCACATCCACGCGTCATCCCATTCTCCCAAACAGCACCCCCAGTCCCAGGGCTGAATTGGAACATCCAGCAGCATCTCGACCGCTCCACGGCTCCTCCGCATTACGTTGCCCCTGACTATCACCAAGCGCGCGCCCCCCCCTGGCGAACCGAGTCCCCTGACCTTGGTCCTATGACCTCACCGCCCAGTGGCATCCTCAGGCGAGTGGACAAGCTTTGCCCCACGCTCGGTACACCATAGGGGTTGAGAAAGAAGGGATAAGAATAAAAAAGAAAAGGAAACGAAATAGGTAGAAAGCAAAAAAAAAAAAAAAAAAAAAAAAAAAAAAAAAAAAAAAGAAAGAGAAATGAATGAGGAACGAGGAAGTACCAAGACGAAAGAAGACGGCCACTCACCGCATCCTCCCCTACAGGCTAACCTGTCTCTGCTCCGCCATCTCATCCTCCTTCCCTGGACCTTGCTGTGATCAACTCGGTGCCAAGCCATCGTTTCCCGCCGAAGCCGGCAGCGCGTTTCGTGTCACACTGAGTCAGTCGTTGTGGGGAAACATTTCAATGGGTTGTGGATTCTCTGGGCGCAGCGTGGCATCAATAGCGGGCTCAGCTGAGTGGAGAAAAGACACCCTTGCAGAGCTGTGGAGAGAGACAGAAATCGAGTCCCGCGAATCCCAACAAAAAGCAAGGCGGCGGGGTCGGAGAAGGAAATGAAGGTCTTCAGAGCGCAGGTATTTGCACAATGAGAGATGGGAATGGATGTCTTCGTATCTCTAAACCCACGCCCTAAATTGTATTTTTGCTGGGAGCGATAGTGGCGGGTTGGCAACCTACATCTTAGCAACCTAGACATAGGGAAGCAGAACAAAATAACGTTACCAAGAAGCAAAACACTCCGGACGCAGACATCGATACCCGAATGTACTTTGAGACCAAATTCGATGGTACCCAGCTAACCAGGAAGCAAATCCAATCCATCTCCCAGACCCCGAATGAAGAGCCCCATTAAATACATGCAACCGCACAAAGATCCAGTTATGTACCAACCTGCGCGCCATTCCCCAAAACGAACGCTCACGCGTAGGAATACCGCTCGGACGCCTGCTGTAGGTATCGAGAGAAACCAAGAAGAAAACCAGCCCAAGATCCAGCCAACGTAGAACCAGTCCATCACATCCCATCCATCATATTTACCAAGGGTCATATCCCATCCCATCCATATTCCAAGCCAATTGCCATCACAGCGGAAAACCCTGATCCAACCCATCCAACACATACCCCTCGGCCGTCGTCGTGACGGTATCATCCCGCCCCTAAAGTCCATCGCACTCCCTACACTAACCAAATCATCGCTCGTGCTCAGCCCGTCCTCGCTCAAGCTGACCACGCTGTGCGACGACCCCGATCCGGATCCAAAGTCCCCCAGGTTAAACCCTGTCAGGTCCCACGAGTCAGGCGACCACGCCGCGGCCGTCACGGCCGAAGCCGTAGACACGGGCGTGTCCGCAAGCGCCAGCCCAGGACCACCGTAAATCGCGTCGTAGACGTTCAGCTGCCCGCTGTCGATCGAGCCGAGGAGGGCTTCCCACTCGGCTGTCGAAACGCTAGAGCCCTTCTGCAGTTGGGCGTACAGGTGCGCTTGTTGCGCTTGTGTTACGGCGGGGTGCGGGCCGCCGCGGGCTTGAACGGGGGAGGAGGCTGGGAGCGGGAGTCGAGGTTGAGGTAGTCGATTGTTTGTTTCGTGTTTGGGGACGTAGACAGGCGCGCGAGCATCGCGGCTTGCGCGGCCTGGGCGTGGCTCAGGGAGAGCCTGTGGTCACGTTGCGCAAGGGGAATGGTGGGTCTCGTGCCGTCGAATGATCCTCTGGAACGGGTGTCAACTGCTCGCCTCTCTGTTGGGCGTGCTGCTGGACTGTCATCCTCCGCAATTTCTCCTGCTGCAGGAGCAGATCAGCCTCGCTCATGCTGGCGGCGATGTGCCGGCCAAGTGTTGGGTGTTGCTTGTGAGTGGTGTGTGGGGAGACTCGCTGCGCCGGCGGGGCAACGATGCAGGTATCCGGGCTTTGCCTCGGGGGTGTCGGCAGCGACTGCGGTGGCGGCTCGTCGACGGTGACCAGCATTCCCGCGACGCGCTTCAAGTCATAAATACCAGGTGCCTTCGCCTTGTCCGCCGCCTTGATGACCTCGTTCACAAGCTTCTCATTGTCTCTCAGCAGCTTGCTCTCCTGCTTGAGATCCATGGTCTGGTAGAGCAGGGCCATGCCGCAAAGGACAAGGATGTCCGCCTTATTCATGCAGAAGGAGAAGGACATGTTCCTCTCCTCGAGCAGCTGGATGATCTGGATGATGTGTTTGCTGGACTCGCCGACCGAGATCAACGCGGGCGCTACCTTCGGCCCCAAGCCGGAGGTGACAGCGGGGCGGTAAATAAGAGTACGGGTGTAGTAGTATGCAAGAGCCTATGTAACTGTGTCAGCCGAGTGGGGTCCGGCATCGGAATGGTCCACCACTTACCAGGATCGGCGACCGGCTGCCGGTAACATCGGTCGACGGCTTGTCTTGCTTAAAGGTGAGCCGCAGATGCTGCGGCAGCTTCTCGTACCACTCGTCAAGCTCAGCCCCGAGCGCGGACATCTGCTGGAGCGAGAGTTCGTGGGACGTGGCCGAGGGATAGATCTTCTCGAGCACCTTACCCAAGATCCGGGATCCTCGGAACAAAGCTAGCGCGTTTGACAACCGGGTGGCCTCACCCGGAAGGCTCGGCTGGAAGCCCTTCTCAGTAACATATTCGTCGTCGGTATCGGAGGGGAGCTCGGTGTGGACATCCTCCTCCTTGAGGAGCTTGGGCAGACCGAGGATCGCGGCAGAGAAGCTGTTACTGTCAGTAAGGGGTATATCAGGGGAGGACGGAGGCTGCATACCAGTCAAGGGTGTAGAGCGTCCAGAAAACCTTCTTCCGGGTCTCAATGGTGAGAACGCCAAAAGAGAAGCGCTTCTGGCTCTGGTGCAAGCCAAGCCGGTGCGACAGCCCGATAGCGATGCCTTTGTAGTGCTGCAGCCTCTTGTAGTCTGCTCGAATGGTGCAGTAGATGAGCGCAAGCAGGAGACATTGTAGGGTCATCATGGTATTGTCCATGAGAATCGCCTCGAGTGACCTTTGCCATTGCTGTTCGCAGGCCGCGATCTGGTGGAGGTCGGCTTGCTCGCCGGACAAGGCAGCGATGCTGAAGACCAGATAGAGCTGGGCCAGCTTGTGGTTGTTCTTGATCTTTTCCGGGTCGGCGACGAACTCCTCGTAGACGCGGAGAAAGGTCGGCTTGTGGAGGACGGGGAAGAGAGGCGCCCACTCCTGGAAGTAGACATTGACGCAGCGGTCGGAGAATAACCGCGGCGGTATCCTCATGGTCTGGGGGGGCGGTTTCGCCGTGAGAGGATAGCATCCTTGAATGTGTAGGAAGGCCTCGGGGCTGAATTCAGAGCAGGACTTCCCGCTCTCTTGCATCTTGCGCTTGAAGGATTCTAGTGAAAAGGGGTTAGCCAGGTGACAGCTTGAAAACGGGGCAGAATCAACAAACCAATGAATGCGCGGCCACTCGAGGCTCCCATGAAGTACGAGTCCGAGTTCTCGACGCCCAACAATAACGGTGAGGCCTGAACCCTGAAGGTGTCCTCCTTCACTGGCGTCGCCGCATCCTTCTTCGCCTCAGCGGCAGGCGGGGTCTGGCACTGCTCGACAGGCGAGCGGCGATTGCTATGCATTCGCGAGAGCATGTCGATCTTCTCGTCCTTCTCGTCCAGCAAGTCCTTGAGCTCCCTGACCTCAGCCTCCAGCACGCGCACGCGCTCCTCCAACGACTCGGTGTAGCCCCGCGGAAAGGCGCGGCGGCTGAGCTTGTCGCTGGTGCGGCACTCAAAGCCGACGTTGGCGCACTGCGAGCAGCACGGGCGGATGCCATCGCAGCGGATCTTCTTGCTGCGGCAGCGGTCGCAGGCCTGGGCAATGCGGCTCTGTGAGCTGTTGCCCACCTTGATGACTTTCATCGGTAGGATTCCGGGCATTTTGGCGGTACTTGATGTGTCGCCTCAGAAGGACCTTCACGTTCGTTTCATTCGCACAGTTGGAGCCGTTCGTCTGATGGACAGGTCGCTGACGGGTCACACAGGGAGTCAAGATGGAGTCGTGTCGTCCCGTCGAAAAAAAGAGAGAGAGAGAGAGAAATGTGTGTGTGTGTATGTGTGTGCGTGGGCGTGGAAGTGCACGAAGCGGAAGTCTTCAAAATCGCAGCGACCAGCCTCAGCGGTGTTCACACCCCTTTGATAATTGTAACAGGATATATCACCATTGACTGGCAGCAGAGTCTGCGAGGTTGATAGTTGTCGTCGATCTGACAGGAATCCAATCCCAACAACAAGCAGGAAAGCAAGCGGCCTGAAGGGCGGGGCCAGTGGGTTTTAAAACGATGGCACCTACAGGGAGTGAGGGAAAAAAGGCAAAGTGCCAGCCAGGCAGGTGGGCTCTTGGTGGTTCTGGTGGGTTTCTGGTGGGTTGCTTGGTGGGCTCCTGCACACCGGCCCACGCGGAGCCCGCAGCGAATCTGCGGAGAAAATTGGAAACGGTCGGTCAGCAATTCGCAGGAAGGGCTCCGTTGGCAACCAGGGTTTGTTGCTGTTGGGGGGCCGGCGCTGTCGATTGGCCAGTGGCAGGAGCAAACCAACCTGCCACGACCGGCTTCCCCAATGAGTGAGCGGCGAGAAAAACCTGGGGAAACCAGGGATGGGATGGGATGCCTGAACAAAACTTGTTCTTCCCCATCCGGTATTTCTCGAGTCACCGTACACCAAACCTAAAGGGGTAACTAACGCCCACGCCCAACCTTAGCGCACTGAATCCCCAGATGAAACCCTCATCAACTCCTTCAGCCTTCCCTGCCTTTCCTACCTTTTCATGCCTTGCAAGAGCCTGACGGAATTTTCCGGTCGCGCTTGCGCTGTCGTATCGCGTGGATCGGTGGGGTGTACCTGCAATGCTCCGGCTACTGGTCACTTTCCTCCAGACGACCCCCCCACCCCCGGGGCGACTTGGAATGGCACCACCCAGGACACCATGTTGGGCGCGCCCACCGCGCACATGGACCAGATTTGGACGCGATCGCATCATCTGGATAGCCCAGATGTGGACACTGGACTGGTCAGTCCACGGCAAGCGTGCCGTCAGCCCAGAATCCCAAATCCGGGGTAATCAAATCACGAGCGTGTTTTGAAAACAACGTGGTTTGGCAGAATGCAATGTTCGCCATTGGCGTGCGGCGGATCAAGACTTGTCACGAACTCCGACGACCACTGGACTGGTAGGGTTCGGATGTCGATCCCTACAACTACGACAGGGCACAGTAACCACGGAGAAGACAGCAGTTGACGGAGAAGCGAGAGGAGTGGACCAAGAGCAGAAGCCGGAAGTCAGTCACATCGCTGCCAAAGCTCAAAATAGCGGATGATGACCCCTGCGAGAGACTCTCACCGTTTCAAGACAGCCAGCCAGCCTTGACAGCCATGTCTTCCTTGTCAGCCGCGTCTCTCTGTGGACGAGCAATATGACTATGACATCCCTCCGTCAATGCCTGGTAACTACCAAACAACACCTATCGTACCGTCCGACACCCGCACTGAGTCCCCGAAAACAAGGTCCCCCCGTTCACGGAAGACGCTAGTCCCAGACTTGTAGAAGCAAGCCAGGCTGACGTTTTGCTATCACGATTGATGAAACCGAACCCATCCCGGGGGATGCTGCAACGGTCAGAAGCAAGGCCTTGCATCTGACGAGGACCCTTCTCGGCCGCCCGCTTGCCGAACTATATCTGACGAGACCGTCAACCCCCCTCCCCTCATGGGGACCCCAGGAGGAACCGGTCAGACATGTTTTAATTGCTATCCTGCGTAGAGTGGATATTTTATGTTGCTATCGACAGCACTAAATGAGCAAGTTATGTACAGTGAATCCGCTAAGAACTCAACCTCGTCCTCTCTCACCATGACCGACAAGTGCAAGCAGTTGGTGCAGGTTTCTCGTCGTTCTCCGTCTTGAATGCACTGCCTCCGCCCCGACCTTCCCTTCGCGGCGATAATAAACGTCATCCCCGCAAAAGGTGACGGGCTCGTGGACGGAGAAACTCGAGATCGACTCGTTTACGGGTCCGGTTCTTCGCGAGCGACCCAGGCTTCCCCGCATTTCGGGGTGGATGTGGGCACGCCAGCAACTCCCGGCAAAACTCTTGGTGCCCACCCTGTATCATCTAGAGATTGGCTGCTTATGGGAAGGTGGCGGCTGCAAACGCCTCGTGGCATTTTTGCTGCTAAGCTTCGATCGGAAATGGCTCCAGGAAGCTTCTCGTTGGGGAGTATGCCCAGATTCTGGGGCCGGCCATGGTGTCGGGATCTCCCACGGCCTGACTGTCAGGCACAGAGAACCCACCCAACCTCTTGCCGATCCCTGGCACTTGGCGGGGTGAGCGCAACCGTTGATTGGAATACTCCGTAACTCAAAGGCCTCATCGCCGATCAGGCGCTGCTGATAACCCCAGGGAAGAGCGGCGCCCGATCGTCCCGGGGGCCGTATGAACATCTGCAGCCCCATCCCGGGATTCACCTCCTGCATCCTCCGTGGAGTCAGCGCTTTGCGAATTACGGAGTACGAAGCCGTCAAATCGGCGCGCTCAGGGCGGCGCAAGGTGACCTTCCGTAAACCACGACAGAATGCCATCCAATTACCATGACCGACTTGTTCTGCGTTATTGCCATGACCATTCCATCGTCCTCTGTGTGCGGGCCACGTGAATCCAGATCTTGGACCACCTATGATGTTGGAACATGCAAAAAAGCAGCGTCGACGCTTTACTCGGTCTGAGTTCGGCAGTCATCAGCTGAAGTCGTCGGCCTCATTGGCCGCCTCCTCACCAGCTAGGTCCGAATCGGCAGGTTCCATCCGTCCGAGATACGCCACCACGTTTTCGTCCTCCAGGAGTGAGCTTCTCTGCATGAAAAAGCCTGTCAGCTTCCTAAGCCCGATCCGTCTGGAGCTGCATGCAAATCGTGGGTGAGAGCCTCATCATCAACGAAATGCCTGGCTGTGTGTGTGTCGCGGTACTTACCTCCTTCTCCAGGGCAATTTTGCGTGTTCGAGAATGTTCGTCTCAATTTCACGGAGGAGCTTGGCGGCATCCAGGCAATCTCTCCGCTGCACGGAGAGATGAGGCGGAGCTGGGGGTGGTGGGCGACTGCATGCGCTCGAGCTGAGTTTGGAGGCGTTCCTGGATGACGGTCACGACCCGCAGACGCAAGACCGCGCTGAAAGAGGATGGGTCTGGATCAGGGTCGCAAAGTCCATGGTTCGATTCGTGACATCCTCGTCCCGCCAGAACACGCGGAGCTGCCGACCCCCGTCGGTGTCTTGCAGGATGCGGAATTCGAGCCCGTCCTCCTCGTTGACGCACATCAGATACGCGAATTCACTCCCCCACCGGATGGTCCCATCACTCCCCAGCGCCACGTGGATTTTAGGCGCCTGGCCAAAGGCGACAAGCTTCGCCTTGGCCAAGGGGTCGTCTGGGAAAGGGGTCAGGGGCAGCACGAGGCTATCAGCTGTTGAATGCGGGTCGATGAAACCATAGCTGAAAAGCATCTCGGCCGCCGATTAGCGTCGCCGTAGCTGATGGTGATCTCATCGCCTTTCGAGACGCTGGCCCCCGGCCTGAGCAGCAGGACCACTTCGTCCTCCGCGCTCTCCTCGTAATAGGCCGAAGGTGTCGCAGAGTGGTTGACCATGTCGACGCAGGGGACCAATGATTCCCAGACCTTGGCAGCTCCAGGCATCTGGACCGGTACAGCGCGTCGAGACGGATCCAGTGAGTAAAGGAGACGGAGCCGTGCTCCCAGAGCAGCTCGTTCCAACAGGGGATGTCAGACGACTTCTCTCGGATGAGGCCAAATTCCGCGTCCAAGGCTGATATCTTGGCGTTGACTGCGGCCTCGAGAGAAGTGCCTCGAAGCAGAAGCCTCTCATCCTCAGTCCACAGCGTTGGCACTAGGACCGTCTCGGGCAGGAACTTGAGATATTCAGTCCAGGGGTTTGAAACGCCCACGGGAGGGTGGCCGGATCGGGAAGCGAGGGCCGACTGGACAAGAAGAAATAGCAGCACGTCGGCCCGTGCGGACTGCAATGTGGTCAGTTTCTTGACGCAGGTTTGGTGTGAGGGAAATTCCGTTACACGATGGCCGACGGCGTCGAGAAGCCGTCTGAAATTCCTATCCTCCTTGGCGTATTCCTCGACTGCCGCGGCATTCAGGATCAGCTCGCGTGGCACGGTCAGCAACGCCGGGACATCCGGTGCCGCCGCGGTGCTCTTAAGATCTTTGTCGGAAACCACGCCATAGCCCTTTGCCTCGGTGATGGCGACCTTGGCGTTGGTAAATGAGATGTTGTTAAGGTGTGCCCATGCGGGAAGATCCTCGATGGGGAGCTGTGGCCAGGTCATCATCGGTGTTTATTATGCTGGGGGACTCGCTTCAGAAGAGGATGCCCCAGTATTGCTATTCTTGGACTGAGGAAGTTAAAGCTCTGAGAAGATGGAGCCCGGAATGGACCCCGACACAGGGCCAGGGAAGACGGTCAAGTTGAACGATAACAACGTCAACAATGAGCGACAGAAGCAGCCTCAGGCTCTCAGCTCTATGTTGTAACGAAGACCGAAGGAGACCACGCGAGACGGAATAACTAGGTAGTCTCTGATATCAACCAGGGGAAGGTCAACCATATCCATCCCCATGAGACAGAAACATGGAAGTCGCCTTTGTACCATTGGTTACCCAGGGATAGCACAGAAACAGACTCGGCTTGCATTTGTTGTTGCCCCTCCTTGACCCCAGCTTATCGCTTATCAGATGCGGGGCTGATATTTTCAACTGTCAACCGAGAGCCATTCAACCGACCACAAGCCGTCGAAGTCTCCTATCCTCTGACCATTGTCCCTTGATTGTACGCTTGGTATCATCGCACCGACATGCCGCGAGATCCCCTGATTGGCCTGGTTGGCAAGCCGAGCGCTGGCAAGTCCAGCACGCTCAACTCGCTCACGGATGCCTCTTCCAAAGTCGGTGGGTTGAGCCCCTGAGTCGCGATTCAAGAGACACACAGAGAGAGACAGCCACCAGGATGCTGATACAGCCTCCTGCCAGGAAACTTCCCGTACGCGTCACCCTGCCATAATCGCAACTGCGTCGGCCTTCCAAGATCTAACAGCTTTCCAAACCAGCTTCACCACCATCGACCCCCAACGTGCCATCGGCTACCTCCAAATCGACTGCGCCTGCGCGCGCTTCGGCCTCACAGACCGGTGCAAGCCCAACTACGGCGCGTGCATCAACGGGCGGCGCAGCGTGCCCATCGAGCTTCTCGACGTCGCCGGTCTCGTCCCCGGAGCCCATCAAGGCAAGGGGCTGGGCAACAAGTTTCTGGACGATCTCCGGCATGCCGACGCGCTCATCCACGTGGTCGACGTCTCGGGCACGACGGACGCCGGGGGAAGAACACCAGGGGGTATGACCCGTCAGTGGACATCGCGTGGCTGCGCAGTGAGATTGTGGCGTGGATTAAGGGGAACCTGATGGAGAAGTGGGGGAGCATCAAGAGGAGGCATATTGCGGTGAAGGCGACGGCCGTGGAGACACTGCAGAACCAGTTCAGCGGGTATGGGAGTACGAGCGCGGTGGTGGCGAGGACGCTGGACAAGCTGGGGTTGAAGGAGCCTTTGGAGGAGTGGAGTGGTGGGTTTCCTTCCTCTGTCGGGGGTTGAGAAAGGGAGATGCTGACGGCAGGCATAGAGGAGACCATTGACAGGGTGGTCAATGCTTTCACCGACGAAAAGTTTCCGACTGTCATCGCGCTCAACAAGATCGACCACCCTGACGCGGACAAGAACATCGCCAAGATCGCGAAGATGCAGGACCCCAACACCATAGTGCTGTGCTCGGCCATCTCGGAGATCTTCCTCAGGAAGATGGCGAAGCAGGGATACATCAGGTACACAGAAGGCAGCGAGTTCGTCGACACGAGGGAAGACTTGATAGCGGAGGGCGACCCGGATGGCGGCGGGCTGAAGGAGCTGGACGAGAAGAACCGCAACAGGATAGAGAACCTCAAGGATATGGTCCTCTACAGGTTCGGGTCGACAGGGGTGGTCCAGGTGCTGTCCAAGGCGGCCGAGATACTAGGGCTGGTCCCCGTGTTTCCGGTCAGGAACACCACGACGTTTGGGTCAGGGTCAGGCGACTCCAAGCACGTTTTCAGGGATTGCGTGCTGGTCAAGAAGAACTCGACGGTGGCAGATGTGGCTAGGAAGGTCATGGGTGATGCACCGATTGCCTACGTTGAGGGGGTGGGTGGTATCCGGGTCGCTGAGGACCAAATAGTGTCGGTTGGAAAGAATGATGTGAGTTTTCAACCCGCTGTTTTAACCATCTTGCTAACTTTGTGGAAGATATTATCGTTCAGGGTAGGGAAATAGGTCGTCACCATCACACTATTTTCCTGCCACTTTCGCCAGGCCGTCCTCCCGCCAGATGATTGTTCGAGCGGCAACCATAAGAAATGTATCCCAGGGGACCCCGCGGGTCTCCCGATGATCTCAATCTAACCCGGCCCGAACTTATCCAGCTCACAGCCCGCGTTGGGATCCGAGCTGAGATCTCACCCGGGAGTCATGCAGGACAACAATTTGGAAGGGTTCATTGGTCGCCTTATGCAGCCAGCACACAATCTGGGGAGGACGCGACAGAGGCGCACATGGATGATATCCCGAAGAAGGGGCATATGCCAACCACGAGACATACACACAGACAGACACAAGGCACAATCCATCAGTTCAACTGCTGGGAGAAGATCGGAATATGCGAATCCATGCTCATTCCGTGACGCATGACCTCGGGTATCGTGATATTAAAACCGGGCTCGCAGGTGGCCTCTGAGCGCATCTAACATGAAATCATGGAAGAAGCAGCAGGCAAAGCCAACGGAAACCTGCCTCAGCCCAACCGAAAATCAAGGGAAAGAAAAAGGCCAAAAAGCCCGACATTAAGAGAGAAATCGCCAGTCCCCGTGATTGACCAGAATGAATCAATCACGCCTCATAAAATCCCTGAAAACCCGCCCGTCGCTATTCCCGGGGTTCGGGCACGTTGTACACCCGTCCCTTCCGGATCTTCCGTAGCAATTGCAAGAGAGATAGACAGACAACTGCCTTGGCGCCCAGCTCTGGCAAAGCGAACCGACTGCGGTGGGGCTTGGTTGGCGCGTCGGTGTCACCGCATTATGTCATTGCTGCCCCACTGGGACCAGGCAAGGGTAGCTCAAAACTGCCGACCACTTCCGAGAAGGTCGTTCATCGGAGGCCGCCCGTTTGTTTGCGGCGAGAATCAGTCCCGTTGTCGCGGTGTCACGGGGGCTCGTGGGTCATTGCCTGTGCTGAGCGCCAAACGCGGGTATTTGTTGCTGTTCTAATATTTGCAGATGATGTACAGAGCGTGGACGATGCCCGGGATGTACTGTTGGAGAAGGGTAAGAGCGGTCAGCTTGCACGATTCCGGTGGAGTTCTCGGCTGCTCAGCTGAACCGGGAAGAAAATAAAACTTACGCCGAGGATGGTCAGCAGGATGTTGATCAGGAGGTCGGCGCCGCAACCGCGCTCGAGGAAGACCCCCAGAGGCGGGAGGATGATGGCGAAGATGATCTTGCAGATGTCGCTCGCAGTGAAGGGCATGGTGACGGTGCGGTGGTTGTAGCGTTGGTTGGGTGTCTTGGGTGTTGGTTACGGTCGGTTGTGGAATGTGAAGTGCTTGCTTTCACTCGGTAGGTCTCTGGACTTGGACGTGGTTTGAATCAGTAACTTTCGCTGGGTGAAAGTGAGGAGACGAGGCAGGGTGGATTCTGGCAAAGTTAAATACCTTTTTTCCAGCTTTGCCCGGGCGTGACATGTCTGGGTGCGTATTCTTGCGCCAAGTGATGCTCTGGCGGGTCCAAGGTCAGGTAGGGATGAAAGTGTGTCCTGTGCTCCAATTGGTTGCCAGCGGGCAGGTTGGATTGGCCGTAGTAACAAAGGTCTTGTCGCAGAAGCACGAGGCGTGGTGATTGGGGACCGGAGAGTCTGCGTCATACGCTCTCGCATGCGGCCAGCCATTGCCCAGTTCCAAGTACTCTAAGCCGCTTGGTGGCGGCGGACATGCCCGGCTGTCCACCTATGCACGCGAGATGTGTGGACCAAGGCGGCCGCCGCTAATGCCGATACAGGAACAAAATGACGTGAGCAGGGACCCGGACGCCATGTTTTGACTCTAATCTCTGATACCCTACATACTGCCCCGAGAGCTGACGGCGTCTCCAATGGGGCCTGCCTCCTCGAGACGACCAAAAGATGTTCCCTAATTCGTTTCGTTCTATTTCAGGGGTCCTCGGCGCTACACGACCAAACAGAGATGGCCATAACCTCAATATCTGCAACTTCATCCGGCACATTCCCGGGCCTGTGCCACTCCCGCTGCCGCCGTTGCACGAATCAAAGTTCTCATGGCGGCCAAGGCTAGGTTACCTTGCAAGGCGCAGCGACATCTTGGCCGTCGACAACTCGGCGCTTCCAATGTTACATCCTGGGTTTTGGCGTGGGCCCAAGCTCTTCTGATTTTCATGGTGACGTAGCATTGATGACATCACCCCCCAGCCCAATGTGGCGCTCGCTGTGGCGCATGATGAGGGCCGCGTTGCCGGTGCTAAGGTATTTTGGAGATGGCAGTTTCAACTTCACTAGATATCAAAATGAAAATGCCAAGTTTCGAGCTGGCAAATGAGCATCTTGTATGAAAATGATCTCAAGGTGCTGTGGTTGCGAGCGACAGTATTGCCCCTTGTTGTACAGAATACACGTGTAGCACCTGGAGGCCATATTTGAACATCCTATGATATTTTCCCTTTCCCTTTCTCCTTTCCAGTCTCGTCTGGTATTCGTTATTATTATCCCCTTCTTGGTGTTAGGCCCTCTTTCTCTATCCAATCTTCTCGAAGTCGGTCGTCGACTGCGGCTTGCCGTCCAGGTAGTCCTCGACGCGGATGTCGGGCTCCATGCTGGCACCAGTATGTAATCAGAGGCGTCTGGGAAATAAGAGGAGTGGCCAGGTCGCTTGTTGCCAGTCCATGAGTGAAGCGCTGTGTTGTCGTGGTGGATTGGTGGGTTGGTGGAGCTTCAGAAGCTCGTCCATTTCTCTTCTTTTTTTCTCTTGTTCATCTTTTACCTATTGGCATTGTTCTCTTCCTTTTACCATCTGTATAGCGTACTAAGGTACCTAGCTGGGGGCAGACTGTGCTTCCACCAGGGAAAGCAGCGAAGCTCTGCTTCATCGACTCGGTAGCAGCTGCCAACAGTCTGAGCTCAGGCTTCTCTTACTATAAGAGTTAACTTGATCGTCCCCTCGAGCCACCTGCTTCGAAAGGCTGGGGTTCATGGAACCCTGCCGAAGACTTCACGGTTCCATGTTTGTCTGGCACAAGTTGTCGAAATCTGTAAGCTGCTGTTTCGGCCTTTACATGCCCAGACACAGACGATTTGAGAACGTACAACTACCTGCATTGGCTCTCCTCAGCGTCCAAAGCCTGTCACTACACCGAAAGTGCTTGAATTCAGGCCTATCTCGGACAAGAGCTTTCGTAATGACGAGGGGAGGCCTGCGCTGGCACCCTGGTACGATCAAGTTAACACAGTTATCTTGCCTGTTCCTCCTTAAGTAATGGAATCAGTGGAGAGGTACCAGGTAAGATTTGAGGCCGTCCTTGATGCATTGTGCCTTCCTACTATGTTTGAATACTTCCACCACTGCTGTCTTTTGACGCCTTGCCTGGAGGTTGTCCTGGTCAACCCACCAGTCCCGAAGCTTGACGCAGCCCCACCCCGGCAGTGACCCCACGTCACCCCAACCTGCCGAACAAGCCCTAAAAATTTCTGTGCACAATTTCCCCCAAAACTCGTGAATTGACTCCTCACCGCCCGTCGTATTTAACCAACCCGACAAACTCCGCAAACACCAAGGCGCAGGATATTCACCTCTTTGCGTCCTCGACAACCACGGTCAAACCTGCCAATCCCGACAGACACAATGGCTCCCATCGCAGTATGTCCCATCACCTGACACCGCTTTGCTGTTGGCCCGGTCCACCGCACCAGAAACACCATCTGGCCGCGAGGCGGATCATGGCGTGAAGCAGTAGGCTAAGTCATTCTCCTTTGGGAGCAACAGAAGAAGTCCGGCGCCAAGAAGGGCCCCAAGGTGACGAAGAAGGTGAGCGTTTGCGAGATAAATTGCGTGTTGTTGGCCGTCGCTAACGGGTCGCCTGCGCAGTTCATCATCAACGCCTCTCAGCCCGCCTCCGACAAGATCTTCGACGTTTCGGCTTTCGAGAAGTTCCTTGCCGAGAAGATCAAGGTTGAGGGCCGCGTCGGCAACCTCGGCGAGACCATCAAGATCTCCCAGCAGGGTGAGGGCAAGATCGAGATCATTGCCCACAATGAGCTCTCTGGCCGCTACCTCAAGTACCTGTACGTCTTCTCTCGCGTCCCGGACCACAGCGGCAAGACACTGACAGCCATCGCAGGACCAAGAAGTTCCTCAAGAAGATGCAGCTTCGTGACTGGCTCCGCGTCGTCTCGACCTCCAAGGGCGTCTACGAGCTCAAGTTCTTCAACGTCGTCAACGAAGAGGCTGAGGAGGACGAGGAGTAAATTGGTCGGTCTTCTGTTGGGAGTTCTTCGGGATCATCTGGCATGGATACCAAAGGGATACCGGGTGGTTATGCATAGCGGGATAATGGGTCAATAAAAGACACAGGCCGCTGTTGCGGGCCAGGCGTTCCTGGCCAAACCATTTTGATTCTTCCACTCTGCTGGGTATAGCGCATATATGTGACAAGCAAAGTACGCCTCCATGCCGCCAAAGGGAAACAGAAGAGACCACCATCATTACGGCAATGAACGCATCGCCGCCTCAAACGCCACCAACGCCATGGCATTCGCCGGGAACGCCCTGAGAAAGCAAGGCAAGAACCCACGCCAGTAGCCCATGGCGCCGCTCTCCTTATACACCGCTTTCGCGGCATCCTTCCACCTCGGAAACCTCCTCACCCCATCGTTCAACGCACCGCCCAACGGATCCGTCATGATCCTCTGCTTCACCACATCGCTCGGATAGCTCATAACCCAAAACACCTGCGCGCTCAGCCCGCCCGCCCAGAAGTTGATGGCCGGCGCGCTGAGGCTGGTATACTGCTTCATCCACCGCGAAAACAAATCATAACTCCCCCACCAAAAAAAGAAAAAGCTCCTAAATAACAGCGTCGCTTGCAGCCCGTGATACACGCCCCGTATTCCATGATGCCTCCAAATCTTGCGCACGCAGTCAACCGGCCCGCTGTACAGCCTCTCGCTCTTCTTGGCCGCGTACTGGATCTGCAGCCGCGCCTTGACGTGCTCCACGGGCGCCGCCACGAAGCTGACCGTCGCCCCAGCCATTATGCCCGCCAGCCCGTGGCCGTGGGCCGGCAGCGGGACAGTCGGGTCGTGCAGCGGATGCCACGGCGGGTTGAACAGGGTATCCTGCACCACGCGGCGGTACACGGAGAGCGAGCCCAGCATCACGCTGTCCATGAACATCCACCCGACCAGCGGTGGCGTGGCGCCCTTGTAGAGGCCGACGACGCCCTCATGCCGGAGGGTCTGGGCAAGGCATTGCAGCGGGCCTGAGAAGCGCGAGGCCGACGTCGTTTGCAGGCGGACTTTGATCGTGTCGAAGGGGTGGCCGACTGGAAGCGAGGGAAGAAGGTTAGTGGGGTTTTGATGGATGGACGGGCAGAACAAGTGAACAAAGGGGACTACCCGAGAGCTTGGCTATCCCCGAGAAGACGCCTGCTACGAAGCCTTTGTAGTTCTTGTGAGTCTTTGCTGGGGGCTGCGCCGGCTCCGCGGTCGGGGTTTTCACGTCGGCGGCCATTGGGGCTTTCGTCGCGAGAGGGATGGAAGAAGGGATAGGACTCTCAGGAATACCGGCGCAGCTCGAGGACGGCGGGTCAAGATGCGCGATCGTGTATTGTGCGAGACATCGTGGAGTTTGGTTCTGCTGTCCGGGGAGAAATCCGGAGGGTCTTGCCTTACCCCACAGATGCGGTATCGGACAGGGAGCACCCGAGAAGCTCGGCATCAGTGGGTCCGGGGTTAACGGAGATGCCGGGGTCGACAGCAGGAGGACAGATACATGAAGGAGAAATAATGGCGGAAGACAGGTAACGTATTTGGTGACACCCCAAAGGCTCGTCGGGCATGAGAAGACGGGAAATGGGGCATCCATCAGCAAGGGGCCGTACCCAGAGTGAGGATAACCTTCCAGGTCAACATACAGTGTATCCACATGATTTACCGATAAATACCAATCCATCCGTTTGCGATGTCGCCCTTGCTGCAATTACGCCCAAACCACATCCCTTTCCTACTCAGACACCCCCCGCATCCTCACCAGACCATCTCATCTGCCTCCATTACCCACAACCCAGCCAAGTCCTTCGCCAGCCCCAGCCTCAACCTCTTCATGACATCCTCCCCCTTCGTCTTAGCGCCCACCTCCGTTCTCCAGTCCCACCCCCTCTTCACACTGACCTTCCCCAACGGTCCGGCCCCGCTCAGCGATTTCTGCAGCTGGCTCACGACAAGCGAGCCGCCGGCCAGCGCCAGGTTGCCCGACCCCCCCGAAGCACTCATTTTGAGCAGATCGGCGGGCGTCGAGCCCTTCAGGCCGCCCGGCGCGGACGCGAGCACCAGCTGCAGGAACTCATCACAGGCATTGTACACCCTGCTGCCGACAGCCTGCAAGTCCTCGATGGCCTTGAGGATGATGTCGATCTGGTCGAGCGTGATGATCGGGCTGGCCATCTGGCCGTGGTGGACGTTGGCGTTGTCCGGGTTGGAGACGAACACCAGGGCCTCGCCGAGCAGCGCGAGCAGGAAGTCCTCGCTGACGATGCCGTCGCGCGTCTGGTCGAACAGCCCGCCGCGGATGTTGTCGTCCGAGCTGGCGATGACGCTGATGAGCGCCGCCGCTGCCTGCTGCCGGCGGGACTGCGGCGTGGCGTGCGGCAGGGCGTTCTCGTTGTCGCGGATATCGTAGAATTGCCGGAGGGAGGCGTACCCGGAGAGCATTTTGCCCAGGAGCTCCGCTGCTTCCATGTCTTGCTTGGCGCACTGCTCGAGCGTGTTCTTGCGGTCGGTGAGGAGCTTGTGGAGGTAGTCGTCGAGGTCGTTGGCGGGCGGGAACGCCGTCGACTGGATAAGCGAGTACGAGATGAGCAGGTTCATGACCTCCCGAACCTTGTTCGGGCGGTGCGCGAGGGCATAGTACCACATGGCCTCGCCGTAGCGGTGGGAATCCCGGGCAAGGATCTCTCCGTAGGTCTAGCGGATGTCAGCTAGGCCGTATTTCTTTGCGGATACTCTTCTGAACTCACCTCTGCCGTATCCTCAGCATAATCAATCATGCCAAGCTCGCTTAGCAGAGCCCACAGCCTGTCCACCATCTCGTTCGAGTCCACATGCAGCTGCTGAACCAGATGCTGTACCAAGCCCCTGACCATCTCCTCGGACCGTTCCGGCGAGTCGATGCGGCCGAGAACACTCATCGACAGTTCCCAGCCGTCCCTCGACACACCAAACTTGTCCTTCACCGTCGACAAACCCTCATAGTCCGCCAGCGCCTGCGCATATTGGACCAAAGTACTATCCTTGATCCCGTCGACCTCATCCGGCGCGCCGGGGTCCATACCCAGAACCTCCAGGTCGTCCATGTCGAGATCCGGAAGCCCAAACGCTCCCGAAGCCTGGTGAGGCGGCAGCCACTTCCCAAGAGATGCGATCTCAGCGACCGCAGCAGCAATCGGGAGCGACCAGCCGCGAAGTAGGCCAATGACGCCCTTGATGTTATCCTCAAACACGCAAGCCATGCCAATCTCGACGGGATTCTGCGAGTTGAAGTGGAAGTCCGACTCCACCGCCGTATGGAAAGCGCGCGCAAGCCTGTCGAGGTAGTCCTCGGAGTCCCCAACGGGCGCGGAAGCCAGCACCAGGGCCTGCGACTTCGACAGCGACTGGGACATGCCGAAGGGGTTGTCCGCCTTTCTCCTCCGCTCCTCCCACCAGCCGAACAAGCCCACCGTCGCCTCCAGCCAGTCCTGCGCCGCCTCGAGGATAGCGCCCTGCTGCCCAAGAACGATATCAAACACGATATTCAAGTTCTCATAAATCTCCCACGGCACCTGGCTCTCGGCGCGCCTCGCCAGACCCGTCAGCGACCCCCTACTTCTCGTCGAGGCCATGGACGCGGAGAGAGTCGACTCGCCCCACGCGGTGTCCTTGCCCTCGGCGAACCGCCTGAGATGCTCCAGCGACCCTTGAGCGCGTACGCGGAACAGCGTCCAGTCACTGCTCCAGATATCCCAGTTCCCGTCAAATCCAGGGCAGTTCTCGAGCACGCCGATGGTCTCGTCGACAGCGCGCTGGACGTTCTCGAGCGCGCGGTCGACATAGGCGTAGTCGCCGCGGGGGCCGCGCCGCACATGGCCCCAGCCGGCGTTGTCGAGCAGCTTGACGGCGTCGCCGACCTTGCCGCGCAGCAGCGCAATGAAGACGGCCTGCCAGAAGAGCGAGTGGCATGCCGGGCTGGGGCGGTAGCGCAGGATCTCGTCCACCTGGTTGCCATACATGTCATGGTAGTCGTTGATCCAGCGGAAGAGGGTCTCGGGCAGGGGCTCGGCGCGGGTGATGCCATCGTCGTCGTACCGTGTGTGGTGGATCTGCAGGGCGAGGGTGGCAAGGTAGTTCGCCTTCTCGAAGGGTGTCGCATGCGGGCCGGGTCCGATCTCCGCAGCATGCTCCTCCGTTGGATGCGGGAGCTTATCCACGTGGTCCTTCCAGAGTGCAGCCACCTTGCCCGCTACTGTCGCGAGGGCGTTATCCATCTTCTCCTCATCATCTGCCTCCCCAACCCCCTCATCATACAACCTCGCAATGAGGTTCTCTGTGCCAAGAATGACCTGCGGCGGCTCGGTGACCGCCGCTGTGCCCATATGCTGATAAACATCCTTGGCTAGCGCGGCGTACCTCAACTCCTTCCGGCGGGCCGCCCCGCTCCCATGCATCGCCGACGCGCGGAAGATATCCTCGGCTTCGCGCCGCACCCGTTCCGTCGCCGCAGGCGTCGCCAGCATCAACAGATCCGACTCGTCCCCAATAGCCGGCAGATCGCCCTTCTCCGACATATCTAGCCACATGTCCCGCTCCCCCTCCTCTTCCTCATCCAAACTATCCTCATCATCATCGTCAAACGGCACCCCAAAAGTCCTCCCCGCCTCCACCACCTTCCTCTCCCCACCCTTCTGCTCCTCCTCCTCTTCCTCCTCCTCATTAACCTCCAAGCTCCGACTCAACCTCGAAGGCTGCCTCGTATGCAACCGTCCTCCTCCATGGGGTTTACTAATCGACCTCCCCAGCGGCACATTTTTCCTTCCCCCCGTCCTACCCACCCCAGCAAACAGGTTCTTCTTGCCGCCCAGCCCGCCAGCCCCGGTGAACCCCCCGCCCGTGTCAAAACCCCCACCAATACCCGTGAACAGGCCCTGCGGCGCGCCGCCTCCTGTGGTGGTAGTAGACCCAGCAGTGTGGGCTGCCGCCCCCTTGGAGGAACCGCCCGTCATGCCGCGCATGATGGAGCTGTCGAGGAAGCGGGCCGAGGGGGCGCCGGCGGGGGTGAAGCTTGCGGTGGAGGAGTTCTGGCTGTGGTGGAAATTGTTTGCGTTGCTGGCGGAGGGAGGCGGCGGGCCAGAGGGGGTTGTGGAGCGGTTGGAGGCGTTGGATTTGGCAAAGTTCGGGAATTTGGAGGTGCCGGCCTTTGTGGCGTGGCGGTCGGGGGTGGAGGGGAGGAGTGGGGAGGAAGGAGGGCTGTAGTTTTGGTTGGCGGTGGTGGTGTGGGCGAGTTGGAAGTTGAACAGGCGGTTGTTGGACATTTTCGTAAGGGAGGTTGTTCGCCTGCTGTTTTCGCTGGTTTCTGCCGAAGGGTCTGCTTTGAGTCGCAGCGAGAGCGCAAAGTCGGATCGAGAAGGGTCGCAGGTTTTGGTATTTTGGCCTGTTTGGCTGAGGAAGGCGGCTCGAGCTGCGCGTCACGGTCGTCCGACGAAAGAGAAATGCGGTACTCGATCGCTCGAACCGAGTCAATTACATTGCCCGCTCGCAAGCCAGCAGTTCTCTGAGCTTTTCGTTTTCAAGGTCAGGCAAGTCGCAAGGGCGGGGAGTGAAATGTTGTTGCCGGATGCACTGCGGTTTTCGCTGGGCAACGGACCGAGCTCCAAAACTTGGGCAAGCTTCAATCTGCAGGTTGCACAGACCAGGACGCGACGTTTTTGGCAGCTCTCCGCGCGCCTCGGCAAGTTCCGCTGCAAGTTGCGCTTTTGATTTGGGCGACAACAACAGGAGCAGGGCCGGCGAGCATAAAATTTTCAAGAGCATTTTGTTCGGCCTGCTTCAGTATTGCCGGATGGCCAAGCTCAGCATCGCCTTCCCCACGCCTCACCATCATCATCTTGTCTCAGCTATTAAATGCCTCCCCAAGACTCAGAAGTGCATGGCACAAAGTACGCATAGCAATCCAAGAGGCCAGCAAAGAACCCAGATAAAGACTGGCTGCTCGGCAGGGTGTCATGATTTGTTTTTTTTTTTTTTTTTGTTTTTTTTTTTTTTGCTTATCCCTCTCTGAAAAGCAGAAGCTTGTCCCACGCCACCCCCCGTCCACTCCCGCCTCCTCAGAGAAAGATACATGACACGTAATATTATGTACGGTAAACCCAACTCGACTCAAAACACAAAGGAGAAAAAGCAGCGTCTGCGACGGCCGTTTAATGTGACCAGTCGCGGGGGTATTTCAGCAAGTAAGCACGTAGGGAAGGAAAGGCATGCGCTAGGTAGGTGGTATGCCAAGGAGGGAAAAGAAAGAGGCAGGGCAGTCAGTCTTCGAACAAACGAACGAACAAACACCATCACTCTTCGCCCAGCCCAGACTCCTCCACCTAAGCACTCTGCGGCAGCAAGGACGCGTCCTTCTCCGGCCCCAAGCCTCCAAATTCGCCTGCCCTGCCACCCGCCCGTGCGCTCTCGGGATGCTGCAGGCCAAATTTCTCCAGCCCCGCTACGCCGCTGTCAGCCTCGCCGTAAACGATGCCGAGACCGTTAGCGTCCTTCTTGTTCTTCTCGTTGTTTGCATCGTCTTGGGTCCCCTCCTCAAGGTTCATCAGCGCCGGCGGCCTGTGGCGCATCTGCCGCGCCTTGGCCAACGAGATGGTCTTTTGCTGGTATGTCGTGGTAATTGGCTGCGTGTCGTCGCGGTCGATGGTTGCCTTCATGAGCGCCGCCATCCATAAGCGGCCCTGCTTGATGTTGGGGACGGCGAAGTAGTGGACGGTCGGCTTGGTGAAGTTGACTGCGCGCGAGAGGCCGGCGCGTGGAGGGACGAGCTTGAAGATGAAGATGGAGTCGGACTCCTTGACGGGGTCGCGTTCTGCGTCGGCTGCTGCAGAAGTTGTCATGTGGCTTCCGGCCGGCATGGCGGGGGAGCTCGAGACACCAGTGAGCGTAGCATGGAGTCCGGTAAGTCGCTCGTTGTCCGCCGGCAGGACGCGGTGGAACGAGATGTCGATCAGACCCCTTCCTGGTCATCGTCTTCCGAGTAGTAGTATGCGAGGCGCCTTCCCTTCAGAACAAACAGACGCGGCTTCCACGTCGTCATCAGGTTGGCACTCCTCTTCTTCATCCACCCGCTGTAGTCGGCGTCCTTCATCGCTTCCCGTGGGCTAATCTTCTGAAGGCCGCGAGTGTACGCGCTTGTCTCTTGCTTGGTTTTCTTGCGGCCGGTCCTGCTGGTTGCCGTGGCTGCCGTGCTCGGGCTTTTCGTCGTATCCGGGGAATCGAGCTCGAAACTTGGCCCTCCCGAAGGCGTGCTAGACCCGGTGCGAGCCGGTGAGTACATCGGCGACTCCTTAAGCGGCGACTCGATCGGCGACAGCTTCGCTCGTTCGCTACCCGTAACAGCGTCCGACGCGGCCCGTAGTCCTCCAAATCCGCTGCGCAACATCATGCTTACGTTGAAGTCGGGGTGGTTAACCTGGCTCAACCGCTTCATGGCCGACTTGGGCGGCGATCGAGAGTGGTCTGACGAGTTGCTGTCCAGCCTGGTGACGGTCGGGTTCATGGCCTCCTTGTTACCCGAAACGCGCATTGAGTCGGTGGTGGCGATCGACGGCGTGCGCTTAGATACACCGTAGTACTTCTGTGTTGCTGGGGAGAGCGCCGAGTCGCGTATGGAATCCACGCTGCCGAGCCTCGAGTGTCTGGACAGCGCCGTACCGCTTCTTACCCGCTGCTCCTCTGCATAGCTGACCTTGGGCGAGGCTTGCACACTATCCCGCTTCTTCAGGACGTTGCGCCGCCGGGGGTCCGCGTCTGTGCCTGAAAAGTAGCCTCGATCATGGTCGGCATTCGAACTTTGAAGCGCACTAGCCGCGCCTGCCATCCCGTCCTGGCGCCCTGCAGAAGAGAGAGGCCGTTGTGCATAAGCCGTAGCGCCTCCAAGGGTCCAGTTACGGTCGAAGGACGGCTGTTTCTTGTGAGAGGCGGCGTCCGGACGGCCAGACGTGCTGCTCGGGGGAGTCTTGGAAGGCACCGACGTGTTGATGGTCGTGCCTGTCAAGCGGAAGTCGGTCGAGGACGAATGTCGGCGCGAGTGGTGCAAATCTCGGACGGATGCAGCAGAGGGCCGTTTGTCGTGGTATGTGCGGGACGGGCTCTCCACGAGTGGTGAGACAGGTGACACTGGCTCATATGGTTCGAGCTTGGGGGTTTGCGACAGCCGTTTGGTCATAACCGAAAGTGACGCTTCGTTAATAGGGGCGAACCGGGGGCCCGAGCTTGTGATCGTATTAGTCCTACTCCGGACCCTGCCCGCGTCAGACCCCGCGTCGCTCCCGTACGTCTGCGTATTTCTGCCGGTGCCAATTCCCAGGCCGTTCACTTCGTCCTGCAACTGTTTGATCTTCTGCCACGTCTTCAGTCGTCTTCCCACGGATCCCAGGTCGAGCGCCTTGATGAAGACCGACGTCTGGTCCATGCCGAGGATTACTTCGCCCGTAATTTCCTGGTCCCTGAACACCTCGCAGTGATGCTTCTCGACACCGGCCGTGAACAGGTACTCGGCGACTTGATCGGCACTCCACGACTCGACCTCCTGGCGTGTGTGGATTGTATCTTCCTCCTCGTCTGTCTCTTCGCCCTGAATATACGAGATCCTATGGTCCAAATGCGAGCTATACTCGCTACCCGAGTCGTTACCGTTACGGGTCGACGCGTTACCTGGTGGCGTGTTGAAGTCTGTGATGTGTTCATCGATGACGTTCAGAGTCTCATGCAGGACATGGCTGTCGGTGCTGGTGCCGGGGCGTGTGGTGGTACCGAGGCCAGAACCTACGCCGGCTGGCAGGCTGCTGGCCGAGGGTGGTAATGGGCTGGTAGCGGTCGACGTCGATTTGAAGGAACTGAGGGGCAGTGCGGCAGGTACGGGTTGTGTCTCGGGTAGGGGGCCGGTCTTGTTCTCCCCGGCCAGCGGAGCGGCGGCAGCGGTCGTCTGCTCGTTGGCAGCCTCGGTCAAGGGTGTGAGAGGCGGTTTGGGTGTTAAGAACGCTGGGGGACTTGCGAGTTTCGGTGCCGGACGTGTGTACACTACGCCATGTCAGCTCCGGGGAGCGGAGAGTTGACGGGTTGCAACCCACCCTCTGGAAAGAGGCCGCTGTTCCCATTGATCATATGCTGGCCCAAGAACCACCCATCCCCGAACTCGTCGTCGCGTTCGAGTAGCTCAACGCGATCGCCTTTTGCGAGGGTCAACTCATCAGAGCTGCGGGCCTGGAAGTCGTCTAGAAGGGGGGTCTGGAATCAGCCATTGTTCTCTTCGGCATAATGCTATCTAGCGGTTGCTGCAGGCAGACTGCAGTTGCCGCATCCGACGACATCGCACGACTGGTATTTGACTGGAACGTAGGGGACGACTCACGGATGACGACCAGGATGTCGCCCACTTCGGGCCTGTTCGAACCGGACGTGGCCATGGTTGTCCCTCAGGGCAGCCGAATTGGCTGCGCAGTGCGTCTGGAGGGAAAGGGAGGTGATATGGAGAATCGGCGACTCCACGTTAGGATTGGGAATCCGATTCTCAAAAAGAACGCCAAGGTCGGGGAAGGGCCGCCCAAAATGGAGGAGGGGAACCAGTTCGGACGTTCGACAGAGGGGGTACTGATGAGGGGCGGCACGTCGTGTCGCAAGAACCCAGGCCCAGAATCAGGTCGTGGGCCACAAGAGGGAGGCTTGGTTCGGCAGGGGGCCAGACCAAGGTGCGGGCCAAATCTCGACGGGACCGGCAGACGGCAGAGGGAGGGAAAATACAGAAGGAGCGTTGCGTGGTGTCACTCCCATCATCTATGTGCTGCTGCACCGCGTTGGTTCGATTCTATTTCCAGGGGTGTCGTTCGGCTGCGGGTGCGCGGAGCGCCATGGAAGGCTGGGATGTGCGAATAGGGATCGTGCAGGACGGGTTTACTGTCGCAGCAAGACCACGTTGGTACGTTGGTACGATGGGGGGTGACGGGGGTTCGGGGGGTTTGGCGGGACTGAAGCGAAGCGTTCGTCAACGGCGGCACTGTGGCCTCTGTCGCTGATTGGGGGGAGCAGTTAAGCAATTAGCGGGACGAGGTGTGCGTGGGTGTGCGTTATTGGGCCTGAAGCAGGCGGGCGACTCCAAATAGGCCCTAGCTAAGTCTCTTGCCTACGGTACACAACGGTGATGCTGCTCGAGAGATGTGGGAAAGGTAACAAAGATTTCGCTTAGCTCGGAGAGGAATCGTGTTCCCGAGTGTTGAGAGAAAATCTTGTCGTTTATCTAGGATGAACGATGCAAAGATGATCTCGGTTAAGTGACTGAATTTAACGCCATGCGTCCGGGATGCCGGCCTGGTTCGTTTTGCGGGAGAGATGGGGTGAACCTCTGCAGTGGTGGGCATGCCCCACTGCGCCCCACCATCGCCAGGCTACTGAGGCCAGGTCAAAGTAGTTAAGGGTTAGGGTCATCATAAAGATTTCCCATCGAAGTGTAAAACCCCACATCTCTACCCCATGGCTGGCGTTCAGGTTTTGTCTCGTAGTTCAAGACTGGAAGGTATTTGGCAGAAAGGGAGATCCAAAGTCAACGGCCACTCCCTGCTGAGACAGGTAAAGCAATACGGCGTGTTGGTTGGCCCTGGGTACCCGAGGACCACCCCTATCAAGCTCTCACGCATCGATACAAGGCTGCAAGAATCGCAGACGGTTTCTTCCTCGACCGCGAAGTTTCAGGAGACCCGGTCGGCATCCCAGAATTGTCAGGTAATTTCGACGCTACAATTCAATGGAAAGAGCAGCTCTTTTTTTTTTTTTTAACTACTTTAGATACCTTGGTGAGCAAGGAGACGGCATCCTTCACGATAACGCCAGTCACCCATCGACTGGTCTCAGCCAGCGCCTCTCATGGTGCCGACGGGCAGCCGAGGCCATTGATGACATCCACGGTTGCGGTGTAGCGAACTCTGGCCCTCTCCAGGCCGACATTATGGTACATGAAACAGTGCCAGACGCTTGAGAGCTGCTACTCCCAGAATTTGGCGGTTCGCTCTGCCAAGAGCTCGACGCGCTGGTAGCTAAAGTGCTGTGGTAGTGGCAGAAACATATTTTGTTGTCTCCTTCACATGCTAGCGCCCCGCAAGAACGTTAGTTACAGTACAGTAGAGGACCCCAACCGGCCAGCCCGGACTGCACCCCTGTGGGTTGCCCCAGCTTCGATGTCGGCCCGCTTCTTCTCCAACCTAACCCACCCTGGGCCTCGGCAACTTTGGGGCATCGACCGTTGAAGAATGGCACTTCAAGACAGTCGAACATCGACGGATATCCCGCTGGACAACACCTGAAGGCTCCCTCCCCGATTCATCTTGTCAAGCAACAGGTCTTCCTCACCAGCCAACTACGCCACCCCATCACTTCCCTCCTCTTAAGCTCACGCGGCACGACATCCACCCCATTGGATACAACACCACCTCAGAAACACGACAAACAACTACCGAATCACCAACATGGCACAACTCGCAGGCTACGATAACCTCTCCCACTTCAACGTGACGTCACCTACCCCCTTTGTCGCGCACGTCGAGATCAGCCGCCCGGCCAAGCTCAATGCCTTCTACGAGGCCATGTGGCTGGAGCTGCGGCAGATCTTCCGCCAGCTGTCGTCGGACCCGGACGTGCGCGCGGTGGTCCTCTCCGGCGCCGGCGACCGCGCCTTCACGGCCGGGCTGGACGTGACCGCCGCCAGCGAGGGCGGGGTGCTGTCCACGGAAGGGGAGGACGCAGCGCGCAAGGCGGCCAAGCTGAGGAGATATATCGACGAGTTCCAGGGGTGTATCTCGAGCGTTGAGAAGTGCGAGAAGCGTAGGTAGCCTAGGCTGCTTTTTGGGTGGTTGGTAGGAGAGACTGGGTTTGGGCTAATGACAAGCAGCGGTCATCTGCGTCATGCACGGCATCTCAATCGGCCTGGCGATCGACATCTCGTGCTGCGCCGACATCCGCATTTGCGCCAAGGACACGCGGTTCGCCGTCAAGGAGGTCGACATCGGTCTGGCGGCCGACATTGGCACGCTCGCGCGCCTGCCCAAGGTCGTCGGCAGCCAGTCCTGGGTCAAGGATGTGTGCCTGACGGCCCGCGATTTCGGCGCGGCCGAGGCCCTCGCCGTCGGATTCGTCAGCCAGGTTCACGACTCCAAGGCCGCCGCGCTAGCCGCGGCCATCAAGACGGCGGCCTTCATCGCCAGAAAGAGCCCTGTTGCTGTGCAGGGGACGAAGGAGCTGCTGAATCACAGCCGGGATCATACGGTGGATGACAGTATGTTTGCCTTACCCTGGTTGCGTCTGCCTTACAGACTGACTAACCATCGCAGACCTGAGGTATACAAGCGTCTGGAACGCTGCAGCTCTCCAGACTAGCGACGTGCCGGCTGCGTTGATGTCCGGGCTTCAGAAGAAGAAGCCCACGTTTGAGAAGCTTTGAAATGCTCTGCCGTAACGTGTTTGTGCAATCATGAATAGTGTTCTATCGTGTAAACAACCGATACCCAGTTCCAAGTGAATAACATGTCCTGATCCTAAACTCCGTTGATGCGATTGTTGTCTTGAGTCAGCGAAACGGTGACTCGGCGCAGTTTTACACCAGCAGTCATCAACGCTGCATCAATCATTTTTAATCACTGTCCTCCAGCGGCTCCTCCGGCCGATATGTCTCTTTGAGACGCTATCACCAAAGTCAGCTAGGCAAGATCGTGCTGTAAGGGTGTGCCGTAAAACTCACATCCTCGAGCTTCTGCTTCAGCACCTGTACCATGTTCTCCTTAACCACAAGATGCGTCTCGTCGAGATCCTCAATAATGATGTCATTGTTGACGCTATCGAGGTGGACGATGATGGACTTGATGGCCGGCTCACACTCGATGAGCACGCCTCGTCAATGTTAGGAGTCCGTGTTTCTCGATGCATAATGTGTCGAGGAAGGGCTCTGCACGCTTACCCCGGATGGCTCTGACCATTCTGATTCTCCCTCTCCTGAACCGACACAAATTTGTCAGGAGTTGCTAAATCCCTTGAACCCGTGCCGTCCTGCCTTGCCCGACAAGGCCGTAATGTGGTTCTGCTGCGGATTGATGATCGGTTGGATCCGCTGATACGGTGCCTGAAAATGTTGGTGCCGCCCGCTAACAGACCACACGCATAGGCGGTGGCTGCTTTGGGACAGTGGACAAAGGTGGAAGTTACAGGGGGCCTCCGGCGAATGAGGCGGCGGTAAACAAGGGGGGTGTGGTCCAATGAAACTCCAACTTACCATTTGCGTTTTCGAGAATCCCTTCAAAACTCTGCCTCCAACTTCCATTACTGCGCCACTGCTCGTCCACAACAGCGCGAACATGGTCGGCAAGCATGTTTCAGAAAGTTTGTATCCAATTCGACGGCGAAAATCTGTTGGCAGCAGCCGTTTTGTGAGGCCCGGTACCAGGGCTACTTTGGAATCTGAGTCATCCAGCCTGGAGAATGGGCGCGTGTGATGGCTTGCTGCAAGTACTCTTTCCAGTCCCCAACTGAGACGCCAGGTATGTCTTGTGTTGGCTGGTTGGTGGTAAACCTACAACAAGCGGAGAGCGGGCGACAAATGTGAGTCTCCGGCGTGTCATCTCAGCTCTCGAAGCTGTACCTACTACAGCCCCAAGATGGTGTTTTTCTCGATCGCTCGACATAGAGTCTACCCCTTAAGGCTTCATCCGCAATAGCCCCCTCCCAACTTGCACATTGATGGTCCTAGACTTTTGTAGGGCCTCTATCATGTGAGCGATAGTCTGCCGGCTTGTCGCTACCGGCGCTCTCCGGAGCTCCCAAGGTGTGTGGCATCCGCCCCGGCTAGATGGTGCTGTTGTTGACCGACTGCATCAGGCCCCATGGCTTGACGAGCTACTGTCCCTGGCTGTGCTCGTGGCACAACCCCTTCTACTCTATACAAGCAAAGCCACTTCCCAAGCGAAGTCCAACTATTTCAGAAGGGAGTCAGCCTCTTTGAGGCGAGGATGAACCCCCCCCGCCTCTTCCCCCCTTAGTAACCTCGAATCCTGGGTCCGAAGCCCGGGTGGCGCCAAATCTGGACCTGATGTTGGCGCACAGCTTGCAAAGGTCGACTCTGAAGTTGAGAAGCGGCTGAGGAAAAGCGAATCCGAGGCTCAAAAGATGACGCCGTGAACTACAGGGCTCATGATTTTAGTAACCTCCATGCTGCCCAGTGTGGCTCATGGCTTGCTGACAAACGACAGGTTCTTGCAAGGGCCACCGCCATCCAGATCCTGGTCTGGGATTGAGGGCCCAGGCGATGTCGAGAGAGGTCACGTAGAACGCGATAGTTTGGATATCGCAAATAATCCGGTTATATCTTTGCCTCTCGTTGGCCGTGACGGAACCTCTCGTTCTGGAGTTAGTATACAAATGGGCCCCCTTCCGTCACAGGACAGCGAAGCAGATTAGGTTGGTTTCCTTTCATAATGGATCACATGTAAGAGTGACGCAATCCCATTCGTAAGGTACAGCAGGTAGCCAGGAGCTTCGAGCACTTCGGGCACGCACAGACGCGCACTGAGGGCAAGTGGCAAGCTTCCTCATCGGGAACACCCGTTCGCAAGTCATCGTCATGGTGTTGAGCCTCGAGACGGTCTCGAGGAGGATTAACAATGGCCATCTCAGCCAGAACCCAGCGAACACCCGAGAGGTGAGAAGGACAGGGTGGACTAGATACCTGCAGAGCGAAACACCAAGAAACCCGTAAGAACTTCACCGAGCTACAACCCATTCTGCATGCTGACATGCAAGTTGTTGAGGAACTGACATGAAGCCCCGAGGAGTAGGTCAACATGATTGCACACGGATGGGGGACAAGCTGATGAATAGTCCGTCCGCTTCTTTATCCACCTCTCCTCGTCTGACCTTCATCGGTCGAACTCTCCTAGGCCGTCAACCGCCCTCTTGGGTCCTCTGCAGCGCTTTGAGTCGTCCACATCTTGCAACATTCAAGCGGTTGCACATTTTCCCTCTGCATTATTAGCCTAAACACACTACGAGGCACCCTCAAACGTGGTTAACGACATTACCTTGCCGTCCTCCACCAGAAGCGCCATGGACACTCTCGCTCCCCAAGCAGGCTTCGAGCAGCTCTTCTCATCAGACCTCTCCACCCCGTCAGAAGCTTCCACATCGGCAGACATCCAAGCTGGGCCATTCCCGTCAGGGGCTGCATTTTCTGCACCAGGGTCTTTCCCATCACCACCACCTGGGGTCTTTCCAAGTCTTGGGCCAGCACCAGGTGCCTCGCCAGGGTCGTCATCAGCGCCCGCATCAGCCCTCTCTGACGACCCCAGCTCAACGGCATTCACGGTGGGATCGAGCCTCCCTGCCTCCGGCGGGCCACTCCCAATCCCTCCACCTCGGACTCAGTCGGTGCTCGTCTGCGACACCCCTGGTCATGGATGGTCATCCTCTTGACCGTCGCCATCCTGATCGGCATTGCCATGGCGCTCCTCAAGGCCTCCGCCGCCACCGGTTCCACCGATACGCGAAACAGGCCGCTCGCTTGCGGCCACAAGGATATCGGCGCGCACCCCGCGGTCACCATGGAGTAGCAGCGGAAACAACACCAACCGCAACCCCGATCTTGAGGTCGGCCATGCCGCAGCACAAAGAGTCAATTTCGACCACCAAACCCAAACCGTCCAGCAGGCAACAATCCCCCGCCGCGAGGAAGGCCTCGACGAGTTCGGTGACGCCCCGCCGCCATACGACAAGAAGCCCGCCCCTGATCACCTCTCAATCTACTACCAGCCACACGAAGGCGAAGAACCGCCCGGTGAGCACCCAATACTACCGGGGACAGCAGTCCCAGCCATCCCCTCCCCGCCCTACTCCCGCACCATCACCCCCACCACAACCACCACCCGTCACCCACAGACAAACCCAGTCTCCCACCAATCCACCACTAGCAGGAGCACCTGGCAAGACGCGGCCGCCGACCCCCTTTCCTCGGGGAACCCACGCCCTCGCCCTACTCAACCGAGAGCAGCATCGAGCTCGCACCGCTTAGCCCCGCCCCCCGGCAGTCCCAGCTGGCCTCGGCCTGCTCCTTGTCGGCGCTGGCATCTGCCTCGGTCCCGTCTCTCGCTCCGCCGCCGCCCGCCGTCGTTACGGACCCGCCGACGCCGGTCCCAGCGCCCAGTACAGCAAGACTGGGCCCGTCGCCAGGGCCCTGGACGACAATGGATTTTCGGGGTGGTGATGGCGGAGCGCAGCACGGACGGGAAGAGGAGGTTGGAGGCGGGGAGAGCAGAGGGAGAGAAGGATGGGAGGAGGAGGATGGCGGTGGCCGCCACCACGATTTGGAGGCGATGGTGGAAGGGGGAGGAGAGGGGCACGGTGGGGAAGAGGAGGCGGTGGTGGTGGTGTTGCAGCGGCCGGCGCTGACGAGGCTGCCGTCTGCGCAGCTGCCTCCGGCGTATGAGGAGGTTCAGAGGCAGAGGTGGTGAATGGTTTCAAGTTTCTTGTTCGGTTGCTTATCTTTTATCTTTAGGTGGGATGGATGGATGATGTGCTATTTGGTGGGTCAATGGTAGGTACCTAGGTTATGATTTAACGGGAAACGACGGAAACATAATATGATTCATGAAGTGGATGCGGGAGTCCGGACTCCGGTTTTGGGTCAAGGGCGGGTTGATGCGAGGGACAAGGAAGGCTAAGCTACAGAGACCTGTCTTCTCCGACTATCCTTGTAGCCTCGGGTCATCCTGGATGGTATTCCTGTGTATATTTTCTTCCTTTCGCAAGGAAAAGCGAACAGACTAGACGGTTATGAGTCACGGATGCGTATGGCATTGATGAAGAAGGTAGAACGTGCTGAGGTTTTGACCAGAAAACTTCAAAAAGAGGCTGGAGGGGATTTGCGACCCTTGATCGGGGACATGGGCAATCTTGACAACTGCAACCAACAACAGCGTTCACCATCTCCATGGAAATCAAAAGACTGCCCTCATATCCATTGCCATACATTCTTCCACGCCCACGCCCTCGCCACCATCCCAGAAACACCTAACTCAGACCATACAAACAAGCCATCCTCCTCGGCAACGTTCTCAGTCCCCTGAGAACAGCTTCGGCGTCTGGTCTCTCATTTTCTGACAACAGTCCCTCCCTCCATCCTCCGTGACGAATAGCCCAACCAACATGATAAGCAATGCTATGCTTTCCAGAATAACACCCTGCAAGAACCATCTAATGCAGACACAGCCGATTATTAACTGACCTTACCTTGTTATATACCCGCTGGCAGCTTCCCAGAATCCTTCTTCACCATCCTCCGCGAAATATGATCTCAGCCCCATCCATCAGTCCTCCTTCTTGTTCGCGATCTTGTGCTCCTCCAACGCCGCAGCCAATGCCTTCGCTGCCTCGGGCGTCTTTGACCTGCAGCATCCACGTCTCCAACCCCTTCCCATCATCCGACGCCGTGGTCACCTTGACATACTTGTTGTCCGCCTTGTATGCAAAGTTGGGGAGCACCGCCTTGTTGAGGGCGACGTGGCCGCGGGGCTCGGCGCGCATGAGCATGCGCACGGCGCCGGTAGTCTTGTGCTTGAGGAGGCGCAGGGGACCGACGCCCATGACCTTCCAGGGGCTCTTCTTCTTGGCGGCGCCCTTGTCCGCATTGGAGCCAGATTCGTCGTCCGAGTCGGTGCCCGTGACGAGCTTGACCGCCTTGGCGCGGACCTCATGGACGGCGGATTCGTCCTCCTCGCCCGGGCCGCCGTCGACTAGCGAGATTTGCTCCTGTGGTGCCTCATCCCCGTCAGCGTTTGTTCCTTGACCATCTTCAGCGTTGGCGGACGGCTCTGGGGTAGACGCCGCCGGCGTGGTTGCCAAGCTTGAAGCTCCTCCGAAAGTAAACGGGGAATCTAAGGAGGTCTGATTAATAATACGTTCGATACCAGCAGAGAATAAAGTACTTACTAGTACCTGTTGAGGTTCCCCCACCGGGAGCTAGGCTACTGCCAAAGATGGGCGCTGCTGTTGGGGGGTTCTGTGAGAAGACAGGAGCGCTGGTCGGTTGGGACGATGCTCCAAAGTTAAAGATGGACCCGGAAGCGGGCCCAGAAGCATTGCTGTCAGGCGCAGCACCGAAGCTGATGGTGGGAGTGGTGCCGCCGCCAAACGTGAACGGGGTCGACGTGGATGGCGCGTCACTTCCAAAGTTGAAGGACGACGGAGCCGAGTAAGAGCCATCGGACGCGAAGGGGTTCTTGATTGTATTGGCGTCGGAGCCGCCAGCAGAGAAGGTGAACGAAGTGCTCCCGGCGCTGCCAAAAATGGAGCCGCCCGGCTGCGAGGCGGCGGGAGTCGTAGAAGCGCCGAAGCTGAAGATAGGGGCGGAGGAAGCGGGTGCGTTGCCGAACACGCCTGCAGGCTTGGTCTCAGCGGACGGGCCCACGCTGCCAAAAAGCGGCTTGTTGTCGCCAGCTCCCACGGTGCTTCCGAACAGAGGCTTAGGCTCGGTGGGAGCGACACTGCCAAAGAGCGGTTTTGACTCAGTGGAGCGGCACTGCCAAATAACGGCTTCGGCTCGGTGGCAGTGGTGCTGCCAAAGAGCGGCTTCGGCTCGGTGGAAGCAGTGACGTTACCAAACAGCGGCTTCGGTTCCTGAGCCGTCGATGTCCCAAAGAGGTTTGAAGTCTGGGCCGCGGGGGCAGCCGGGACGCTCCCGAAGAGGTTCTTGGTCTCAACGGCAGGGGCTGCCGGCGTGCTGCCAGGACCAAAGAGGGTCTTAGTCTCGGTGGGCTTCGCGGGCTCGGGCGCAGGGTTGGGTGCAGCAGAACCGAAGAGAGAACCGCCAGACTTGTTGTCGCTGCCGCCGAAGGCAAACTTCTTCGCAGCAGGTTCTTCACTACTGGTGGAGGCGGCAGCCGCGCCGAAGAGGTTGCTGGCAGGGTTCGCCGAATTGGTGGAGAAGAGAGACGGGGCGGGCTTATCCGCCTGGGTCCCAGTTGTCTGTGGCTGGCCAAATAGAGCACCGGACTGGGTCGCAGCAGCCGGTGTGGGCTCAATCTTGTTCTGGGTGCCGAACAAGGTTGAGGACTGGAAGAGGTTGGGTTTTGGGCCCTCGGAGGCGGTGGTCGTCGGCTGACCACCGAATAACGAAGGGGTAGTGGCGGGAGTGCCCCTGGAGTCCTTAATTTCCTCTTTGTCATTCTGCTGACCAAGCGCAGGGGTAGAACTGAACAGAGAAGCAGTGGCCGATGGCTGGAAGCCCCCAAAGACCGGAGCCGCGGTGGCTGGCGCATCCGCCGGCTTTGCATCTCGCGGGCTTCGCCGAGAACGAAGAGAAGATGTTGGTGGTGGTGCTGGGCGCAGCTTTGGGGCTGGCGGCCTCTTCAGCCTTCTTCGCCTGGGAAGCGAACATGTTCTGGGGCGCTGATTCCTTTGTAACCTCAGCAGGAGCTTCGTCAGCCTTCTTGGCGACAGACGCTCCGAAATCAATAGTCGAGGTCCCGACAGGCTTGGGTGCAGCGCTAGAACCAAAGGCCGCAGTGGACGGGGCGGCGAACTTGATCGGGGTACCCGCATTCCACGTGTTGTTGGCAGGAGCGGCGGCAGGCTGCTCCTTAACAGGGCTTGCAGACCGTTGCTTAGCGGCCGGCGCAGCGAACAGGTTCCCGTCGGTTGGAGGCAGCTTCCTAAGCGGCTGGCCATCTGCCCCCTTCGTAATGCGATCGAAAATGCTGCGGCCCTGGGTGCTCTCCCCGGCGTCAGAGGAAGCGCTTGATGTACCGTTCACTCCTTTGACGTCGCCAAACTGGGGAGTCGAAACGCCACCGCTCTCGGCACGCTCGTCCTGAGCTTCCGACTGGTCTTCCTCAGCGTTGGAGCTGGTCTCACTATCCTCATCAGCACCTTCGTTGCCACTGCCCCTGCTTCCATCTGAGAGGTGGCCAAAGATATTGCCTGTGGCAGCAGGTTTCGGTGTCGCATCGAAGAGAGAACGGCCGTTGGGCTTGGTGTTGATGCTCGAGGCAAACAGGTTGCTCTTGCCGGTGGGCTTCGTGGGGGAGGCAGACGGCTGGGTATTGTTGGCAATGCTCTCGAAAACGGACTTGGTGGCCGAGGGTGGGGCAGCGGGCTTCTGAAGCTTGGCCGGATGATTCTCGTCCAGCTCATCGTCGGCCTTGCGCTTGTTCTTGGCAGAAACTTCGGGAGCACGCGCGCGCTTGTTGGCGCCAGAGACGGATGCCATCAGGGTGTTGCTGCTCGGCCCCAGATCTTCCTCGGCCTTCCTCTTAGAACTTCCGTTCGTCTTGGGGACAGCGTCGCACTCATCATCAGAGTCGGGAATTCCGTGTTTTTGCTTCCACTCCTTCTTGACTGCCTCCGATGCCCTGACCGTCTTGAACTCGTACAGGCCATAGCGCAACATGATAAGGCTGCGGCTCTTCTCGTACTCCTTGGCGAAATTGAGAATGTTGATCTTCCAGTCCTTCCTGATGAATACCTCATCCGCGGCGTACTTCAGCCGTCGCAGATCGAGGATGCAGAAAAACTGGCGCCGCTGGTGCTCGTCCAGATCGGGGGGGCAGTAATGCGCAAGGAATTCGTCCGCGTAGATGGAGCCGGACCGGTTCGGGTCATCGGGCACCTCCTTGGCCAACATCTCGCCCGTGAGATGGCGCGGCGGCGATGGGATCCTCATCTTGAATAGCTCAGTCGAGGATGTGTGAAGAGAATGCGGCCATTGACATCCGCAGTCGACCCCCGAGGGCGGCCTACCTGGTGTAGTAGGTGGGAAGCTCTGTGTCAGGGTATCAGCCGGCACCTGGGGGGAGAAAGTGGAAGACGCCCCGGGTCGCGAATACAGAACGGAGGAGCGGAAGATGTTTCGCGGCGTCGAGGTGACGCCTGAAAAAACTGGTCGATTTCGGGACGTTCGTCGGCGCACGCGAGACGGACGACGAACAAAGGACGCGGCGTTTTGTTGGGGTTATCGCCCGGCATCCGTCTCGATGTCGCGCCTGCCATGCTGGAAGGCCGGTGCGCGATATCTGACGCGGAGATGCTCTGGGAGAGCTTGCTCGATGGACCTTGCGGCCGGCCGATGATCTTGCGGGAGGCAAGCTGCGTCTCAGAAGCGCGCTTCATCGGGCTGTGGGGAGCGGGCGCGCTGAGCTCGCGCTGCGCGCGCGGGGGGGGAGCGGGCTTGCTTGCTGCGGAATCCTTAGTCTCCTTGTCGTCTGTGGGCGCGGTAGAGCTGCGGAAGAGTCCAGTGAAGCCGAAGATGCTTCGCTTCTTGGATGGCGGATCCATGTTTTCTATCGTTGCAAGCTCGAACTCGACGCGGATCGACGTGGCGGACAGAAGAACCGATGTTGTCCGATGAGGGCGTCAATGAGGAGGATTAAATCGCGGCCATATGCATCCAGCCTTGGGCTGTGCGCGTGATGTGTCGCGTCAGGGCGATGATGGAGGGTGGATGTTCCCGCTGGGAGAGGGGCAATGGGTAAGGATTGCGCGACCAGTCGGCGAGCCTCGAATGCAAGCTCGGAAACACGCGCCAAACAATGGGAATATGGGGAAAAGAAAAGAGACTCGATGGTGCCAATGGAAATGGCAATAAAAACGCGCATCAAACGATGGCGTTGTCTCCTGTCAAGGTTGGCAGCTGATGAAAGATGGCCGCAACCAAGTTGAATGAATGGTGGTGTGTTTTTCGGGGGAGGGAGTAGCCTCAAGCAACGGATGCTCTGCTTTGGCGGCAGGGAAAAAAAATGCTGACCTGCCCTTGCAAAACGCGGGCAGCTGGAACCCTGTCAAAGGCGCGTGCACAGACCACACTCTCCCCGATCGATGATCTGCAGAGCCTGACGCTTCAGGCACCATCCGCAACTTTCGGCTCGAAATCAGGCAAACAGAACTTGCCAAAACCACGAAGGGCTCTGGGCCACCACCCTTCATGCACCACTGGCGCCTTTCAGGATTTCTGCTCTTCCATGCCCTTCAAGCTCTCAACAAAGCATTAAGTAGGCGACGTGAACGATGTGACCAAGCAGGCCACGCCATCCCAGTTGAAAAAAAAAAAAAAAAAAAAAAAAGAAGCAGGGAGGAAGGAAAAGGAAAAGGGGAAAAGGTGAAAGGGTAAAAAAAAGTCGCGCCAGACACTAACAGCACAAGCAGGCTCAAGGTTATTCAGTTCTTCTCTTGGGGTAGCGTCCTGGCATGACATCAGTGACCAACCCGATTCGTCATTCATATACTGCAAGCAAGGGGAGGTGGTCTTGGACTGACTAACTGAAATGCTGGAAAAGAGAGGTTCCTTCCTAATCATAATCAAGGGAAGACGTAAGGAGTATTAAGAAAATAGTTAGTTGTTCTTACAGGACACAAACTCCTTTGTTGCTCGACAATGACCTCTTTTTCCTTCGCCATTTGCAGGCTCTCCCTACAATATCGACATAGCTTAACATCCTCGAGTTATCTCAGATTTGTCCTTCCCAGCAACTCAAATGATCCTCTTCACCACACCCGGCTCAGCCCAGTGGACCTTCTCCAACACCCCCGCCTCCTCAAACGCGTGCTTCAGCTCCTCATCAAACTGGGTAAAGTGCTTCCACGACATGTAATGCATAGGAACAAGCACATCAGCCCCCGTCTCCTTGAACAACCGCGCAGCCTGTGCCCCGTCCATTGTGATCTGCAGCACCGAGCCGCCGGGGCCGGCTGGCACCTTCGCCGCGCCCAGGTTGTACAGCGCAACACTGATATGGAACTTCTCCCTCATCTGGACCAGCTCCTCGAAGTACACCGTATCGCCCGAGAAGTAGATGGCGTTGGGGAGGCCGTCCGTCTGCCCAAAGTCGGCAGTGGTCAGAACAAAGCCGGTGCATTCGTCCCCGGGGACATGGACGCAGGGCACGCCGGTGATCTCGAACTCCTTCCCGCCAATAGTCGACTTAATGGTCTCCCAGGGGTGGAGGCCGTGGACGGCAGGGCGTGGCGCGAGGTTCTTGGCTCCGTCGAGCGTGGTGAAGACGCGTCGGCCGTCAAGGAGGCGCCGGCCGAGCTCGTCCAGGTTGTCGGGGTGGTCTTCATGGCTGAGCAGGACGGCGTCGATCACGGGTAGGTCGGCGAGTGTCATGGCGGGACTTTCCGTGCTCTCCAACTCGACATACTCATAGTCCCAGGTCGAACCAACGGGGCTGAAGAAGGGGTCGGTGAGGAAGTTGATGCCGTCGATGCTCAGGATGGCGGTGGCCGTGCCAATGTGGGTAATTTCGACGCGGCTCTTGAAGGCTGTGGAAGCCATGTTGGGCAAAGGTGTTGTAAGTTGACAGGTGCAAAGGAGATGATGCTTGGATCGATAGATTCCGCTGCAAAGGAAAGGCATGTCTCGAGATGTTCGGGATGCTTAATACCTTATATCTTATGAGCTCCAAGTTTAACAGCGCAACCCACAAACCCCGGACGCTCCATGACACGAGTAAGTTCATTTGATTCGGGCCATTTCTAAGCAGTTGATTACCAACAATGCAGAAGAAAGAAATTATGATCCTCCATACAACAAGGGCTTCGATTGAGATTGAAAGGCTCATCCGATCGTGGCTTGCAAGACCAGACACAACCGGTGAGCTGTTTGACACGATGCCTTGGCGGTTTATGTTACCACAATGGGCATGGTTGGAGTCTCCTGAGTCAGGGGTAGCGGAGTCCCATCGCCTTGCAGTTGACTACACATCTTCTTTGTTTCAGCCCAGACCAGTGTCAACAGGTAAATGTGATGGTTAGCGTGACAGCAACGTTCTGCCCACCTCGGCTTTGTAATGGTTCTCGTCGATATCCGGACATCCCTAAGGAACGAAGACCGAAGCAACTCTGTCCGTAACAGGCCGCTTCACTCGAGTTTCTCCTGTCTCAGACTCCCTGATGGAGTCCGCAGGTTGAATACGCCGGGGTTGAATACGGCGTTGCCCCCGACGTCAGGCATTGTGGTCCATGAAGGCTGGACAGTTCTCGGCCCTCGCGGAGACCCTGGAGGGTTTGACTCCAGAGCAGCCCGATCATGAGGCCCCGTCATAGGCCACGGAGGAACCAATTGGTCGCTTCACGCTGGTGTGATTACAAACCTGCTAGGATAGCTTGATATGAGCTCAAAACTCGAGATCCGAATATCCGCTTTGCTAATTAGGAACAAGGGTGGAAAGAGCCTAGAACAGATCCGGCGTGAACAGTCCTAGTCTTTGAGACAGGGGGTTTAAAAGACCTTTTCTCCTCTCATAGCCTGCTCATCCAACGTCCGAGTTGCTCGTTGTATAACTCGGGCGCTCCTTTTCACATCCTCGAGATTCATTGAGACATTTCCGCATCCTCCTTGACAAAGATATTCGGTTGCCCAGGACATGACCCCCTATTCCACTTGGTCCCTTCCGACACTTTTACAGTCTCAGTGTTGACACCGGCCCCCGAAAAGTCTCCTGGTAGCGGTGGCCACCCTCCGTTAAGGGAAGAAACTCCTATCTCACAGCAAAGAGATGTCGAAGCATCTGACGAACACCATCCCATCGAGTTCGTCCCATCCCGAACCGCAAGCTTGGTCGCTCCACCACCAGACGGAGGTTTTATGGCTTGGATGTCAGGTATGATCCTTTCCAGCCCGTCGCCGAACAACTCCTGAAGTGGGAATATAGTCGTCTCCGGCTGCTTCGTCATCCTCAGCACCTGGTAACCCCCAACCACCACCCTCCCCCTGCCCCCGTCCAATGACACCCTCAAACCCCAAACTAACCACCTGCACCCACCTAGGGGCGTCTTCATCTCCTTTGGCGTCTTCCAATCCCACTACCTCACCAGTCTCCCCAACACCACGCCCTCGTCCATAGCCTGAACCGGGTCCTCCTCCGTCTTCCTTCTCTTCTTCGCGGGCGCCGTCGCCGGCGTGCTCACCGACGCAGGCTTCTTCCGGTACACTGCGGCCTCGGGCGCGGCGCTGATCGTCCTGGGCACGTTCGCGGCGTCAGTCTCGACGACCTACTGGCAGCTGTTCCTTGCCCAGGGGGTGTGTACCGGCCTTGGCAACGGGCTGTTGTTCACCCCGACGATGACAATAGTGTCGACGTATTTTGGGAGGAGGAGGGGCGTGGCGCTGGCGCTAGCTGCGTGCGGGAGTACGGTCGGGGGGTTGGTGGTTCCTGGGATGGCGAAGGCGTTGCTGGAGAGGGTAAGCAGTTGATCTCTTCTCGTTCATGTCTTGTTGTTGTTGCTTTTGTCGTGGGCTGCGGGCCGCGCTTGACGGCAAGCCGAGTATCGGTACATTGCTGACGTTGTAGGTAGGCTAGGTTTGGGTGGACGATGAGGGCGATTGCGTCCTTGCAGCTGGGGGCTTTGGCTGTGGCGCTCTCTGTTTTGAGGCAGGGGGAGATGCCGAGGAGGAAGGGGCCGATGGTTGGCTGGGCTGCGTTCGGGGAGTTGGAGTATACCCTGTAAGCGGGCGGCGCCTTTATGGCCTGCTTGGGTTCGGTGAGCTTGTGCCGTGATTTCTAACCACCATCTCAGACCTTCGTCGGTGTGTTCTTCCCGTTCTTTTGCCTGGCATCGTATGCCCGGGATATCCAATACCTGTCGTATCCCCAGTCCCTGAACCTGCTGCTGGTTCTCAACGGTGTTGGCATCGTCGGTCGTCGTCTCCCCGGTTTCCTGGCTCTCTGGGCCGGGATATTCAACGTCTTTACCACGTTGGTAGCGACAACAACGCTCATCATCTACTGCTGGGCTGCGGTCTTGTCCCTGGCCGGGCTCTATGTTTGGACCGTGTTCTTTAGCCTCTCCATGGGCGGCATTCAGTCTCTGTTTCCAGCAGCTCTGGCAGCTCTGAAGTTTGATGCGCAGAAACAAGGGACACGGTTGGGCATGGTGTCTGCCATAATCGGGTTTGGTGCTCTGATCGGCCCCCCAATCTCTGGGGTGCTGGTGCAACACAGTGGAGGAAGCTATCTGGGCGCACAGATGTCCTCGGGGTCTTGCAGGCCACTGTTTGGTGTTGCTGGTGGCTGCGAGGGAATTCAAGAGGGTTAGGGAGGGTTCGAAGTTCTTCGTGAAGATGTAAACGCATACATCGTGTCATTTGTTTGGCGTCAGGGGCAATAGGGGTTGCAGTACGCCAAATATAGCCAGCACATCAATAATAACGACGTAAGTATTTTCCACTCGAGTTGGGTATAACCAAAACCCAACGCATGCAATTTGCGCCCCTAACAGTGGTATTGCCTCAGCAGAAGACCAGAACGGTATTATACAGGTGTATCGTTCATCCGACATCATTAAATTTTCTCCAACCCGGCACCGCCCCCTTTAGAGCTTGGCCTTGGTCTGGGCCTTCTTCAGGATGGGGTCGAGCTTGGTGGCCTTCATGACATCGCCCTTGATCTTGAGCTTGCCGGACATGAAGAGCCGCTGGGCGTTGGCCTTGCCGACCACGAGGTTGCCGAAGTCGGCATCGGAGAGGGAGAGAGTAACTGCAGGAATACACTGTCAGGAAACCAGATCTTTCGTCGAAAATGATGACGGCGAAACGTACCAGTGGGCTTCTCGCCGAGACCCTTGCCAACGGCGCCCTTGCTCTTGAGGTCGATGTGCCAGCTGTCGGTCTCACCGGCGGCGTTCTTGAGGGTGAAAGCGAAGACGGCGTTGCCCTGCTTGATGGCATCCTTGCGGTCGGCCTCGCTCGCGTTGAGGGCCTGGTTAATCACGTCGAAGGCGACCGAGGAGGGAAAAGCGTCTGGAAGTTGCTGTTAGCTGTCTGCAGATAGGGTTTGCGTTGCGTGAACCATGCCATGCATCCCGAAAACGCGGTCGTTCGGAGTGCGGCGGCGCATCACGTGGAGCTGGCGAGCGTACCGTTCTTGAGAGACATTTTGGCGATGGGTTTTATGAAAGCGACGGTTGTTGCTGATGCCGGAAAATGCGAAGCAAAGGGGCACTGTTTGGGTATCTCGAAGAGCGGAAGCTGGGAAAGTTGATGACAAGAGCAAACTTCTGCGGGGGGGTCGTTCCAAGTTTATAATTGAGGGCCCAAAGAGGAGCCACAACTGGTCGCTCGGCGCTGCTGACGCCCGGATGTGAATGACGCTGGCAGCATGTGAAATCAACCTCGGCGCATTCCTTCCCCAGACGCTTGGACTGCCGAATCAAGGCACCATGTGCGGCCAAGACGGGCGGGGTGGGTCCAATGGCAAGCTGCTCGATTACCCCGCATGGGGGTAGCTCGCAAGCAACTCACCAAAATCAAACCCGTCTTAACTCATGGGTCTTCGATGCGAGCCTCACAAGGCAATCTCACCTTCCCCAGTGCACCCCCATCCGACCCGCGGCTTCGGGATGGTTCCGACGGCTATGGGATGTCAGAAGAAGCTCTCACTGCCGAATGTAACGACACGAAAATTTTTGTTGCGGCGAAGGAGTGCTGCCAATGAGTCGTGCGATGCTTCGACAGCCCCAAATCTACGCACCGTGTCAAGGGCACTCTCGCTGCCACGGACTCGAAAGCGAACGACTGCTCTGTGACAGAGCAAGGCAGGCAAGACAACGACCGTATCATAAGGTACCGCAAGAGTCTACAGCTAACAATACACTAACCAATCCAACAACATCACCCAACCAAAATCACCCAAACAACATCACCAAACAACATCACCCAAACAGCATCACCCAAACAGCATCACCCAAACAGCATCACCCAAACAGCATCACCCAAACAGCATCACCCAAACAACATCACCGACGAAACACCCAAACCGCCACCACCAACCCTAACCCGTCCATTGTCCTCTTCCCTGCCCCGGAATCTTCACCACCAGCCTGCCCATCACCACCGCCCACATCCCTCAGATACGCAGCCACCACAGCTCCCCAACCGCCGGCATTATCTCTCTGCGAGGTCACCACCACATTCCCTCCCTTCCCGTCACCACCCCCAGCATCAACCACCAAATTCTCCGTACTCTTACTACTCAACGAAAACCACCACGTCCTTCTCGCCCCTTCCACCCACGCCATATTCGTCTGGCATATCCCGCCCGCCGCGCTACACTGCGGGTCACTCCACACGCCATCGTCCATCTTGTTGAAAAAGCTCCACATGGCGCTGCCGTGGACGACCACGTCCCTTGTGTGCGACAGCCGCACGCCCCAGGCGCGTAGCATCTATCATCGTCTTTCTGTCCCTGTTGGTCGTTGCAGTTGGAGAAGGCTGGGTCGCCGTACGCGGCGTCGATGGTCCACGGCGCTGGCGCGCGGGCGGCCGTGCCCTTGCCCTGCCAGTAGGGGGATTCGGTCTGGTGCTGGCCTACGTATAGGTTTGACGCGTTGCGGAGGGAGTACTGGTACAGCACGCAGTGCTCGAACGAGGTGCCGACCAGCCAGGTGGGGGAGGCGTTCTCGATGAGGGCGCCGCGGCCGACGGCGATGTTTTGCGGCGGGTCGGTGGAAGGGCCGTCCAGGCTGTGGTCGGCTACCCACCCCCAGACGTCTTCGAGGTAGGCCGAGGCGGAAGGGGTGATGTGCATGAGCGCGAAGGCGGCTTTGCAGGCGGAGAGGTTGGAGGAGCCGCAGCGGGTAGTGACGAGGGAGTCGATCGAGCCGCCCACGCGGATAACGCTGTTGAAGACGGCGACGTCGCCTGGGGTGGGTGCGGCCATGTTGATCTTGAGGATGATGGCGCCGGGGAGTATGTCGGAGACGGTGAAGAGGAGGTCCGAGATTTGGGCCACGCCGCGTTCACCAGGGTTGCCGACCTTGATGATGGGCTGGGGGTTGGAGGGGTCGGTGAAGAGGGCGCCGGCGCCCGAGATGGTGCTCAAGACTTCGCCGACGAGGCGGGAGCCCGGCGGGACGTAGATGGTTTGGTTGGTACGGTAGATGCCTTGGGGAAGAAGACGATCTTGCAGTTGGCATGCTTTCGGAGGATGGCGTTGATGGCTGGGCCGTCGTCGTGGGAGTCTGCTCACTGTTAGCAGGTATTGGATGCGGCTGGGGTTATCGGAGAGACTTACTGTCTCCGTACACCTTGTGCTCGGGATCTTCCTTGACGCTGACAACCTGACTAATATCGTACTTGTCATACTGCGGCAACGGCGCAGTGAAGTACTTCCCATCCACAAGGAGCCCAGACGGCCTCTGGATGGGATACGTCTTGCCAGCTTGATACCCATCCGGATTCCTCGAGAAATGTCAGTCGCTGTCACTTTTGACACTTAACGCAGACTCACGTATTTCCCATCACCCAAACCTGACCCTCAGGCACCGATCCATGCAGCAGCGTCTTGCCGTCTGTCGACCTCACAGCAACCGCCTCACTCACAGCAAACCCATCCAGCACCAGCGACCCCTGGCCGTTCCCACTGACTGCCGCATTCACGCCCGCCGTACACTTCGACACCTCCGAATCGACGATCGACACCGTTCCCGTGCTGTCCGCAGCACCCATATCGACGCCATAATTACACCCCACGAACCTACACCCCTGAATCGTCGTCACCCACGACCGCTGGATGAAAATTCCCACCCCGCACCGTCAAACCTCAATCCCTTCAGCATATACTGCTGGTTCGCCAGGAGCAAGCCGATCGCACCCCCAGTAAATGAGCAATCCGAGATGATCTTCCCCGACCCGCCCTGGTCCATCGTAATCCCGATATGCCCCGACGACGGCGGCATCACAACATGCACGTTAGCCAAGCTACAGCCCTGCGAGACGGACCACTCGACCGCCCTCGCGGATACGCCGCTCGCGATGCGGGTGGTGGTCGATGCGGAGGTTGCGCACGGCCATGTAGAAGTTCTTGTTGGCGCTGCCCTCGCCCTGATGGGCGTCGAAGCCGCGGATGAGGGGGGTTGTGTTGAGCGCCGGGTCGGCGATCAGCGTGGGCAGGTCGAGCGGGTCGCCGATGAGGAAGGTGTTGACAAGCAGCTGGATGGGCTTCTTGATGAGGTAGGTGCCGGGCGGGATGTAGATATAGGCAGGCATGGTGGTGACGGTGTTGGCGGTGCGGTTCCATGCTGGGGGGGTTTTGTTAAGGGAGGGAAGCTCCATTGGTGGACGGTTTGACATACCGTCAATGGCATGGTTGAAGGCGTCCGAGGAGTCATTCTTGCCCGTGTTGTCTGCCCCATACTGAACGGCAGTGCGGTAGTACTGGTAGGTCGAGTCGGCGGCGTAGGGCGTTGTCCCATTGTGACTGATTTGAGCGCGCCACCACGTTCCTACGTTTCCAGCCGTTGGTCCTTGGCATTGTTGTCTCTGCTGGATCGGTACAATGAGACGCCCTGGAGGGTTGCTTGTTGCGCCTGTCGCAATCGACAAGAGAGCGAAAAGGAGAAGCCTCATGGCGCTACCTGGCGTATGGAGGGACGTCATGCCCTCCGTTTCACGAGAGGATTGACGCTATGAAACGTAATAGATCTGAAACCTTGAACAACAGCAGTCAAGACAAACAGGGCCCGGGAAAGAAGGACACGAAGCAGAGATCTCCATTTAAGGTTGTCAGGATTGAGATGATGCCCAGATGGTATGTCAGCACCAACACAAATTAGCGATAGGACAGGAGCTTTGACAACCATTTTTCCCAGTGCCATCTCGCATGAAGGTGTTGCGGTGTATCCCAATCGGGAGCAAACATGGCCCCAACGTCACGTTCCAAGCTCCATCATAAGGTGCGTGAAGCCAACTGGTTCAAAAAAAAATGGGATCAACAATCGTCTCTGTCGTTCAAGCTGTCCTTGAAAAAAAAAAGAACGGGGAAGCAAGAAAATCTCTGGTTTGGCCTCCTATCTCCTTACTCAGCACTATGCTAACGTTAGTTCGTTCCCCTGGACGGGGGGGAAGGGGAAAAATGGAAAAAGAAATCGACGTGGGCCTGATTCGAACAGACGCTCCCGAAGGAACAAGATTTCTAGTCTTGCGCATTAGACCACTCTGCCACCACTTGGTATATGGAATGATTGTATAGCATCCTATCTGTAGTATCCTCAATTCCCGTTACGATTCAGCCAATCTCTGAACAAAGGGCAGAGTGCAGCGAACGACGGCAGGTTGCAACAAGAGACCGGCGTCCTGCCATAACTCCCAACACTCGTTCACTCCAAGTCCGCTGGTGCCGGCGCTTTTCTGCGCGCTCTTTTCAAATCCCCAATCTTACCATGCGCTAGAACTAAAACTTCCGATTCCCAAATAGTCGCTACCTGGAAACCATGTCAGCCTTTTTGTCACTTCTTGGCTGGAGCTTCCTCCCCAGCGTGAGTCGCAAAGCGATTCCTCCCTCCCTCCCTTAACCGCCTCAGTTAACTAACTTGCAAACCCCATCAGCTGGTGACAGGCTGGACGCAAACCCTCTACTTACGGCATCACCATCCGCGCCGGCGACCCCAAGCCGCAACCGGGCACCCCGCGCTGGGCCGAGCATCGCCGGCGCATCCACATCGCTGTCGTGGCGCTCTATCTGCTCTACACCATCTACGAAGCCGACTACGACCTGCAGCGCGCGGTAGCTTTTACACGGACCTGTCGGTGCCGCTCAACGCCACCGACCGCGAGATCAAGTCGCGCTTCCGCCGCCTCGCGGCCCTCTACCACCCGGACAAGGCCGCGGGCTCCAACGCGCCGACGTCAACGCCTACTTTGTCCACCTCAAGACCGCGGCCGACACGCTCGCCGACCCGGCCAAGCGCTTCGCCTACGAGCGCTTCGGCCCGGACGTCGTCGCCTGGCAGCGGTGCGCCACGGTCCGCGACTTTGTCGTGCGTGGCGCGCAGGCGCTGGTTCCCTACTATGGTTCTGCGGCCGTGTTTTTGTATGGCCTGGGGCTGCTAGGCTATCTCGACTGGGCGCGGTATGAGCGGTGGCTGGTGTTGGCGGTGCTGTTTGTGTTTGAGGTGCACTGCGTGACGCGCCCCGGGATGCCGGCCGTGCTGGAGAAGGTGGTGAATCCCGTGCTGGAGAGGTTGGCGGGGCGCGCGCCATACTTGCAGTTTCAGGCTATCGCGCTGGCGAGGAAGTTGAGCGTGACGGTGTATATTGCTTTCTCGCAGATTGGTCCGCTGCTGGCGGCGGATACGTCGAGTGGGCAGTTGGTGGTGGGCGGGAAGAAGGGGGGAGATGATGAGGCGGTGTTGAAGCAGGCGTTGGAGAGATTGGAGATGACGGCGAAAAGGTTGGATGCGGACGCTACGAGGTTGTTGGAGACGGAGATGGCGCCTTTTGCTGGGGATGAGGAGACGAGAAATTCGATGTGGACGAAGGTCAAGGACTGGTTGGTGCAGAACACCATCAGGTCAGATCCGATGGTGAGGGATGCGCTGGGCAGGTCGTTTGCGAAGCGCAGGGTGGAGGCCCGGCGGGGGCCAAGGGCACAAGATAGAGGCATCTTATAGATGATAGACACACAATTGATTTACCACCCCAGGTGTGCGTGTCACATTAAGTTGTACCTCCCGGGAAATGCCGGGCTATTGAATGTACTAATCAAGCGACGGCACTGATCTATGGGTTGAGCCTCTCTCCTCCCATCAAGGCTACTAAGGCTAAAGCAGTTTCCTAGCAGTTCAAAAATATTATTCTTGCTCATTCATCTGAGCTCGCTGACGGTTGTCCCGAGGCACAGGAGGGCCGCGGTGCCAGGCAGCGCGAGCCGACGGCAGAGTCCAAGCGTCGGTTTCCATGCCAGCACCTTCCGAGACTAGATATAGAAGTTCCAACGAACCAACTTCCGGCCGCCACCCCAAAAGCTCCGTGTTGTAAGGGGCCGGGAGGGGACCGGGTCGTGGGATTCAAAAACGTCCCGGCCACGTTATGTAGTTTCACCGCTGAGAGGCCACTCGTTCTAGTCGAAGTAAAACCACTCCCGAGGTTTCCGTAACCGGCTACCTCCCTTTAAACCGTACATCCGGGAACGGGGTTAGCCGGTGAGCTTTTTGCGTTGCAGTCTTGCCCCCCGTCCCTCGGTGCCATCGTTTGAGACTATTCTGACCTGGAACAGCGTCAAAACAACATTCTAACGCACTCGCAAAAGTTGCCTTACACAGCTCCAACCCGTTCATCCGTTCCTACAACCTTTGTCTTCCCCTCGTCTCAATCGGAATCCCACACACCGCGCCAAACGCCGCCATATCAACACCGCCGACAAAATACACCGGCGCCGTCGTCCCATTCCCAGGCACGTCGCAGCAATAATCGGCGCCAGCAAGCCTGTCGCCCTGTTCAAAAAGCTCGCCACGCCCGTGCCTGCCCCTCTGACCGGCGCGGGGAAAGATCTCGGGCGTAAAAGCGTACAGCACGCCGTACATGATGTTCTGTGCGAACGCCTCGACGCATGAGAAGGCCAGTTGTGAGGACGGGGTCGTACCAAGCTGGACGAACAAAAAGAGGAATACGGCGGAGATGAGGGTCGAGATGGCCAGCGTGCCGCGCCGGCCGAGGAAAGGGGAGTTCATGTCGACGGTGTACGCGGCAAGCAGGCTGCCGGGCACGCCGGCGATGCTGGTGATGGCATAGTTGCGGTAGGTCTCGCCGGTTATCTCGGGGGCTAGGGAGTCGTCGGGCTTGTTGCCGCCGTGGGACAGGTACTGCGGCAGGAAGGCGTTGAAGAGGGGGTAGCCCATCCCGATGGTCGCCCAGCAGAACCAGATGAGGGAGGTGGTGAGGGCGAGCTTGCGGTGTGTGGAAGAGGGGGCGGATGCGCTCGGCTGAGAAGGAGGCGAGGCGGGATCTGATGATGCCTGACGCGGAGAGGCGGTTGAGGGAGGGGTCGGCTGGGCCGTCGACGACGGCCTCGAGGATTTCTTCTGTGAGCCAGGTCTTTCTGCTGTTTTTGTGTGCGATGCCCTGCACGACGGCAACTGCCTCGGCCTGACGTCCTCTTGAAAGGAGGTACTTGGGAGACTCGAACATACGGAAGAGAAAGAAGCGGACGAGAAACATGACGAAGGTGACGATGCCGATAGTCATGACGAAGTATCGCCATCCTTGGTCGGCCGGCCAGTGGGCGATGAAGTACCAGGCGAAGAGGGATGAGCAAAGCTGGCCGATTGGCCACCAGATGGAAAGGAGCGTGAGGAGGGAGCTGGAGGCATCTGGGAGGAACTCGAGGAAGAGGGCACCGTCCACAGGCAGATTGCCACCGACGCCGAAGCCCAGGGCGGCGTACGTGAAGCAGACGCCGCCCCAGCTTGATGCCCATGCAGAAGCAGTGCCGAACACGCTGGCGATTAGCAGGGTCACGTTGAAAGCTACCCGGCGTCCCATGATGTCGGACCCAATGCCCCAGAAGAAGCTCCCAAAGCATAGGCCAACAAACAAGGATGAGGTCGTGTACCGGACTAGCTTTTCTGAGATGCCAAACTCGGCTGAGAGAGACGGGAGGGTAAGGGATACACCCTATTCAGCTTGTCAGTTCCCCATGACAATCCCTGGGCAAGCGGGCCAACCTACTTGCATCCATAAACTGCAGTCAAGAAGAGTCAGTATGGTTCAACAAACGACTCAAGGGGCGCTCACTTGTCTGCAAACCAACCAAACCCACAGAGCACAAACAGTTGCCAGTTATACCTCCCCATCCCAATATCCTGGATCGCTTTGTTGATGAGGCGAGATTTCACTGACACACCATTAGATTTCACTACCCTAGAAGGGCATTTACCGGGACACTCACTCTCATAAGCTGTCGATTTCTCGACTCCCCCTCCCGTCCTGACCTCCCTCCTCAAACCCTCAATGCTGTACTCACGAACTTGTCTGCTCGTCAAGAGCATCCCCATACCCTCTTCGTCGTCATCCTTGTCTCCTCCCGCCCTCTTCGAAAGCCCCATCATCCGAGTTTCCCTCCCGCTCGGCGTTCCGTTGCCCAGATCTGTAGGCATGGCTGTGCTCATGGGCCTCGTCGAGCGGTACCACCACGGTAGTGTAATCGCGTGTTGATGTCTGGGGCCGGCGCCAGGCCCAAAGTCTTGGTAGCATCTCGGCTGTTCGGGTACTTCTCATACAGTCCTACCACGTCCTCACCAGCTGGTCTTTGAAACGGCGGTGCGGCGGGTTGGCTGGAGAAATTCGAGTCAAGCGTCACACGTCAATGTGCTCATCTCCAGCAAAAAGACACGTTGGTGCCCGACGCTTACAGTTTACAGTTGCCGTATATTGAAGGAAATGGAAGATCCGGAAGAAGAATGATGAGACCGAAAGTAGAGTCCCACTCGAAGTTCGATCATCCATCCCCGACCCTCGCACAGGTCCCGCGGGCTGCATGACAAACCCATGCGCATGCTGCAGCCAATCAATCAGAGGCAGGAAGACGCCACCCGCGGGGGGTTGCGCATCACCCGGCGCACCTTCCGAGAAGATCACGATGCCGTTTTGAGCAGCTCGCTCGATGGACAAGCAAAAGAGAGGACGACTTCGGTGGACAACGAAAAAGAAAGCGATCGTATCTCGACGTGGGCCTGATTCGAACAGACGCTCCCGAAGGAACAAGATTTCTAGTCTTGCGCATTAGACCACTCTGCCACCACGCCTTGAATGCTTGTTGTTCACGTGACTGTCAGCTGCAATTCTATGGCAGAGTCTGCGGGGTCATTCCTTTCTCTGTCCTTGGTTGCAGCTATGTACACGAAATTCAGGCCAAGCCTTCACTTCCTCTCACCCTCAGTCGGCTGGTATTGGCGGTGAGAATTCGGCTCATTTGTATATATTGGAATTTCTCGGTTTGTGGAATGTTCGAATAAGCTTATCGACCGCCCGTGCCCCAACCCGCTGCCCGTCCCACCTCAAAAGCCGCAAAAACCGACTTCGTGGTACAGCAGTGAGGAAATCGGTTAACGTGTCAGAAGGGAGTTGCGGATGGACGACTTGTCGGCGGCATCATCATGCGTACCGGACATGTCGCTGCCGCTGGGAACTTCGGCGGCACCCCGAGTCAGTCACCCCTTCTGCGATGCTGGCGGCTGAAACGGCGGTTTGTCAGCGTCCTTCCTCGTTTCGCTGACAGCGGCATGCTTCCGATCCATGAGATCCAGTGGGTAACGTCGCACAGCCGGGTAGCGACGTGCGAATCACCGCATGGTCCTTACACCAGAATTGGGGGGCCTTAAGCGAGAGGCTGCCGGTGTCTGGCTCGTCTCCCCGACTGGAATCGGCCAGCCTGCTCGGCGGGGGGAGTGTTCCATCGGTATTGAGATCCCCAGAAGTCAAGAACTAAGCACGGCTTGCGGCAAGGAAGCTCGGAGGCAAAACATGCTGGCCCTTCTGTGGAAACCGGGGATCGGTTCTGCAACTCCAACCCCGACATCGCCATTTCCTGATTCGGCCAATGCCTCGGCACTCGACGCGATTTCTTGGGGAACCCGGTCCCTGTCAGTGCGGGGAGCCAAGCGGCAAGCGAGGGCCGGCCAATCGGGAAGGCGGCAGCTTCCAGCAGCGGCTCGACCCCGGTCAGCATGGACGACACGGAGAACACAGAGAGCTCAGCTGGAAAGTCCCAGCTGGTAAATGTAGTTACTGTGTAAGTGTCCAAATTGACCGCTTTGTGGTTGCGGCAGGCCAGAGAGCCCATTGCTTCAGACCGCGGGGAAGGCCGGTATAGTTACTTTTTACACTTCCCTTCTTTCGTTTTCAACAAGGTGTGGCGCTGAGGCAGCGTCCGGAATTACCAGGATATCAACACCCTCAGTCTTTCCGCCGCCCACGTCGACGATTCCGACAGGCTGTATACCCTCGCAAGGTTACCAAGCTTCAGCAACTCCACCTCGCCGGGGTATGCGGGGTTCCTTTGGAGATTCGTCTGGGCTAGGGGTACCTTGTCCTTGACACACAGCGTGGTTCGCGGTAGACGAGCATTTCGTTGATAACCACTGTTCTTCCCGGCTTCCCATAAAGCTCCAGGTCGCTTTCATTTCATCATTTCTATCGGATAGCACCTCTCCCACTCTGCGACTCCCTTCCCTGAGGAGAATTTTTGTTTTTCGTCTGCCCTCCTCCCTGCAACTCACACTGGTTGAGAAAGTGTGGTGCGACATACACTCGCCCGCCTTGTTCCATACCTCAATTTCCAGGGGCGAGCCATCTTCTACCTCACTCTCTCTCTCTCTTGCCCCTCTCCTTACCAATATTGAAGGATCTCTTGTCCCAAATTACACACTTCACTTTTTGTTCCGCCACCACACATTCCAACGGTTCCCGTCCTCAAGATGACCATCACGTCGCGCTGGTCAGTGCCTATTCCGCGCTGCTCGCTGCAGCAATGGATCTTCGGCTCGGCCTGCGGCCCAGTTAAGGACAAGCAGGCCTTCATCGACCCCGAGAACCCCGATAACAACTTCCTGACTATGGCCAACTACCGCCTCCTCTCCAAGCGCGTGGCCCTGGGCCTGCTCAAGGCCGGGATAAAGAAGGAAGACCGGGTGCTCATCTTCTCGGGCAACCACATCGTTTTTCCCTGCATCTTCCTCGGCGTCCTGATGGCTGGCGGCATAGTGAGCGGCGCCAACCCGTCCTTTGTGCCGCGGGAGCTGGCCTACCAGCTCAAAGACAGCGAAGCTAGCTTCTTGTTTGTCGCCGAGAAGGCGCTGAAAACGGCCCTCGAGGCGGCAGCAGAGGTCGGCCTGCCCAGGGACCGCATCTTTGTCTTTGGCAACGACGTCCTCCCCGCTCCTGAGCTGGCCCGATCCCCGAGCCCCGCCCGGGAGCAAAAGGTCGCGTCGACGGCGTCCGCCACTGGACTGAACTCCTTGCGGGCAACCTCTCCCGCGCCGAGACGTGGAGCTGGGAGGAGCCTTCCGACCCGGAGGAAACAACCTGCTGCCTCAACTACAGCAGCGGCACCACGGGCGTGCCCAAGGGCGTCGAGATCAGTCACTACTCGTACGTGGCCAACGGCGTCGGCGTCGTGCACATCAACCGGCTGCGCCCGGACTGGGAAGAAAAGAACGCCCGTGACCGCGGCCTCGCCTTCCTGCCCCTGTACCACGCCTACGGCCAGACCTACTTCATCGCCAACCTCCCGCGCCTCGGCATCCCCGTGTACGTCATGCCATCCTTCGACTTCGTCAAGATGCTCGAGCACATCCAGCGCTTCCGCATCGCCACCCTCCCCGTCGTCCCGCCCATCGTCGTCATGCTGGCCAAAGCACCCGCTGTCCAAGAAATATGACCTCTCCTCGCTCGAGCACATCGGCTCCGGCGCCGCGCCGCTCGCCAGGGAAGTCTGCGAGGAAGTCGAGCCTGTTCGCCGGCCGCGACGTTGTCGTCCGTCAGGGCTGGGGCATGACCGAGGTGACGTGCACGTCCATGTCGTGGGACCCCACTATGACAGTCGGGCCGTCGGCCGGCGTCGGCGAGATGTGTCCGAACTGCAAGGCGAGACTGATGTCGCTAGACGGGAAGACGCCTGTCGAGAAGGCCGGGCAGAGGGGCGAGCTGTGGGTTACGGGCCCGACGCTGATGAGGCGGTACTGGCGCAAGCCAGAGGCGACGAGGGAGACAATCGTGGTGGACGAGGACGGGACGAGGTGGCTGAAGACGGGGGATATCGCGTTTGTGGAGGAGTATAAACCGGGGGGCATCTTCCATGTGGTGGACCGCGTGAAGGAGTTGATTAAAGTGAAGGGGAACCAGGTCGCGCCGGCGGAGCTCGAGGGGATCCTATTGGAGAGTCCAGATGTGGCGGACGCCGCTGTGGTCGGGGTCACGATCAATGGGGAGGAGGTGCCCAGGGCATATGTGGTGAGGAGGCCAGGATCGCAGGCGACCGAGCAAGATGTTGCCAGGTGGATGGAGGGGAAGGTGACCAGGTATAAGTGGCTGAAGGGTGGCGTGGTGTTTGTGGATGCTGTGCCCAAGAACCGGTGAGTGCTCCAGGTCTCCTCCATCCACGTAAACATTGCGATGATACTGACTTGGTTTTGTAGTCCGGCAAGATTCTCCGCAAGATCCTCCGCGAGCGGGCCGCAAGGAGGTCGGCGACAGCGCGCCCAAGCCGTCGAAGCTTGCCTAAGCAGGACGCGCACCGAAGTAGACGAATTTCGAGCGTTTCAAGATGCTTCCAGGGGTTGCAAATACTTGTGGTCAGTCTCGATGAGCAATGGAGCATGGAAGTAGAGTTGGAGTGAGCATATCTGCAATGATTGTCCGCCGCCAGGGGAGCATGGCTCAGGACGTAAGCGAGTGCGTTCAGTGGTGTCTGCGGCTTAAATGGAGCTGGTTGATGATGTATTAAACATACAAAGCAATAACCAAATTCAAGCGTGCCTGGACAGCGCGGTATGGTGATAGTGGTGCCTGTGGTGAGGCACTCCAAGCGGCCTACAAGTTGGAAACAGATGTTGCCTGCTCACGAAGCCAGGAACAAAGCCCCAGTGATCAAGAGTTCTGGACTGGAATACCAAAGTGGGCACATTTCTCTTCACCGAAGATACCTTACTTCTTCTGGGGAAAACTCCTTATCCATTCAACCTCGTGTGTTGGTATAATACAGTTGTTATCCACTTATCCCTGGGCCCTCCGGCTAAGGCTGGGCCTGATCACAGTGTTCCCTTGATGGCTCTCAAAAGGATATCGTGGCAACGAGAGCAGCAGTGCATGCAGATTGGCAGTAGATAGGGATCTGCAGGGGCAAGACAAAGCCTTTCATAGGATGGACCTTCAGGCAGACATGGTCAAGCACATCACATCGCCATCCGGAGGAGGCAGCAAACAATTTCCCAGGGACAAATCTTAGGATTTTCTATATGATATTTGCCAAGGTAGATTATCAGAGGTACACTCCAATATCACAGGATATCAGAACACCTCGATAGCTCCGTGATTTTGTTTGCCAGAACTGGCAATCAAATTGCTGGATAAAAGCTGAACCCCAAGAGAGGAAACCCTCCCCTTCAGAGCTCAGAAACGAAGTGAAGATGTGCCAAGAAGCAACCGCCAGTTCCCTAGTGGTCTACTACCAAGGCAGCTAGGCCATGCCCTCTGCCGGGCCGTTACACGAGCTCCGCTCTTAGAAAAGCTTATGCTCCAGCGTCATATCCGACTCGGGCTCCAGCCCAAACACACGCGCGGAAGGATGTTGGCGAGGGCGGCGCGCTGCTTAGCAAGGCATTAACTACGGGGTGCCCGGCGGGTCAGGGGCGCTTGAGCAGTAGCTGAGGACGGACAGGACCG
>JARNGD010000041.1:0-231583 GCA_031001845.1 Achaetomiella virescens
TCTTTAAGGTAATAGCCTCTACTATAGTTGAGGTAGTAGCCGACCAACTATTATACTACTTTATTCGTTACTAATAGCTTCCCTCTAGAATTATTTCGGATAGAGGCCCCTAGTTTATAAGCCTAGTCTAGAAACGGATTTACGAGCTACTTAGGATTACTCGGCGGCTATCTCTACTACACCTAAAACTAAATAGAGTAATAAAGCGTATAAAACTAGGTTATAGAACATTACTTATACTACTTTATAATATATCGCTAGAATAACTAGGCTAGGCTGCTACGTATAGCGATGCTGGCCATTAATAACTAGGTTGCTATATCTACTAGCCTAAGCCTATTCTTTATAAATATAGTTAACGTGGACCTCCTCGGCCTAACTAGAGGGGCAGCTGACTTGCGGACTATAGAGGTCTCCCTAATCGCCTAAGGTAAATCCTTCGTCGTATAGCTTAAGGAGCAGCTAAGTTCGCCTAAGCCACGATAGCTACTATATAGGAGCGATAAAAGAATACGTAAAACCAAGACCAGTTAAGTGGCTAAGCAGTTCAATACGGGATAAGGTCTAGCTTTACTTGAAAAACGTCAGGACCGATAGGCCTTCGAAGAAGCTCGACTAGCGTACCCCAAGTATATATTAATAGAGCTCGTCGGCTCCATGCCTGCCGCCTGATACACCTCTAGGTATCTACAACGTTTTCTACGTCTCGTTCTTGAAGAGGGCGAGCGATGACCCCCTTCTATTATAAGTATATGACGATGCCCAACCCCCGGCCGTATCTTGGAGGAAGCTAGTGAAGAAGAGTAGCAAGTCGAAGAGATCCTCAAAGCAAAGACGTTAAGGCGTAAAACAAAGGTGTTAGTTCAAGTAGATAGGATACGCGTAACCTAATAAAGAGCCTCTAAAGCGCCTTCCTCGATATAGAGGCCTTGAATTCGAAGCGGTATACGGCAAGATATCCCTTAACTAAGAGAGGGAAGCTGCGTTTTCGGACCTGCAAGAGCGAGGAGGGGGGTAATATAACGGGCTAGCCCGATGTAGGGCCTCGGCGGCCCTCGGCCAAGGCGCCGGCTTATAGCCCCAGCCCGGCGTCCGAACCCCTAGGCCCGTTGCCCCTAATAACGGCGCTAGGCACTCAGGCGACGACATGACCTATAGCCTCCCTCTAGTTATAGGGAGCGCTAAACCGCTAGAATAGCTGTTTCCTTTCTTTTCCTTCCTTTCCCTAAGTTTAGTATACTCGTAGAGTCGTCACCAGCTAGTTGCAATATATCCTGGGACCGTTACATCTCTAGCTCAGTCTGGTCCAGTTACTGATCCTCACTGAGCTATCCGGCTTAGTTACGCTCATTCACTGATCCCTACTGATTCCTGCCGTTGGCTCATTTGCTTGGCACCACTGATCTTATATTAGCTCAGCCTCCGTGTGAACATTGATTGGCCCTGCTTGCTTCCGGTTGGCCCTACCCGGCCGCAATATATGGTTGGTTCGTGACACTTATCTGATCGCTCGCTTACTATCCACGTTACAAGTCAGGAGTTGAGGCTTGGGATGTTGTGCTGAGTGTTGCCGAGCCCTATAGGGATCAGGCCGTTATATATCTCAAGGCAAGCCTCAATTCGCTGTTATGATAGATGATTACATCATAATTAACTTCTTTTACGTTTATCTCTAAGTAGGCAAGTCTCAACTAACTCTTTTGATAGACGATTGCATCATAATTAACTTCTTATGATCATTGTCAACGTAGGCAATTTATTATACACTAGTAATACTAGTAGATATGATTATAAAAAGTCGAGCTCTGCAGCTAGTGAGACCCTCTTATATCCTCAACTATTCAACACTGCCACTAAAGGAAACACCTAAAACCCCAAAACCTCTCTCAGATAATATGCACCTTTGCACAATTTCTTTTCTCGCCAGTCTTGCTGCTTGGAGAGGCGCATGTAACTGTGTGGTGAGTACTACTAGTAGCTGTTAAATGCGTTTGTTATAGCATCTGCTTATACTAGTTATGAGTATAGCCGTTTCCGCCAGGTGCTCCCTGCGACATACCTTATCCCTTTGATTGTGGCCGTATGCCGATAGTCCATATACATGAATGTTGCGTAAGTGTTGATTTACGATATGATATAGTAATAGTACCTGACTAACAAACATTTAGACCACTCAGGCTGAGTGTCACGAATTAAGCCAATAGGATGGCCGCAGGAGGCAGACCTAGTGGGGCGTGGCAGACGGCCACGGACCAATCGTTACGAGAATAAGGCACACCAATCGGAGGAAGGCCAAGAAATGCTATGAGGACGTATAGGGGCGAGCAGGTTGCAGGATGCAAGATGCTAGAAACGCTCAGGGGCATACCACCACGGAGCATCTAGGATGCTATAATTGATCGAGGCGCGAGCGGTGCTCGCGCCTTGGGAGGAAGCTTGTATATAGTTTACGATCTACCGCCTTCGGGCACTCCAGAGCTTCCTCAGTAAGCAATCATACAAGCAGTATTACCCTACTATTGAACAGTTGCTTGTGTGCACTTGTTTTAGACCTTTTGGCTCTACCGAACAGTCATCCTGAACCCGGAAACACCTTCAGGAGTCCCTTTTAGACGAGGGATCCGACCGTTCGTCACAGGCACGCACCGACAGACGCTCGAGGGGCATAGCAACTAGGTCTTGGCAGTTGCCTTCTCGCCGGATGGCAAGACGCTCGCGTCGGCTTCGTTCTATCGTACGGTCCGGCTCTCGGATGCAGCGACGGGCGCATACCAGCAGACGCTCGAGACCCATCAATCCATCTTAAACGTAACATTCTCAGAAGACGGCCAGTATTTGAAGACGAGTTATGGATTGCTTAGACTCTCGTCGACTTCTGTCTCTCCTGAGAAGAAGTTTATGTCATGCTCTATTTGTTGATGGAGTGGATAACCCTGGATGGAAAGGGTGCTCTATGGCTCCCAGTGATTCTAAGCTACAAGTGTAGCTCGATACGAAAATACGATGGTCTTAAGGCATAGGTCTGGTGGACTAACATTCTTGCAATTCAAATTTCTGTAGGGTAACGTACTTGCAGAGGAAGTGGGTAAGCATAGCAAGTGGCGACTTTAATCAGACCTTCGTGACTTTATGTAAGTCAATTCCGCCACAACGCCTTCTATCAATTAAAACTACTCGGGATCGCCATCTTCAGAGGCCTCGCAAACCACTTGACAGGTTCGTGTATTGTGGCCAGGCTTCTTGTGTAACGGGCTAAGCCCGTTGTGGGGCTCGGCAGCCCTCGGCTAGACCTTTGGGCAACGACTTCCATCATGCCTTCCCTTTTTGGCCGTTGCCTCCCTCTGGTCTGGTTAAGGCCACGTCATGTACTTCGCTCTCCCTTCTTCTTCTTTTCCTTCTTTTCCTCAGCTTGGGATTCTCCGTAGCAAAGGTATCGCCAATTGAAACGCCATTGCCGCAGACCCTTACATCTTGCAGTTGCTGCAGAGCCAAACGCGTAGCTCATACACGGTTATACAACCACCACTGTCTGACGATTCTTCACAACCTTGATTACCAAGCCCCGGTCGGCTATCAAAACTATAGCTTCTTATAAATAAGTGATCCTCCATACTGCAAATGTATTTTCTTTGTCCTACGTCGCTTCCTTTGCCGCTCTTTTGCTGCACGTAGCTGTCAGACCGGTCGGCAGTGACAGCATGTCCCGAACCTCCGGGCCGACCTGTTGCCCTGGAGGTGCGCAGGCGGCGAGCCTATAGTAGACTATCCGAAGCTATATACCTAGCAACTAATAGGTGGTAGCTATACACCTCGCATGCAACTTAGAGGCTTTAGGGACGCAAGCTGAGAAAGGGCATTAGAGGGAGCGATAGTAAAATAGAGGAAATATTATACCAATAAGAAGGATATTAAGGAAGGGAGAGTCGGGAGGGTCTAGAAGAAGGCAGAGTTTAATACAATCCCTGTAGAACGCCTACCTTCACTTGGCTACTAACCTATAACGTACATTATAAGCGAGTGGCCTATATAAGCGAGTGGCCCACTTTGGACGCGACGCGACACCTTTACCCTAAACAACAACCTTCCTCCACCATCCAAGATGCCCGCTGCTTCAAACGAAGGCCAGATACTCTTGGCCCTTCAAGCTCTTCAAAACGACAAGAAACTAAGCGTACGAGCCGTAGCTAAGATTTACGGGGTCGCCCGTAAGACCCTGGGCCGCCAACGCGCCGGCAAGCCTACACGATGCAACACCACGCCTAAGTCGAGGAAGCTTACTCCATTAGAAGAGGAGGCTATTGTTCAATATATCATTGAGCTATCTGAACGAGCTTTTCCTCCAAGACTGCGTGGTGTAGAAAAGATAGCCAACCAGCTATTCCACGCATGCGATATGCCTCCTGTCGGCAAGCTCTAGGCCTACAACTTTGTCAAACGCCAGCCTAGCTCCGTATACGTTATACGTATAGATACGACTACTAGAGGGCTAAGTGCGAGGATCCAAGGATCATTGGCGAGTGGTTCACGCTCGTACGAAATACTAAGGCAAAGTACAGGATCGTGGATGACGATATCTACAACTTCGACGAGACCGGGTTCATGATGGGCTAGATCTGCCCGGGCAGGTAGTTACGACCTTAGATGGCTGTAATAGAGCAAAACTAGCCTAGCCTAGCAACCGCGAATGGGTAATAGTGATCTAGGGAGTTAATGCCCTTGGCTAGGCCATCCCTCCCTTTATCATCTTGGCTGCGTAGTACTACCTCGCTTACTATATACTAAATGCAACCTCCCGGCCAACTAGCGCATTGCAACTACCAAAATGGCTAGACTACTAATGCGGTAGGCCTGGATTATATCAAGCACTTCGACTTCATACGGCACTTCGTATGAAGGGCAAAAAACGACTATTGATCCTCGACGGCCACGAAAGCTACCACTCTACCGCATTCGAGCTCTACTACAAGGAGAATAACATCATTACGCTCTATGCCTCCGCACTCCTCCTACAAGCTCCAGCCTCTCGATGTTGGCTATTTCGGGCTATTGAAGCAGTCGTATAGTCGCTAGATCGAGGACCTAATATACGCGTATATCACCTACGTAAGTGTGAGAGACGAGCAATATATAGGCGAGGCTCAAGGGCGCTGGCAAATACTACTCAATTCTGCTAATCGAAAGCTGAGGAGGAGAGAGGGAAAGATAGGAATACAGGCCACGCGATGCGTGGAAAAAGGGGGAACCCCCTGCCAGAAGAAGCTATTCCCAGTGCGGAAGCGCACCTATAACCCCAACCCTAGGTGCGCCTTAGGTGCGCCCTGGGTGCGCTCACCGTCACAGTAAGCAAGCTCGAGTTCCTCTACGCTTTCGCGAGGCCTTCTTTGCTTCTATAACGGAGAAGAATATATAGGGTGGCTTTGCAGGGGCTGGCCTAGTGCTATACGACCCAGAGAGGGTACTTTCCAAGCTGGATATCAGGCTTTATACGCCAATACCTCCAAACTCAACGCCTGGCACTATACAACCCTAGGTCTTCCAGACACTATACAACCCCCGAGAAGCCGAGGCGTAGTCAACGCTCATCAAGACTCGCATTGCTAACTATCAAAATAGCTCCCTAACTTCAATGTTGGCTGCTGTAGACCAACTTGCTAAGGGTATAATAGCTGTGATGCACTAGGTGGCCCTCCTTCGGTCAGAGGTCTTCTAATGAGGCACTAAGCAAGCGCCGCGTGCTAAGAAAATACGTATGCAGCTTGGAGGGTCACTTACTATGCAAGATGCAATGGATCTACTGAATTAGAACGCTGTTAGGTAGGGGGGCAGTATAGGAAACGTAGCCGGATAGTAGTGGTTCAGGGGGGTCGTACGAAGATTCGGTGCTATAGGGTGTGCGGCAAACCTGGCTATAATGCGTGCACTTGCCAGGAGGCTGCAGAATCATCTGATTCATCTATTTCTGATATAATTATGGTTGGTTGCTAGTATTGTTGTAGTATAATTGAGGATAGTGTTCGTGGTGTGGGAAGTGGGCCACTCGCTTATATGGGCCACTCGCTTATAATGTACGTTATACAACTTTTATATACTTAGCTCGTACCCCTTTACTCTAACGTTAATCTATCAGAGCCTAGGCTAGCTCCCTAATACGTTAAAACTCTCTCCACTTCAAGGGTATTAGACCGTTAGGGACGAGTATAGCACCTATCCTTCACTTTCGAGCAGTGTCTAAGCAGCGTATACCGGCATATAACCCTCTTCAACGTATACTACTAGCCTCCTTAACGCCTTAGTTCAGCCCTAGGCTACGATAACCCACTAGGCTTAAGATACGCCCTAGGACAGTGTGTAACGGTCCCAAGAGTGTATTGCAACTATTTGGTGACGACTCTACGAGTACATCCAATCTTGAAGAAAGAAGAAGAAGAAGAAGAGAAAAGGGAACGAGGAAGAAGAGGAAGGGCGTAGCAAAATGGATTGACGTGGCCTCTGCCTGACTAGAGGAAGGCAACAACCCGAAAGGGGTAGGCACGATGAGGGTCGCTACCTATAATGTTGGTGTTGACATTCAGGGGCAAGGGTGCCTAATAAGGGTTAGGGTTGGCCAAGGGTTGCTAAGGCTATTATAGGGCTCAGCCTATTATATTACCCCCCTCCTCTCCTAGGGGAGAATCGTCCGCTATTATCTTCCTATATATAGCCTCAAACCAGTCTAGGGCCTCCATCTCTAGGAAGGCGCTTAGGGGTTCCTATAGGCTGTACGTAGCCTACCTACTTGACTTGTACCCTGTTCTAGCTCTTATGTCTTGGCTTAAAGAATTTCTTCGACTTACTATTCCTTTTTGCTATCTAGGCTATCTTCTAGGATGATTGCTAGTAGTTATATATCATGCTTCTATAAGGGAAGTGGGTCATCGCTAGCTCTCTTCAACTATATAATATAGAAGACGTTGTAGATGCCTAGTATATCTAGTTAGCAAGCGTATAAGCCGACTAGTTCTATGACTATATATTTGGCATTGAGCTAGTCGAGCTTCTTCGAGGGTCTACTAGTCTTGACGTTCTTCAAGTGTAACTATACCTTATCTCTAATACGAAATTGCTTAGCAACCTATCTATCCCAATTGGTATACTCTTCTTATCGTTCTTATACTACTATTATAGCTTGTACTACTTCTATTGCCTCTTTGAGTTTAGCGACGAAAGCTTCTTATAGGCTACTAGGACCTTCTAGTAGTTCGTAGTCCTTTTCGCCTCTCTAGATAGGTCAAATAGATCTACATTCGTAGCTATATATTAGGAAGAAGGGGCTAATGCTTATCGACGTTGTAGTTCGGTTGTTGATAGCTAATATTACTATAGGCAATAGGTTTGCCTAGTCATCCTACGTATATCGTATAGCAATATAGGTAATGCTCTACTACCTAGTTGGCTCGTTCCGTTACGCTATTAGTTTCTAGGTAGAAGGCTATTAATAGCCGCCGAGTAACCTTAAGAAGTTTATAGATCGTTTCTATACTAGACTAATAAACTAAGGACCTCTATCTAAGATAATCGCTAATAGGAGACTATAATGCCGAACGAGGTAGCTAAGTAGCTGCCTGGCTACTACTTTGGTTATTCGAGGCTATCGCTTTAAATATCACGCTCTTTGATAGGCGGTTAGTAACGACTATAATCGTATCTGCCTAGTTAGGGCTAGATAGGGGTAATCTAGTGATAAAGTCTACTAAAATCTCGCTCTAGATTTGGTCAGAGATAGGCAATAGCTTTAGCAGGCCTCTCTACTTTTCTCTCTATATTGCCGTCCTTCTATATATATCGTAGTTCTAAAGGAACTTCTAGATATCTTGGCTAAGGCTAGGCTAGGTGAAATTCTATAAGATTAGTAGTTTAGTAAGGTCCCTACTAGGGTAACTAGAGAGAGCTAGTTATATATCTCTTAGATAATTCAAATGAGTAGTTCGAAGAATAGGATCTAAATCCGTCCCCTCTAATAAAGTCGTTTTCCCTTATCAATAATATTCTAAGATTGAGATAGGTAGTCCCTATTATAGTAGTAATTGTCTTTCCCCCTAGGTAACTATCTAATAGATCAACTAGTACTAATTATTAGCTTTAAGTCCCTAATTCTAGAGGTCCTTATAGGCCGTTAGCGAAAGGTTCTTAGGTAGGTCTGACTTATTAATAGCGTCGTTATTATCTCTATCCTAGTCGCTAGCTCTTATAAATCCTATATTGACTTTCGTCTTCGGCTAACTAGAAGGGGGCTCTATTTCTCTAGGTATTACTATATCTAGGAGAGTCTTGACCTAGGCTTATATATAAAGAATAGCCTCTCTAACTTTCAATAACTAGAAGTAACGCCCTGCTAGACGTTCGTCAAAACTATTAGCTAGTATATCCTATTCTCTCTTAGAGGGCATTAGGGACTACTACTTCCTTACTAGGTTAGTATCTTAGCTTAAAGTTATAGTAGGCGAGGATCTCTACCTAATAGACCTATCTCTTACTTAACTACTATTTCTTCTAAAAGTATTTGAGGTTCTTATAATCTATCTAGATCTCGAAGGATAGTATACTCTATAGCTCTATATCCTACTACTTAAGGCATCGTACGATAGCTAGGAGCTCCTTATTATATATAGGGTAGTTGCACTCTACTATATTATTCTTCTTCGAGAAGAAGGCTACTAGTCGTAAGATTCCTCGTTGTATACTAAGAAAGTGCTCCTCTAATTATATACCCTAATAAGTCTATTTCGACTACTATCTTCTAGTCTAGATCCTACTAAGCTAGGACGGGGTACTAATAAGAGGGTTTTAAGTTGCTCGAAGGCTTCCTCGTACTAGGTAACTAGGTAAAGGGGACTCCTTTCTTAGTAAGGGTAGTTAAGGGTATTACTTATTAAGAAGTTCGGGATAAACTCTTAGTAGTAGTTAGCGAATCTAATAAACCTATAACTCCCTTAATAGATTTAGGTACTCCTACTACTTAATCGCCTCAATTTTTTCTAGATTAATATAGATCCCCTTCCTAGCTTCGACGATAAACCCTAGATATTGACGCTCTTCGCCTCGAAGTTGTATTTGTCGATATCAACCTAGAGACGCCTCTTAGAGTCTCTTTATAACTATTTTAACTTTCCTCCTATAGTAGGAGCGGAACTATCGGAGTAGATAATGATATTAGCTATATATACTAAGCAGAACTCGAGGTACTCCTATAACGTCTTATTAATATAGCGCTAGAAGATAGCTAGTACGCTAGTTAGGCCGAAGGGGGTAACCAGCCATTTATAAAGCCTATATCTTATATAGAAGGCTATCTTCTATTTATCTCCCCCCTTGATCTAGATCTTATAAAAAGCAGCAATTATATCTAGCTTCGTAAGCTACTTCGCCTTTAATAGAGATCTAAGTATCTCGTTAATTAAGGGGAGTAGAGACTAGTCCCGGCGTATAATAGCATTTAACCCCTATAGTCGATATAAAAGCGAAGTCCACCCCTAGGCTTCCTAATAAATAAAATAGGGGCTAAGGCTAACAAGCTACTTGCCTAGATAAAGTTCTTATTAAGAAGTTCTATAAAAGTTCTTCGTAAAACGATTAATTCTTCCCTCGACATTCTATAGAGTAGCCCCTAGGGTAGGGGTTTTTCTTGTCCGTTCTTATCTTTCTCTAATAGGATCTCGTAATCTATCTCTAGTTAGTAGTAGTAGTTGATCTACAACGTTCTAGTTAAAGAGGGGAAGGAATTTGTAGTAGTATTATAGTAGTTTCTATCTAGGATCTCTATACTTCTTCGGCGCTAGGGCTTTCTCGATATCTGCTAGACTAGCGGCGAATAATCTAATAGGCTTCTCCTTCTAGTTAGAGCATATTCTCTAAGCTCTTCTTATAAATGCTCTAAAAATACTTGCAGATTATTGGGAGACTAATAGGGTACTCCCTCCTCTTAGCTCCTTTCCTTGATTATAAGCCCCGAAGTCCTAATCCTTAATTCCTTCTAAGAGGGGGAGAGGGTTACCTCTTTAGTATCTATCTAAGGTCGTCCGAGGATAATATCGTCCTTCTAGTCTAGGATAATAAAAAAAAACGCGGTTGCATTTATATCTATGATATCTATATCTATATAGGCTATATATCGAATAAGGCCTTTAACTATTATATTGACTTACTCAAGGTCTCGTAGGGTGATAGGAATATATAAGAGGTATAGACGTTTCGTAAAGGAGAGACTAATAGTAGCAAAACTCAAATATCTACTATCGATAAAGGCTTTATAGTGAATTCCATTAACACTAAAGTTAATATAGATAGGCGGGCTATCTATCGTCTTCTCTATTCTCTTTTATTCTCGTACTACCTCTAAGTACTCCTAACGACGACTTCTACTAGGAGCTGATCTTTTAACTCCTTATCGCTTTCCTCTATCTAGTTGGAGGGTCCCTATCTATATCTACTAGATCTTTGATCCTTAGGAGCTTAGGGTGCGATTTTTTAATACGAGCCTAGGTTAATGTGCTAGAACGCTATAGGGGAAGAAGTAGGCATTCTATAATCTAATATCCCTTCCTTCTATATCATAGATATTACTTCTCCTTATAGCGTAGCTCCATTTCCTTGTTGTAACGGTCTTAGGAGTGTATTCAACTATATGATGACGTCTCTACAAGTACATCCAATCTTGGAGAAAAGAAGAAGAAGAAGAAAGAAGAAGAAAGAAAGAAAGGGAACGAGGAAGAGGGGGAAGGACGTAGCAAAGTAGGTGACGTGGCCTCTACCTAACTAGAGGAAGGCAGCAACCCGAAAGAGCAGGCACGATAAGGGCCGCTGCTAGCGATATTAGTATTGACGTTTAGGGGCAGGGTATATATAAGGGTTAGGGTTAGCCAAGGGTGGCCGAGGCCTGCCTAGGGCTTAGCCTATATATTACCCCCCTCCCCTCCTAGGGGAAACATCGCTTTCTATAATCTTTCTATAGGTAGCTTTAAACCGTCTAATGCTTCTATTTCTAGGAAGGCGCTTAAAGGTTCCTATATAGGTTGTATATAGCCTACCCACTTGACTTATACTCTAGTTCCGGCTCTTATTGTCTTAGCTTAGAGGATTTCCTCGACTTGCTATTCCTTTTCGCTATCTAGACTATTTTCTAGTACAATTGCTAGAGGTTGGGTATTATCCTGCCTCTATAATAGTAGTAGATCATCGCCGGCTCTCTTCAGCTATATAATAGAAGACGTTGTAGATGCCTAGCGGTATATCTAGACGGCAGGCATAAGAACTAATAAGTTCTATAACTATATATTTGGCATTAAGCTAGTCAAGGTTTCTTCGAGGGCTGGTTAGTCTTGACGTTCTTTAGGTATAGCTATACTTTATCTCCTACTCGAAACTGCTCTACAACTTGCCTATTATAGTTGGTATATTCTTCTTGCCGTTCCTAGGCTATAGCTATCGCGGCTTATACTACTTCTATTGCTTCCTTAAGCTTAGCGATAAAAGCCTCGCTATAGGCTACTAGGGATCTCCTAGTAGTATATAGTTCCTCCCGCCTGCTAGTCAAATCGTAGAGGTCTATATTATAGCTATACGTTAGAAAAAAGGGGCTAATGCTTATCGACGTTGCGGTCTGGTTATTGATAGCTAGCATTGCTATAGGTAGTAGGTCTACCTAGTTATCTTACTAGTACGTTGTATAGTAGCAAAGGTAATGCTCTACTACCTAGTTAGCTCGTTCTATTACGCTATTAGTTTCTAGGTAGAAGGCTATCGACAAGCGCCGAGTAATCTTAAGGAGCTTGTAAATCCGTTTCTATACTAGACTAATAAATTAAGGGCCTCTATCTAAGATAATCGTAGAGGGGAGACTATAATGCTGGATAAAGTAGCTAAGAAGCTGCCTAGCTACTACTTTAGTTATTATCGACGCTATTACTTTAAATATCACGCTCTTTGATAAGCGGTTAGTAATGACTATAATTGTATCCGCCTAGTTAGGGCTAGATATAGGTAGTCTAGTGACAAAGTCTATCGAAATCTTACTCTAGATTCGTTTAGGGATAGGTAGTATCTTTAATAAGCCTCTTTGCTTTTCTCTCTATATCGCTATCCTCCTATAAACGTCGTAGTTCTAAAGGAACTTCTAGATATCTTAGCTAAGGCTAGGCTAAGTAAAATTCCAGGCAATTAATAGTTTGTAAGGCCTCTACTAGGGTAGCTAGAGAGAGCCAAATCGTATATCTCTTGAATAATTCGGGTATGAAGTAGTTCGAGGAATAGGACCTAAATCCGTCCCCTCTAATAGAGCTGTTTTCCCTCGTCGATCGAATACTTAGAAATCGAGATAGGTAGTCTCTGTAACGGGCTGAGCCCGATGTGGGGCCTCGGCGGCCCTCGGCCAAGGAGCCGGGCCCGTGGCCCTGGCCCGGCGCCCGAACCCCCGGGCTCGTTGCCCCTAACAACGGCGCCAGGCACTCAGGCGACGACATGACCTATAGCCTCCCTCTAGTTATAGGGAGCGCTCACCACTAGAATAGCTATTTTCCCTCTTTTCCTTTTTCTTTCCCTAAGTTTAGTATACTCGTAGAGTCGTCACTAGCTAGTTGCAATATATACCTAGGACCGTTATATTACACTGAACTTCCTTCTTTTATCGTTAAACGTAGAGAAGTATTAGAGCATTCGCGTTGCTAATGATCGATAGAACATTATTGGTCGATTCGGGCCACTAACGAGGTAGCTAGACTATACTTACGTCGTCACTAAGGCGGCGAAGTATCGAGGTTCCGCAAGATACTAGCCCGCGGGCCTAGTTAAGCGAAGAGCAGCCTAAGGGTAGCAACCCTATAGGAGGACTACTAGTGAATCCTAGATTCCTAACCGTTACGCTATAAGGGCTATAACCTCGAGCCTAAAGGAGCCGAGTAGCTAGGCACGACCGGATACTACGACTATAAGATACTAGCAACTTAGTCCGGTTAAGTGAAGAGCAAGACCTCGGTAATAATAAGAGTAAGCTACGACGTCGCCTATAAGATACTAGCTATAGGCTTAGTTAAGCCGTATCGAACGGCAAGATACTATCTAATAGAATAGTAGGAAGGAAAAGAGAGCTACTATATCGATGGATATATCCGTCGAGCCCTAGGATGGGTCCAATAGCTAATATAGATAATGACTTAGATAATAAGCTAAATCGAGTATATCTAGGCCGAATAGGCTAACGAGAGAGAAGCAACCCGACTTCAAATCTAGGCCCTCTAGGAGAACCTAGCGAACCTAAACTACCTTAAGAACTACGCCTCGAGCCCTAACGCCGCCGATAGCCCCCTAAGCTACTATATTACTACCCTCTCCCTCTAGCTAGATAAGGAGAAGCCAACCCTCCCCGACCCTATAAGATTCGACGGTAACCGAAAGAATTTCCCGCGTAGCTCTTAGAGATAAGGAATAAACTTAAGGTAGATAGAGCTATAATTAGCCATCATAGGACTAATTCGCCTATATCTTCTCCCGGCTCGAAAAGGGGGCGAGATCAATAGCGACCACATTCGCCTAAAGCGGTGGCCTAGACTATATATTCACCTAATATTCCTCGATTACCTGACCTTATACTATAGGACCCTAATTTGAAATAGGGCGCGCTTGCCTAGCTTATAAACCTTCGCTAGGAGCTAGGGAAAGTTTTGCCACCTTCCTCCCCAAGTTCGAAAAGGAGCTGGCAGATAGTAGGGGCGCTACCTAGCTAGACGATATACAATCGACTACTTAGAGTAGTGCTTGAACTAAGATATGACGGACCTTAGACTAAGCTAGCGAGGAATGCTAACCAACTACCTTGCCTATATCTATATTCTAAGAGCTTGGCTAACCTTGACTAGAAGCGCTACTAAACGCCTAAAACCCGCTATAAATAATATTTAGCCGACTATAAGTGCGAAGCCCTTCTCCTAACTAGAGGAGTAGCTAGGCTAGAACCTCGCCTAGAGCTAAAACGCCCCCTCTCTACGCTACCTTATCTAACGCGATAGAGTAGGAGCCTACTAGAATCAATAGGGCTATTCAAAGATAGAACTAGGAACTAGTAGGTAAAGAGCTAAGCTAGTAAGTAGGAAGAGATTTAGGCGACGAGAGAGGGCTTATATATACGATATAGATAGAAAGGCTACTAGAGTATAGAGTACCTACTTCTCCTACTAAGACGCGCTAGACCTTAGGCGTATATTAAAAAGGCAACTCCTAAGCTCCCTATAGTCGAAGACCTAGTAGATTCCAAATTAGATACGCCTAACTAGATAGAAACCAAGGACGAGGAGTTAAAAGAGTAGCTCCTAAGAAGTCGTCGCTAGGAGTATTTAGAGGCGGAGCGGGCTTAGAAGAAGGCTAAGGAAAAATAGATAAGCTACTAGTCTATATTAACTTTAGGATTAATAGTATCTTATATACTAAGGCCTTGATCGATTCTAGTTGCTTCTACTATAACGATTAATAAAGCCCTTATTCGACGCTTATACCTCCTATATATTCCTATTACCCCCTAACCTCGAGCAGCTTAAGACTATCGTTAGAGGAGCAATCACTAATATAATACCTTGCTCTAGATATTGATAGTTATAAGCAAAAGAGGGTATTCCTCTACATTATTAACTAGATAGAGGATATTGTCCTTAGAAGACCCTAGATAAGGGCCGAACAAGTAGAAGTTATACCTACGAGAAATGAGGTCTATATAGGCTCTTTAGGTTAGTAGTCAAGGAGCGGAGCTATAATGAGGGGTCAACTTCCTAGTACAATAATATATAGCGAGCATCTTTAGAGCCCTAGTTCGTAGGGCAAGACGATACCGCCCCTCTAACTAGAAGGAGAGCATATAAATTTTTGCGGCAAGCCTTATAGATATCGAGAAAGCCCTCGCCCTAAAAAAGTATAGCGACCCTCGTAAGAAGCTGCCTAGCTACTACTACGACTTCCTTCCCCTATTCGACTAGATATAAGCCGACTAACTCCTACTATATCGAGTAGCATCGACTATAAAATCCCCTTAGAAAAGGACACTAATAGCTAGGATAAGACCCCTCCCTAGGGACCTCTATATAGTATATTATAAGGAATTAATCGTCTTACGGAAGACCTTATAGAGCTCCTAGATAAGAACTTCATCTAGGCGAGTAGCTCTCCTACTTTAGCGCTAGTACTATTCGTTAAGAAGCTAGGGGGCGGCCTCCATTTCTACGTCGATTATATAGGCTAAACGAGATTACCTAGAAGGATTACCCTCTTCCCTTAATCTAAGACGTTGAGGTCCCTATCTAAGGCAAAGTGGTTTATAAGCTAGACGTAATTGCTACCTTTCTATAAGATCTGAATCAAGGAAGGAGACGAGTAGAAAATAGTATTCTATATATGTATAGGCTATTCGAATAGCTAGTCACCCCCTTTAGCCTAATAGGCGCCCTAGCTACTTTCCAATAGTATATTAACTATATACTATAAGACTACCTAGACGAGTTCTATTTGGCTTATATCGACGATATATTATCTACTTAGACGGCTCCCTCTCTAACTATAGGGAGAAAGTCAAGAAAGTTATAAAGAGGCTCCTCGACGTAGGCTTATAAGTTGAATTAATAAAATGCACGTTTAAGGTTAAGAGCGTCAAATATCTAGGGTTTATTATCGAAGCTAGTAAGGGCATTCGGGCTGATCCTAAGAAGATTGAGGCTATAGAGTTAGGAATGCCCCAAACTATTAAGGGGTCTAGCTTCCTAGGGTTCGCTAACTACTACTACGACTTTGTCCTAGGTTCTCTAATATAGCAATTCCCCTAATAGCCCTAACGAAGAAGGATCCTATTCATCTAGTTACTATAGTCGAGGAGGCCTTCTAATAGCTAAAGGCCCTCCTAATTAGAGCCCTAGTCCTAGCGTAATAGGACCTAGAGCGAAAGATAGTAGTAGAAATAGACTTATTAGGGTATACTATCGGGGGTACCCTCTCCTAGTACGACGACGAGGGAGTCCTACGCCTAGTTACTTTCTTCTTAAAGAGGAATAGCCTAGCTAAATACAACTACCTAATCTACGATAAAGAGCTTTTAGCTATTATAGTATTTAGAGTAGTAGGATACCGAGCTATAGAGCGTCCCCTCGTTCGAGGTCTAGATAGACTATAAGAACCTCAAATACTTCTAAAAGAAGCGATAGCTAAGTAAGAAGGTAAGTTTGATAAGAGACCCTCGCCTAGTATAACTTCAGGCTGAAATACCGGCCTAGGAAGGAAGCTATAGTTCTAGACGCCCTCTCGAGGAGAGAATAAGATGCATGTGGACAGCTCGATAAGCGCCTTGCTAGGCGATACTTCTAACTACTAAAGGCCTAGAGGAACTATATCTTAGTATACCAAACTCAAGTCCAGGCCCTTATATTAGCAATAGCGAAGAAAGAAACCGCATCTCCCTTAGATAGACGACGACGAGCGTTAATTTAGACCCCCTAGCGATATCGTAATAGTTCGAGCGAGATATACCTTCGTTAAGAATAGCGATTAAGATAGAGAGATAGACAATTAGTAGACAAATTAGACCCCCTAGTTAACCCCTTTATAGAAGAGCCTTTAAGGGGCTTATAGGACTAAGCGCTATAGGCCAACAACTAGTATTAGTTGATTCGCTAGATGGTTAAGGATAGCGTAAGGTAGTTCCCCTCCTAATAGGGCCTGCCTATTTCTATATTAGAATGCTTGTTAATAATGAAAATCGACTCTATTAGAGGGATCGCATTTAGCTACCTCACTTCGAACCTCTATATACCTGAGTTATCTAAGAAACCTACGATTCGATACTTATAGGCTACCCTAGGCGAGACCTTATAAAGGCGTTAATCGGCTGGAAGTTCACTTGGCCGGGCCTTAGCCAGGATGTCGGCGGTTCCTATACTATAATATATATAGAAGGACCGCCGTTTAGAGAGAGAAGCGTAGAGGGCTACTAAAGCCGCTGCCTATCCCTAAGAGGATTTAGAGCGAAATATTAATAGACTTTATAGACCTACCCCGTCTAGCCCTAACTAGGCGGAACGATTATAGTCATTACAACCGGCTATCGAAGAGCGTAATCTTTAAGGCAATAGCCTCTACTATAGTTGAGGCAGTAGCCGACCGACTATTATACTACCTTATTCGTTACTATAGGCTTCCCTCTAGAATCGTTTAGATAGAGGCCCCTAGTTTATAAGCCTAGTCTAGAAACGAATTTGCGAGCTACTTAGGATTACTCGGCGGCTATCGACTACCTACTATCCTAAAACCGATAGAGCAATAGAGCGTATAAACTAGGTTATAGAGCATTACTTATACTACTTTATAATATATCGCTAGGATGACTAGGCCAGGCTGCTACCTATAGCGATGCTAGCCATCAATAACTAGGTCGCTATATCTACTAGCTTAAGTCATTTTTTATAACCTATAGCTAAATAGACCTCCTCGGCCTAACTAGAGGGGTAGCCGATTTTTGACTATAGAGAGGTCCCTAATCGCCTAAGGCGAAGCCTTCGTCGTACGACTTAAGGAGGTAGCCGAGTTGGCCTAGGCCGCGATAGCCGCTATATAGGAGCGATAGGAAGAATATAAACCGAGACTAGCAAGTAGCCGAGCAGTTCTATATAGGGGATAAGGTCTAGCTCTACTTGAAGAACGTTAGTACTAATAGGCCCTCGAAGAAGCTCGACTAGCGTAACGCCAAGTATACTATTATAGAGCTCGTTAGCTCCTACGCCTACGTCTAGATATACCTCTAGGTATCTACAACGTTTTCTATATCTCGCTCTTAAAGAGGGCGAGCGATGACCCGCTTCTATTATAGGTATAGGACGATGCCCAACACTAGCGGTGATTTTGGAGGAAACTAGTAAAGAAGAGTAGCAAGTCGAAGAGATCCTCGAAGCGAAGACAATAAGGCGTAGGACAAAGGTATTAGTCAAGTAGATAGGATACGCGTAGCCTATATAGGAACCCCTAAGTGCCTTCCTCGATATAGAGGCCCTTAATAGATTTGAAGCGGTATATAGCAAGATATCCCCCTAACTAGAGGAGGGAAGCTGCACTTTCGTATCTACGAGGGAGGAGGGGGGTAATATAACGGGCTAAGCCCGATGTAGGGCCTCGGCGGCCCTCGGCCAAGGAGCTAGGCCGTAGCCCTAGCCCGGCGCCCGAACCCCTAGGCTCGTTGCCCCTAACAACGGCGCTAGGCATTAGGCGACGACATAACCTATAGCCTCCCTCTAGTTATAGGGAGCGCTCCCTAGAATAGCTATTTTCCCTCTTTTCCTTTTTCTTTCCCTAAGTTCAGTGTACTTGTAGAGTCGTCACCAGCTAGTTGCAATATACACCTGGGACCATTACAGTCTCTATTATAAGGGTAATTATCTTTTGCTATCTCAACCATCTAGCGAATTAGCTAGTACCGGTTATTTACTTCTAGTCCTTAGTTCTAAAGGTCGTTTAAGCAGGCCTTTAGCAAATAGGCTCTCTAGTAGGTCTAACTTATTAGTATTGTTATTGCCTTCTTCGTCTTAGTTGCTAGCCTTTACGAACCCTATATTAGCTTTCGTCTCCGGCTAACTAGAGGGGGACTTCAATTCTCCTATTATTACTATCTATAGGAGAGTCTTGATCTAGGCTCGATATATAGAGATATAGCCCCTTTAAACCTTTAGTAACTAGAAGTGACGCCCCGCTGGTGCTTATCAAATCCGTCTACTAGTATATCCTATTCCCTCCTCGAGAGGGCATTAGGAACTATTGCCTCTTTATTAGGCCGGTACCTTAGCCTAAAGTTATAACGGGCGAGGATCTTTACTTAATAGACCTATCTCTCGCTCAACTACCGCTTCCTCTAGAAGTATTTGAGGTTCTTATAGTCCGTCTAAATTTCGAAGGACGGTATACTCTATAACTCTATATCCTATTATTTAAGGCATTATACGACGGCTAGGAGTTCCTTATCGTATATAGGATAGTTGCACTCTACTATATTATTCTTCTTTAAGAAGAAGGCTACTAGTCGCAAAATTCCTTCGTCGTTATATTAGGAGAGTACTCCTCTAATCGCGTATCCCGAGGAGTCTATTTCGACTACTATCTTCTAGTCAGGGTCCTACTAGGCTAAGATAGAGGCACTAATAAGGAGGGTCTTAAGTTGCTTAAAGGCTTCCTTATACTAAGGTAACTAGACGAAGGGAACTCCTTTCTTAATAAGGGCAGTTAAGGGCATTGCTATTATTAAGAAGTTTTAGGATAAACTCTTAGTAGTAGTTAGCAAATCTAATAAACCTATAAACTCCCTTGATAGATTTAGGACACTCCTACTACTTAATTGCCTCAATTTTTTCTAGATTGATATAGATCCCCTTCCTAGCTTCGAAGATAAACCCTAGATATTTGACGCTCTTCGCCTCGAAGTTACATTTGTCGATATCAACCTAGAGACCCGCCTCTTAGAGTTTCTTTATAACTTTTTAACTTTCCTCCTATAGTTAGAGTAGGAACTATTAGAGTAGATAATAATATCGTCTATATATATTAAGCAGAACTCGTCGAGGTACTCCTATAATATCTTATTAATATAGCGCTAGAAGGTAGCTAGCGCGCTAATTAGGCCGAAGGGGGTAACCAGCTATTTGTAAAGCTATATCTTATATAGAAGGCTATCTTCTATTTGTCTCCTTCCTTAATCTAGATCTTATAAAATATAGTAATTATATCTAGCTTCGTAAGCTACTTCGCCTTTGATAGACCTAAGAGTCTCGTTGATTAGGGGAAGTAGATATTAGTCCTTATATATAATAGCGTTCAACCTATAGTAATCGATATAGAAGTGTAGTCCACCTTTAAGCTTCTTAACGAATAAAATAGGGGCTAAGGCTAATAAGCTACTTGCCTAGATAAAGTTCTTATCGAGAAGATCTATAAAGGCCTTTCGTAGGACGATTAATTCCTCCCTTGACATCCTATAGAGTAGCTATTAAGGTAGGGTTTTTCTTATCCGCTCTCATCCTTTTCCAATAGGATTTCGTAGTCTACCTCTAGTTAGTAGGGTAGCAACTAATCTATAGCGTTCTAGTTAAAGAGAGGAAGGAATTTATAGTAGTATTATAGCAGCTTCTATCTAGGGTCTCTATACTTCTTCGGTGCTAGGGCTTTCTCGATGTCTATTAGGCTAGCGGCGAACAATCTAATAGGCTTCTCCTTCTAGTTAGAGCATATTCTCTAAGCTTTCGTATAAATGCCCTAAAATGCTTACGGATTGTTAGGAGACTAATAGGGTAGTTCCCTCCCCTTATCTCCTTTCCTTAATCACTAGCCCTAAGGTCCTAATCCTCAATTCCTTCTAAGAGGGGGAGATAGTTACGTTCTTAATATCTATCTACGGTCGCCTAAGAATAATATCGTCCTTCTAGTCTAGGACGATATAAAAGAAGATATACTTATATTTATATCTATCGATATTAGTATCTATTTAGGCTATATACGAATAAGGCCTTTAATTATTATATTAACTTGCTTAAGGTCGCGTAGGGTAATAGGAATGCGTAGGAGATATAGGCGTTTCGCAAAGGAGAGACTAATAGTAGTTAATACAAATATCTACTATCGATAAAGGCTTTAGTATAGTAAATTCTATTAATACCGAAGTTAATATAAATAGGGGGGCTATCTATCTTTTCTATATTTTCTTCTATTCTCGTACTACCTCTAAGTACTCCTAGCGACGACTTTCGCTAGGAGCTAACCTTTTAACTCCTCATCGCTTTCCTCTATCTAGTTAGAGGAGTCCTTATCTATATCCACTAGATTTTCGATTCTTAGGAGCTTGGGGTACAATTTCTTAATATAGGCCTATATTGATGTGCTAGGACACTACGGAGGAAGAAGTAGGTACTCTGTAATCTAGCAACCTTTCCTTCTATATCGTAGGCACTACTTCTCTTTATAGCCGCAACTCCATCTCCTTCTCGTCGACCCATTTCGCTTATCTGCCTACTAGTTCCTTATTCTACTTCTATATCGCTCGGCTGATTTTTATAGGCTCCTAATTATAATATTTAGGGTAGTATACTCAAGGGTTTAGTCCTCGAGGCCCTCTAATTAGGGGAGGGGCTTTTATTCGATATGCTTCCGACTTCTTATATGCCTGGAGGCGTTTATTGTCAAGGTTAGTGCCTAGCTCTTAGAGTACGTTGACGAACCCTCGATAATCCTTTAGCAGGACGTCTAAGCTAGGAGGAGTTCCTCGAGGTTACTATTAAAGGCTCTCCTTAGGAAATTAATCTAGACGTTACTACTCTAACTACTTCTCTATCTGCTAGCTCTCCTCTCAAATTTAGGGAGGATGATGCGAAGCTCTTCTTTAGTCCCTAGGTTAGGGACTCTAGCCTGCCTAGGGCTCTATTTAAGGTTAGGGTCGCTAGAGCAGGATGTCAAGTACTATAGGAATATAACTTGGGATTATAGCTGCCATTATAGCCGCTAATAGAGGCAAAGGTTGTTGCTAATGATCTAGGACCGTTGTCTAGGCGCGAGAAGATATAGGAGAATTGGTCCTTTGCTAAACCAATCGCTCCGCTATTGGCTCTAAGCTTGTTCTATATCTCGAGGAGCTAGGGGGGAATTTCTTCTAGTTGCTATCAAATCGAGGAGGGTCGGGCAAAGTAGGTTTCTTCTTAGTCTACCTAGAGGGCGGCGTTAGAAGGGGAGTATCGTTTAGTAAGGGTGGCCGTAGAAGGCTCTCGCCTAAGGTAGTATAGGAGGAGGAAATGCTCTCCTATAGTGCCTGAATCTACGCTTGGTATACTTCTCTCTCTACGGCTTAGCGATTCTCAATTTCGACTAGGCGCTAGCTCTAGGCCGAGAGCAGCTAAAGGATCTAGGTCAGGGTAGTAGCCTCTTAGCTACCTTCGCCCTTACTTATAGGGTTATTACTTATTAATATCGTAATGCTTGTCCGTTAAGACTTTCCATTATACCTCGCTTAGTATAAGGGCTTTCCGTAATGCCTCGCCTAATAAGGACTTTCCATTATACCTCGTTAGATAGAGGACTTTCCGATATACCTCGTTAGGTAGAGGACTTTCCGATAGTACCTCACCTGCTAAGGGCTTTCTATAATAGTGCCTCACCTGCTAAGGACTTTTAATAATACCTCGCCTGCTAAGGACTTTCCGATAGTACCTTGCCTACTAAGGACTTGAAGTCGTAATAGTATTCCGGTTATACCTAGCTACTCGGCTCCCTTAGGCTCGAGGTCTTTGCCCTTGTAGTATAATAGTTAGAAATATAGGATTCGTAACCCTCCTATACTACTAAAGCTTATAGCCTAGGTATTGCTCTATTGCCTCGTTGACAACGCAAGCCTTATAATTCTCGACCACCCTAGTAAAAGGGTAGGAGTCGTTCCGTCAGCTCAACTAGTCCCTTAGGCTAGTATCTTGCTATCCAATATACGGCTTAACTAGCTCTGAAGCTAGTATCTTATAGGCGACGTCGTAGCTCACTCGGTCGTATATACCGAGATATTTACTCCTCGCTTAACTAAACAAACGCCGATATCTTGCGGAACCGTTGGTGCCTCGTCGCCTGGTTGACGACTTGGACTTGCTTCGTAATGATTGAGTCTAGAGTTCCCTATAGACGACGATGTAATTGACCTACTAGTCCTAATAAATACTCTATTCTTGCGAAAAGAGGAAGATTAGATGTAATATAACGGTCCTAAGAGTGTATTGCAACTATTTAGTGACGACTCTATAACTATATCCAATCTTAAAGAAAAAGGAAGAAGAAGAAGAGAAAGAGAAGGAGAAAGAGGAAGAAGAAAAGGGGTTATCCCTAATATAATAACGTAGCCTTTCTACCTAATTAGAGGAGGCAATAACCCGAAAGAGGCAGGCACGATGAGGGTCGCTACCCACGATGTTGGTGTTGACGTTCAGGGCAGAGGTGCGCAATGAGGGTTAGGGTTGGCCGAGGGTTGCCGAGGCCACTACAGGGCTCAGCCCCGTCACAGAGATAGTCTCTCAATTTATCGATTAGTCTACTAGCGTTATAGCCGACTTGCTATATAAGCTTAATAATACCTAGCGTATTATTAGCCTTATACCTAAGTTCTATCTTAAGATTTTTCTTGCTATTAGCTATTAAGCTACTCTCCCTATAATATTATTGCAAAGCTATGGAGTGCACCTTGAACACCCATTTCAAGGTGCAAATAGATCTCAACTAGTAGGCAAGTGGGAAGCCCTATAAGCGTACTCCACAATACCTTACAAGCGCACTCTATAACCTATGTTTTAGACAGCGTATACTCGCCTATTATTTCGACTCTTCCAAGCGCTCCAAGCGTTAATCCCTCATTTGCAATGCCTCCTTCCGAGACACCTACCTTCTCGCCGTTCCCAAGAGCGTAATGCTCAAGAACTATACCAACTAGCCGCAATAGTTTGCCTATATACCAGCAAGCCGCAACTCGAATATAGGTTTGGAGCATCGTCAACCTAGACGAGACCTTTATAACCAAATAAGAGACGCTCGCCGAGCTCCCTAAATCTACGCCTAAGCGTACGTACCTCGACCTTTACGAGCTCGCTATTATATTAAAAATACTAGCATAGGAGGTAGGCGTGCGCAAATACCTAGACTCTCGCGGGCTAGAACCCGAGCTAGAGGGGCCCTCTACTAAGGAGGTTAAGACTATTAACGGGCTGAGCCCCGGATGGGCCTCGGCAACCCTCGGCCAACCCTAACCCCTATAGGCGCCCCTGCCCCTGAATGTCAACACCAATATTGTAGGCAGCGACCCCCATCGTGCCCGCCTCTTTCGGGTTGTTGCCTCTTCTACCTAGGTAGAAAGGCTACGTCATTACATTGGGGATAACCTTCTTCTTCCTCTTTTCCCTTTCCCTTCTTCCTCTTCCTCTTCTTTTCTCCTCAAGATTGGATATACTCGTAGAGTCGTCACCAAATAGTTGCAATATACTCTTGGGACCGTTACAAAGGCCGAATATCTACACTACGCTGCGAATAGCTCGAAGCCCGCAAGAATAATACCAATAAATATACTTTTATAGTACTCGAGAACCTTAACTAGGTAATTCTAAGTTTACTAAGGCCGAGAGCTCTCTACTAACCCAGGCCCGAACAGGGGTTATAGGCCTTAGGGACTTCCTCTTAGGGCTAGGGTTCCTGGAATACCTACCCCTACTGCGAATGCGGCCAGGGGCGGGAAAAGTGGAACATCTAGTAGTATGGTGCCCTCAACCACCTACACCAAAGACTTGGCCGGCTACAACAATACGCTCTTGGGGGGACCTGTATTGGGCCCTCGATGGGGGGCGGAAACAAGGAGAGAGGGCTTGCAAGGAAGGTCATCAGGTGGCTACTAGGCTCTAGGAGGCTCCCAGAGTATAGGCTAGCCATTCGGCTAGAACTAGGCTAGTCCAGTGGCCTAGTTAGCCACCTAGCCTTCTTTTCACCGGAGTGGGAGGATTCCAAGGATTTGGATCAGAACAGGGGAGGCAGAGGTTTTTAGTCCAGCCTTTTCAGGCACGGTTTTCCTTTGTAATTAGTAGTAGATGGTCCGGCGTGCCTACAGGCGCAGCGGAGTAGGAATATATATATATATAATTCTAAGTTTGGTCGACCCTACCGTATATAAGGCCGTAGTAGCCCACCCCTATATAGGGAGAGGGCGGCACCCGCGCCCTAATTTAGGGCTTATAGACGATAATCGTAGCCTCACCGACTAGTATAAGGAGCAAACTTATTCGCAAATATAGGGAGCTCTTAGAAACGACACGTAGAGGGAATATCGCGCCGGAGAACTAGAGTCTAGAGTACCTTACGACTCTACAACGAGCTATTAGCGAGGATATTCTAGGTATTAACGAAACGATCTTAGTTCTCGAGTTCCTCGGGGGCGTCGGCAAGTATATAGCACTAGACTAGGCTAGCTACAAGTATAATAAGGCAACTATCAACGACTAATTTAATAGGCCTATAAAAACCCTTTAAGAGCTTGCCTTAACCCTCTAAACGAACATTATTTAGAGTAAGCACTGTCCAAATTATAGGGCAGGCGCCTTTATAGCTATTACTAGCGGCAATGGCAAATAATGGAAACGCACCTATTAACGCTACCTTATAGTCTCTCCAACTATATATAGAAACCCAAGAAGTGTAAAACTCTTAAGAGCGTACTTATAGGCGGCTATATTAATGGCAAATAGTCGCTTCAGACTTTACGTTAGAGATTCGAGCTCGTTTTGCCGACCGAAAATAGGATTCGCTTTATATAGACCTTACTAAGGAGGGCTAGGCCCTATAGAAACCCTACTTACGAGGTACTAAGCTGAAAGCAAGTCAAACCCGGCTTTTCTAGGTGCCGCTACAATTATAGTAGTCCTAGACCTAGACCTTATAGGAGACCTAAGTAGTCTATAAGGTATATTTAGCGTATTTAGCTACGCGCTATACCCCCTAAACAAGAGCATCTTAATAACTATAGCGTACTTTATATCGTTAACAACAAAGCTTTCTAGTTACTAGGAGCTGTATAGAATTAGAGGATAACGACTATATTAATATAGGTACTACCTCCTTTCGTATTAGTAGGTATAGCAAATAGGTCATCAAGCGAGCATTGAATAGGCCTAATAGGCTATAAACTATAGATCTAGAGCTCTACAATATAGTAGTTGTTAAACCTAGCTATAGTAGGTGCTATAGCAGAGGGACTATAAGTACCCTATAGCTGGGTTGTACAGCCTGTAAGTATAGTAGTAGGTTTAAGGTGGTGGTACGAATCCCAACCGACCTACCCTATACCGCAGGCTGGAAACTACAGTCCTTGCAATTGCTCGAGCCTAGCGAACAGCCACTAGCTCGCGGCGAGCATTTTTAGAACCACAAAATCGGGCTGGACCCACTTTAATAAGGACCTTGCATTGGGCTAAACTAAAGCCTAAACTAGTCAAGTAATATTATATATGCTAAGCTAAAGCTATAGCTATATATATATACACTACTAGTAGCCAACCTTATAGTACTAGCTATAATAGGTTAGACTAAGTGGAGCCTAGTAGGTCCGGACCCCGAGTTTTGCGGTATTGAGTTTTCCAACAATAGACCTCTAGCTTGTGCAATCCACTGCGCGTTGGTCGGTGGGTATATGAGTAGAAGATAGTATCGGTCTACTCATAGTGGATTACAAGCAACATTTAGCTTCTATAATACCTCGCGAACCTATAATATAGAAGCTTACCAACTATTATTATTATCTGCTAGAGAGCCTGCAAGCTCTATAAGGACTGCCGGTGAAGAGCTATAGGTATAACGCGCTTAGCCTACAATAAAACCTAGTCTTACACTTAGATTACCCTACGGCTATTAGCTTTAGTGGTTATCTATAATACCTATAGATCTAGATCACAACAGTAGTCATCGAGGGATTCTATATCAATATTGTCTTAGAAGCGCGCCTGTTCAAGTCAAAGCTCTAGTTCTATAGGCTCGACTATATACTACGCTTTAGAACGCTAGAGTAACGTTTGGTTCTTAGAAAGCTTATATATAAATTCAACTTAGTCTTCCTTTAATATAACCCTCTCTCCTCCTACTCGAGTACTCTAAAGAACCTACCTACTAGCTAGACGGGTATTATAACACTCCTAATAGCCGTTTCAAACTAGGGAGCAATATATATATATATTCCTACTCCGCTGCGCCTGTAGGCACGCCGGACCATCTACTACTAATTACAAAGGAAAACCGTGCCTGAAAAGGCTGGACTAAAAACCTCTGCCTCCCCTGTTCTGATCCAAATCCTTGGAATCCTCCACTCCGGTGAAAAGGAAGGCTAGGTGGCTAACTAGGCCACTGGACTAGCCTAGTTCTAGCCGAATGGCTAGCCTATACTCTGGGAGCCTCCTAGAGCCTAGTAGCCACCTGATGACCTTCCTTGCAAGCCCTCTCTCCTTGTTTCCCCCCCCATCGAGGGCCCAATACAGGTCCCCCCGAGCGTATTGTTGTAGCCGGCCAAGTCTTTGGTGTAGGTGGTTGAGGGCACCATACTACTAGATGTTCCACTGTTTCCCGCCCCTGGCCGCATTCGCAGTAGGGGGTAGGTATTCCAGGAACCCTAGCCCTAAAGAGGAAGTCCCTAAGGCCTATAACCCCTGTTCGGGCCTGGGTTAGTAGAGAGCTCTCGGCCTTAGTAAGGCCTTTGTGCCTTTCTAGTGCCTTTTCGTCAAACTTTGCCGGCAGTCAGCCGGTTGAGTGGTAGGTAGGGCCTGGTTCCTGGCCCTATACCGTTGTTGACGCTGTGTAGCCTCCTGGGCCCACCTTAGCTTCCAGGCCTTGTTGAGGGCCTCTTCAGAGTGCCTGCCCTGGGCCTTCCAGGCCAAGATTACTCTGATGCCTCCTCTATGGCTAGGCCTCTATAGGTCGCCTAGCCGCCCGCAGCGGCCGAACCGGCTCTGGATCTTCTTGCAGGCCTCTCGACTAGTAGACCTGGGGGTCTATAGCCTTCTAGAGGGCTCGGAGGGTAGGCATCTGAAGTCGGTCTCGAAGTCAGCCAGCCTTTGGTTGAAATAGAGGTCTAATGGAGGGACAAGGTCTCGGTTTCTAGGCTTCGGATAGGCGTAGCCTTGTAGGCCCCGGCTACTATACGTAGGCTCCTGCTCTGAGCCTTCTGGAGGTCCCTCGCAATGCCCTGTGGCCGGCCCCCAATAGGGTAAAAGAGGCGAAGTTAGTAGAGGCCGCTAGCTTAAGCCTATTAAATATATTAAGGCTTCTTTAACCTAGTTTAGGTTCGAATATTCGCGCATAAGTAGTCTAGGAGCTTATATAAGGAAGAAACTAGGTCGGGATAGGTATCCTATAAATAGGGCGCTAGCGCGTTAGCTACCTTAGTACTTATATAGCTCTTAATATACGCTTGCTTAGCTATATCGTTAGTAAAGCGATCTACGTTGACCTCTAGCTTCTTCGAGATAGCTCAATACTATACTTCAAACTTCATCGCATCCTTTTCGGCCTCGTTATAGAAGATAGGAGGGTCTAGGAGCTTATCGCTCCTCTAACTGGCACCTACTAGTATAGGGTGCTCGATATCTTTAGTCTAGCTATATATCTATTTTCTTCGTTTAGTCGTTTCTTTAGGCTCTTCGTCCTAATAGGAGCCGTTGTAGGCGTTAGCGAGTAGTTGATATAGCGCGGCAATCTAGGCGTTTCGCCAAGCTAGCTCAGCCTCTCTAGTAGCTAGCTTAGTAGCAAGGTCATTCTTCGTCTTCTACTTTCCTTTTATATAAGCGGAGCGCTTAGCAACTTCTTTAACGCCTATAGAGGCGGGTATCTTAGTAGTAGAGGTATCCTACAGATCGTTCGGGTTCGCTATTGTAGCTTCATTCGTTGGTCTCTAGGCGTGCAATGTAGCTATAGTTGGTTCTTCAATTCTTCGCCTCTTTAGGCGCTTCAAGTAGCCGTTTCGGATTCTTCTAGTTCCTCGCCGGCGCGTAATGCAGCTAGGCACTTCGTTTAGTCAGGGCGCGTAACGCAGCTACTAGTTCGGGTTTTTCGGTTCGGTCGGCGCCTTCGGCTGCTAGACGGTTCTTCGGGTTCGTCACTAGCGCGCAACGCAGGCACTTCGTTTAGAGCGCGTAACGTAGCTATAAGTCGTTCTCCTTCGGTGGGATATTCTCAAGCCTTCCTAGGCAGTGGGTCTGAGCTTTCGATTTGTGAGCGACGAGCAATATATAGGCGAGGCTCAAGGGCGCTGCTAATACTACTCAATTCTGCTAATCGAAAGCTGAGAAGGAGGGAGGGAAAGGTAGGAATATAGGCCACGCGATGCGTAGGAAAAGGGGGAACCCCCTGCCAGGAAGCTATTCCCAGTGCGGAAGCGCACCTATAAACCCCAACCCTGGGTGCGCCTTGGGTGCGCCTTGCGTACGCCTTGGGTGCGCTCTCCGTCACATAGTTACGGTCGCGGTCGTAGGCGATAAGCTTATTTCTTTAGTTGCGTCGCTACTAGATAGCATCGTAGCCTCTTTAGGGTCGTCTTCGATAACTATATAGTCGACCTACTTGCCGTGCCTTGCGGCCTTAATATACCTATCGCATAGCTCTCTAAATGCCTTTACTAAATCGAACTAAAGAGGAGGCTCGTCGAGGAGCTCCTTCCGACCGTTGAAGTAGTAGTTAAGAAGGTATAGTGCTCGCAATTTAGTAATGAACTCCTAGTTCCAGCCGACCTAGTTGGCCGAGCTATTAAGGATAATATCTCTACCCTCGTTTCTAGTACGGAGGACATCGCGATGGAGGTTCTATAAGGTACGCGGCTACTTGCTCGATGGATTCGAGGCAAATGAGGCTCTTCATTCTTGGAACTATAGGCTTAATGGCTTCAAAATAGGCACTAGCGATAGCTTCAATTGAGGGTGCGTATTGGATTGTTCTCCGTAAGGGTGGAGGAGTGTGTTCCCCTTAGGAGGTTTGACTGCATGTAGGTGGGGCCAATTTCTCAGCCGCAATATGGCCCAAATTGCCCGTTGGTTCTGACAGAAGCTGCTGAAAACCCTAACCTCCTGACAGATTCGAGGGTCGGCTGCTCGCACAACAAGGATGTGGTTTGCCAAAGCACTGTGGTGTGGCACTGACCTAAATTCTGAAAGACAAGGATGCCTAAAATACAACAACTCTTTCAATCACGGTGTGATGGAGCGGAAATCGAAGTTTTCTTCCCGAAACTGGCGGCAACAGCGTTAAAAAAGTCGACAGTCGGTCCTAGCAGAAGGAATAGGGCGATAATCTGACCAAAGGTCCACTGGCTCTCCTCCTCGCTGACGCGGTTCCGACTGATCATTTGCTCCAAGGATACAATGGCATAAATAGAGAAGGCCATGTAGGCCATGATCTGAACCATCTCGTGAGTCCAATTGACCGGCTTCGGGCCATCCTCGCTAGTGTCGTCACGGTCGAACAACAGCGGAACCGGGTTGCGTTTGCAGTGCATATCCTCGCGGCAGAGGCAACAGGCCATGATCCAACACGGGAGCCCCAGGATGAGGAAGATGACGAAGAAGCCGGGAATCGCAGCGAGGGTGGCCAGGATGATGTACCGGAAGATCGGGTTGGTCGCGTTGATACTGTTGCCGAAGAGGACGTAGACGACGGTCGAGTTGCACTCGGGCTGGCTGCCGAAGTCGGGGGCCCGGATCCAGACGTAGACGTTGAAGGCGATGAAGGCCGAGACGCGCAGATGATGAGGAGCGAATTCATCCAGAAGCGGATCCACGGGCTCTTTTTGGGCGATATTCGAGAGGCCAGATTGATGCCCAGGAGACTGACCAGGTGCAGGACAACCATGGCGTGGAACAGAGTCAACTGGCCGTGTGTCGACTCGTACCAGGCTGTGCAGAGTAGCGCCATGCCCTGGATACTCAGACTGTTCTTGTAGGACCGTTCGAACTCTTCCGAAGCTTCTCGCGTGGAAAACAACTTGGTGAAGAGGTTGAGGAGACGGCCTCCGAGGCAAAGGGCATAGATGGATGCCCGGATCTACTGGGTTGTGGGTAAACGTCCATCATCGGCGCCGAGGGAGCCGGACCAAAACATGATCAAGACTTACTCCCATTCCACTCACATCCGCGTTAGGCTGGATGCTCGCGCAGTTCGTAGAGTTTGTCGCGTCCATGGTGATTCCGATTCGACTCGGAATTCGTGGCTTTCATGGAGTACCAAAAGGAACACAAACGCGGTGACTGCGGAGGAAAGACATCAAGAGAGCGCAAGGCTGCGTGGCGCTGGACTCAACGAGGGAGTCATTGCTAAGCCACCACACCTGCAAAACTGGGCGCCATTCAAGGTTGCATTTCAGCTGCCAAGCCAGAAACCCCCTAGCATTGCGTCGGCACAGCCGCACAGCCACAACCACTAGTGTGAAACAAGCGATGTGACGGGACGCATTGCTCAAGTGAGGCTCCTCTGGAGTTGTTCCCCGTAACATAACAGAGTGATGAGCATTTTGGCGACTCATTGAGTTCTACCTCGAGAAAGCTGCCGCCATACCTGACGAAATCCCACAAACCAGCTGTTGCGTATACCGAAAGATGGCCGAGAAGTCCCGCTATGCCTTGATAAAAAGTACTACACGCATTACTTCGCGTCATTTCTTGACACTGTCAGATTCAGAAACCAACCGACTGACCGCTCATATTAATAACTAGTCTTGGTATATTGTGGCGCTCTCCGCCCTTGATATTGGCTTCAACGCCGCCGCCGGGGCTGCTGCCGTGGCCACGGGGCCCATGTGAACGACAGTCCTGTGTCGGGCCGGGCGATGGGCATCGGAGCCTTGGCGGGCGTGACCAAGGCCGGCATTCTCGCCTTCGTCGGCTTACTGGGCTTCGCGGACCTCAACATCGCCGCTTACATGCTCCTTCTGTTCGGCTCCATCTTCGGCATCGTCGTCCTGGTCACCTTGCAAGTGGCCAACACCGCCCTCGGCGAGAGTCAGTGTTCTCGCGTTGCTGCCTTGTGATGCTCATCACACGCAGGCATCTGACTGACTTATTCGCCATGTAATAGCACCGTCCCAATTGCTCATCGCCGCTATCGTGGCTGCGATTCCACTCCAGGGCGAAGGCCTTGGGATGTACTTCTGTAGGACTCATCCGGGGATAAGAGGTTTGTGTAATTGTCTTGCTGTGTTGCATGCTGACCCTTCCCAATAGCTCTCGACAATTACTACAAGAATGACGGTACGGCAACGAAGAAACAAATTTGAATTTTGGCGGCTTCCTGTCCCTCCTTGGCCTAGACGCGCTTGGCGGCTACGTCTTTGCACGCATGGCCGGAATCAAGGTGATTATACTTTTGTTATGAGCCGCTCCTTCCAGTAATTGATTCGCTTCCGCTAACTTGTGCTTGAGGCATTGAAATCTGTGCGCTTAATGCTGCCGCGGCAGCTGGGGCTGTGTTTGGAGCCCTGGCCATGATCTCCAAGTTCGTGGCCTATTGCACGTGGGCATGTTTATCACTTGGGCGGTTTGGAGTAGGAATGTAAGTCTGGCGGCATTGTAGGCTTCTTTACTAAATAACTCGACGGGTATGAGTCTCAGTTTTAGCCATTGTCTCTTGCTTAGACAAAGACCCCGCGTAAATCTCAGCTGCGGCTTGTATGCTTAAATTTTAACGTACATTATTGTAACGGTCCCAGGAGTATATTGCAACTAGCTGGTGACGACTCTACGAGTCACTGAACTTGGGAAAGAAAGGAAAAGAAAGGAAACAGCTGTTCTGGCGGTGAGCGCTCCCTATGACCAGAGGAGGCTGTGGGTCATGTCGTCGCCTGAGTGCCTGGCGCCGTTGTCAGGGGCAACGAGCCCGGCGGTTCGGACGCCGGGCCGGGGCCACGAGCCGGCGCCTTGGCCGGGGCCGCCGAGGCCCACATCGGGCTCAGCCCGTTACAATTATCAGCGAACGGGCCATATCAGCGAGCGGGCCAGTGCAAAACCCATATATTGTAACGGGCTGAGCCCGATGTGGGGCCTCGGCGGCCCTCGGCCAAGGAGCCGGGCCCGTGGCCCCGGCCCGGCGCCCGAACCCCGGGCTCGTTGCCCCTGACAACGGCGCCAGGCACTCAGGCGACGACATGGACCCACAGCCTCCCTCTGGTCATAGGGAGCGCTCACCGCCAGAATAGCTATTTTCCCTCTTTTCCTTTTTCTTTCCTAAGTTCAGTGTACCGTAGTCGTCGTCACCAGCTAGTTGCAAATATACACCTGGGACCGTTACATATAACCTGAAAACGCAGTCTTGTTAAAGTCACTAACCATTGATAGAATTCTCTATAATTTTGAAATTGGTTTATTCATTTCTTAGAGACTAAGATATTTTTGTTTATTATATTTAAGTAATAAATTTGAGTCTCAAGCTTGGTTAATTTTAATTCTGGGCTAACAAACGTAGACTACCTATTCTTCAACGAGAAACTACCTTTGTTAGCATCATTTCTAATGTTTCTATTTCAATATCAGGTATTAGGAATACGATCTTGAAAACTCAAAAGAGTTTTTATTGGGGTTTGGTGACTTCAGCGAGGTTACGTTTTCAGGGTTATATGTGGGTTTTGAAGTGGCCCGCTCGCTGATATGGGTCACTCGCTGATAATGTACGTTATTTGCTAACTAAGTTGGTTTTCCATTGGAGAATATACGTTGACGTTTCATAGCTAGGATTAAGACCAACTAGGCTTTAGCCCTAACCTAGTTGCCTAAAACATAATGAATAAAGCTGTATCTCAATTTCTAAGAACTAAATAAGCTAGTCTCGAAGTTGTAGAAAATTTCATTATTATTTGGTGAGTTTAACGAGCTTTACGTTTTCAGGGTTATGTATGGATTTTGACGTGGGTCACTCGCTGATATGGGTCACTCGCTGATATGGTCACTCGCTGATAATGTACGTTATCCTTTTGAAGATCTTGGAGGACCAAGATTATCTGGCCATCTTTAAAATAGAGGGCATCTTGGATGGGCCACTCATGATAATGTACGTTACACAAAACAAGACATCACTGATCGACGACACAGAAATATCTCAGTTGACGAGATAGCGTGCCTAGGTGGTTATGAAATCTGCGACCGGTGTGTAAAACGTCATGAGCAGACAACAGCCAATGGTCACCCTCGTCTCCTCAATGAAAATGATATTATCACGATTACCCATCCGGAGTTCTAATCCGCATCAAGCTTGCCAAGCCCATTGGAGCGCCGTCGAGAGCTTAGTCCTCCCGCACTTGCAAGGCTCCCTGCCTCGATGATATTCTGTTACGGGAGCAACACAACAACAACAACGCGGGCAGAAGTGGTGATGACTGTGTTGGTATTGTCGCTGTTGCTGCTGCTGCCGCTATGGAAGAGGGAAGAAGATGGGCGAACCCAGACGCAGGGGGTGGATGGCTGAGATGAAGGTGTGGGACCAGTGGGTCTCACACCACATATTCCCATTCCCCCGGAATTAGGTACACCTCCATGCCTCGACGATGTCCCCAGTCCCTCTATATTCGCAATACTCTCGTGTCTCGCGGGAGTTCCCAACCCAGAGGCACTTGCTCGGCTACCCTGACGCGAGTTCTCCCCAGCCCGCCTATGGTCGACGTGCTCGACTGGCGCGAGCCAAATGTCGGCCTCTCAATTTTCAGACCCAGTTTGATGAAGACTAACTCCGAGCGCTTCGCAGAGCCAACATCGCCGCTAGATGTTACGGAAATGATCAGATGGTTGTTCAGCGATAGCCAGTCCGCGGGGACGAAGAAATAGCGCGTCATATTCTCGGCATCGAAGGCTTCAAACGGGATGCTGCACACCCACCGTCAACGTGTAAGAAGACGAGACGCTGCGCGAAGCTCCCAATGAAGTGGTCGATCTTCATCGAGAGGCCCTTGCACCAAGCCATGGTTTGATGGATTTAGTACCCGAGGCGATGCGGTTGACTGCCCATGCCTGCATTTCTGTAGGCTCGTGGGTGTTCAGCCGAGCGTCCTCGCACGTCGTTACAAAAAAAATGGTGTCTGGAGGGCTGCCGTCCGAACGGTTGTAGCTGAAGGCATCATGGCGTCGAAACATGACCCCGAGGCCAGACTCGAGGAGTTGCTGTTCCGAGATGGGGTCTGTCCCAGAGTAACTACACCAGGTTAAATTGCTCCACTGGAACTGATATGCGCGCCCGTTCAGCACAAGGACTAGTAGTTCTGGTACGGTGGGATGTGAGCACCATGACAGGCAATTCCGGTATTTCGACCACGATATGCTCGCCAGGGGCTCGATAGAGCGCGCCTCGACCGAGTATAGAACACTTTGACTCTGCGTGCACACCAACAGCCGAGTCATTCCTTGGTTTGCGAGGACCGTTATTGCGCCCGTAGCGTAAACAGTGGAGATATTCTTGACGCCCCATGGAGCTCTCGGATGCTCGGTCAACTTGTAGCAGAAAAACACGGCTTGACTGATCCGCGCATATGGCAATCCCCGATCTGTGATCGTACTCGAGGAAGCAATAGCCGCGCCGTGACCGGCCAATTGCCGGTGTTCTCCCCGAGCAGACTCGTAAAGCTTGACGGAGCCGTCGTCGGAACCACAGAGGACGTCTTCGCCTCCTCGAACAAGCGCGGCCGCCGTGATGTATATAATGTTCATCGGACCTTCAAAGCCGAGCTCCTGCGGATCAGTTGAAACAGACATGGCATTACTGTTGGCATCGTCGGCTTCTTGGCGGAGAAGCGCCACTGGCTCCCAGACACGGCACTGCTTCCCCCTGACGTCCAGCAACCGGTGGCTATCGGCAGTGATGGCGAGAGCACGCACCCCGAAAAACTCGGCGTCAAAGTCTATGCGATACAAAAACTTAAGGGTTTCTAGATCGAACAGCTGGATGGTGCCGGTTGCATTGCCCGTCGCGAGCGTCCTTCCGTCCGGAGAGCTCACCATGCAATGTACATTCACCCATGGTATTCTGTGACGGACAGTCCCCTCAAACGCATCGTAAAGCACAAGCTCCCCATCGAAATAGCAGGCTACAAGTGCGTTGGAGCCTGGAGCGGCGCTGAAGGTGAGTGAGAGGATAGTTGATTTCTGCGTCGTGGCAGGACCGTCACGACGCGAGCGCGTCTCGCGACTGTAGACGCCGTGAAGCATGGACGCATCATAGTTCCACACCAACAGTCCTGAGACCTGTAAGACACAGCGATGAGATTTTGGTGGGTACTGATTGCCGATATGGTCGGCGATCGAAAGTCGAAGGTCTCCTTGAGGTCCGGGTCCAGCGTCCAACGAGCTTCATCCGCCAATTCATCATTGTCCACGTCCCAGAAAACGAAATAGTTGTTCTTGAGGGCCACGAGCATGATCTTATCGTCCTCGATAAATTCAAGTGACATTCACCGCGCTGAAGAGGGAATATTCGATACATCTCGCCCGTCTCTAGTTCCCAAATCTTGATGGAGCGGTGACCCGCCGAGGCGAGATACTTTCCCGTGTGGCCAAACACGAGGACCATTACAGGTTCCGTTTATTCAGTCTTCTTGTCTCTTGACACGTCATTTCGCCGTATGGATAATCTCCTTGCTGAGCACGGTTCCTAAGGCGAAAAAACGCTCACTGCACGCCACAGCCGTGATGGTTTCCCCCTTTCCGTATGTTATTATGGAAGTGCAGTCATTCCACGTCTGATTGGAGAATCCTACGAGATGGAGTCCCCGAGGCGACGCAAATCTCCGAAACAGAGCCGAGTCCTGTGGACAGAACGGAGGGATGAGACTGTGGATTGCGTGCGGGTAAGACCGGAGCTGCCCGCCAAACTTGGAGACCAGGCGGACAAGGTCCCTATTCCAGGTAGCTAAGGCCTGAATATCAGTTGAGAGATCGGCAACGTGGAAGACGTTCTGCTGTTTTAGTAGTCTCGAAAGTGCCTTGCCGGCATGAAGTAGGCGAGAGAGCTCCGACTGCTGCGCCAGATACTCCACCAAGAGAGCACGTTTGGGGAGTTAAGGAAAGCCGCTAGGGGCTGAAACAGCTCAGCACCTAGGTGCCTCGTTCGTGAGACGTGGTCGAAGAGTGCCATGCTGGCATAGTGCACAAACGGTGACCGGGCCGGAGCGTCTCGCCCTGACACGGACCGTCGATACTTCACAGGCCTCATGGAGGGCCCAGAGAGGCATTTAAGGCAGGCAAGCGCTAAATACTTGTGCGCCTCTGCCTTTTCTATGACGAATTCGGAATTGACGTCTGTGTTTGTCAAGAAGCCCTTGGCTGTTAGATGCAAGAGTCGCATCCTTGACTGGGTATCGAAATACACGAGCTGACCGCAGTGTGCCGCAACGGCCTTCTCGACGTTTGGGATGGTGTCATTCAAGTCCAGCTCGAGTGCGGTATGGAGTTCTGTTGCGGTGAGGGGCCATAACGAGCATACTGCCCATCGAAGGATGGCCTTCGCAAGGTGCTTGTCGTGAGACTCCTGGGACATGGAGTCTAGGATCCGACGGTAGAGCTCGTTCATATCTGGTGGCACGGACTCTAGGACCTTCTGTGCGGCTGCTGTGGAATGCGCCTTCTGAAGCTGCGCGAGAACTAAGCGCACCCATAGAAAACATCCCGTAGACTTCTCTATTATCTGCCGCTTCATGTCGTCACGACTTTGCTTCGTCTCGGGCCGGTACCAGGTAAATATGACTTTCGATGAATCGCGCAATGTCTTCTTTAGAGTCGTCCTCCGCAAGAAACTCGAAGATGACATTGGCGTAGGGTTGGAAAACGTAGGTGGCCTGGAACGAGTTTCGGACGTAATGAGGATTGAGAGCGGCCACATTTCTTGGGCCGTTAGGAGCATGTTCAGCAACTCCGACTGGTTGCTGCACTCGTCAAATCCGTCGATAACCCAGTACTGCGTCTGGTTCAGCTTTGCCTTGAGAATGTGGTCGAGATATATCCGACGCCATATGGGGTTATGATCTGTGGTCCCCGGTTTTGCGTCTTTCAGAGCTTCGCGGCTCGAGTAATGGTGTGAGAATCTCGGGGTGCAACACGACCATCTGCCACGCCATGGAAGCAAGAAGGCCGCAGCTGTACACTTGGATCTCTCGCTGTGGCTGAAGAGGTAGAAGCAACAGTTCCGAGAGACATCGCCTTCCCGCATCTCCGCGATAACCCGTCCGGCCAGGGACACTCTTCCCAACCCCGGGGTTCCCCTGCACCCAGAGGATTTGCGAACATGGTCCGTCTCGCCAGCGAGAAAAGCTGTCCTTCTGTAAGAACCAGTCGCAGGATCCTTCCAGTCGGGAGCTCGTCACCTCTGACAGGATACTCTCCGGGGCTTCTGAGACACCGAGGAACGCATCTATAGTTTCCCGCTGCTCTTCGGCTAGCATCTGCTCTTGTGCGCTGCGGTGGTCTCTGAGCTGGTCGATCATCGCGGCGAGGGCATTGCGGACGGAAACGTAGCACGGGTCTGATGATGACGTGAAGCGAGCGACGTCGCGGTGGTTCGCATGGAGATATGAGGATGTCTCGTTGGCAAGATTCATAACGGCGCACTCCTTCTCGACAATGAGACCCTTCCCGACACCGTAGTTCATCGGTTGCGTCTCGAAGAAGGAGAAAAGCTTCAGCCCGCCGCTGAATCTGGGGAATTCCTCATTGATCGATTGTATTGTCGGCGAGTTTCGGTGAAGTTCCCGAACAAAGGCTCGGTCTGGTGAGAGTGCGAGTAGACGTGTCAGGAGTTCCGCCATGTCCGATCCGCGATGTGGCGTGGCAAGAAAAAAGATGGAAAAGACGCGCGCGGATACGTTTTCGAACTCTGCTCTTTGCTTTGCTATCACATAGGCCCGTTTAATGACCAGTCCGCCCATACTATGTCCTATAAGAACAAGCGGCGTCGTCTGTGATGCATGTTCTCTAGGCATTGCAGGACAATGCTTGATGGAGAAGAGCAAAGCCGTCGCAAAGTCATGGAGGTTGAGGGTGCTCTCGTGTGACCAGCTGGAATCGTAGCCGAATGTATGAATTCTAGCGTCCTTGAATGCGTCGTCCTTGGGAAGCATTCCTTAAGCCAGAAGAGCGACATGTCCCCATTTCGAGACCATGTGCTATACGATCCGCCGTTCGACCCATGCACGAAGACCAAGTCGACGATGCTGGGCCTTCCGGGTTATGCAGTGTTGTGAGCCCTATTGGGCCCTTCCCGCCCTCAATACCATCTCCTTAGTCTGTCCGCCACGTTGCACGATACTCTTAAGGGTAAACGTCATGCGGTTCAAGGATACAGCGCGAGATTCAGTATCCGCCATAGTTCCCGTCGGAGCGGCTGACCTTGCCTTGCGCCGTCAACCTCAAGGATGTGCGGTCCTGTGCGGTGTTGGTGGCTATCTCAGCTGGAGGAAGATGTGAGCATGACAATGTTGCGAGGGGAACGCATCTGTCGATTTCATTCGGGTCCGGCTCCCCGACCTCTCGTACGGGGTCTTTGGTGGTGTTGGAAGTTTGGAACTTGAAACTCGGAAGCTCGGTTGCGGTGCCCTAACCATGCTGAATGGACGGGCGTCAAGAAGATGGATAGCTATGTGAGGGGTATTCAGGGCCTGAGCAACGAGCTATCTCGCAGGATTTGGACAATGGGGGGTTACAGGTCAGCTGACCATGCCCCTGCACCTCAGCAGTCCAGTGCAGGGGTATTAGTAGTTGACCTGAACACCGGGGCAAGCGCCCACTCCTGAAGAGGAGGGCAATGATGACAGCCTTCAATGGACTACTTGGGACAGCTGGGAGCACACAAAACCCGCTGTTGTCAGCTTTCATCAAGCGTGTGGCCGTGGAACCGTGGTTATTAGTCTTCCAACACGTTGGGGTGGACGAAAGAGCCTGTCGCAGACAGCGTCGTAATGTATGACTGTCTAGCGGGAATTTGGGACGGGAAGGCAGACGACAGCATCCTAGGTTTGTATTCGGAGAAGACGATTGAGAAGTGGAAGAGGATTATCGATCCGATCTCGCAGGAGAACTCTCGGACGGTGTCGGAAAAGGAGCCGGCGACGAGGTTTGAGCGGGATGAGTTCATGCAGATATTGAAAAAGGGGAGACGGATCAGGCTTTTTGAAGGAGTTGCTGATGATGCCGATGGGTGTGCGGTACGACATTACGCATTACAAGGATGCAAAAAATCACGGAGACCCGACGGTTGAGCTTGTGGGATTGAGCGGGCTTGACAGAGTATTAGGGGTAGAGGAGTTCGAGATGATCTCTCTTGTTAGTGTTTGCTGAGTCACGCTGTCGAGCAAGAGCCCTGGCAAGAGGGTTCCAATCGATATCAGGCAACAATTCCGAGCCGCGATTCAAGATGACCAAAAGTTCGCAACGACACTCCAACACCGCGCTGTCGTGAATCATGCAACCGAGAACCCCCCCCTACCAACAAACTCCGGGACGCCAAACTCCAAACCCTAGATCTGGACATATAACCCAAGTACACGGCAAATCCGGTCCTCTCAAGGCTTCGTCATACCCACGCCTGCTCCCTCACGGGCTCCCTGCCCGCCAGTGTCGTCCCTGATGCTCCTGATACCCATAACTCGCCGTATACGGAATCTCCAACCGTTGCCGCTCACCCGGCGGCATACGACTCCCAGCATCCGCCTCCCCAATATCCACCTCTTCTTGCGCAACGGCCTCATAGTCCCTAGCCCTCTGAGGCTCCGTTACGCCTGACTCCATCAACCATCTGCCATCCTCCTCATCTGTCGCCTTCTGCCGTCGGGCCCTCCTCTCGGCTGCTCCGCCAGCAGCGTCTTCTTGATCTTGCGCATCTTCCACCAGATGAAGACCGCCATGACGATGGTCACGCCAAAGGCGATTCCAAACACAATGTTCTTGGCCGAGTGGTCGGGTTTGTCCTGCAGAAGGAGAACGCCGAGGTAAACGAGAAGATTTGTTTTGGGAGTGTGACGAACGTGGCGAGGGCGAACGACCAAAAGTTGACGCAAGTGGAGAAGACAGCAGTCGAGAAGTGCGAGGGGATGGCGGAGAAGCGGATTACGAGGACGATCTGGATGTCTTCAGTATCTGGAAGTGTCGATGAGGACTGCGGTATTTACCCAGAATCCGCCATCGCGGGTCAGACGGGCCAATGCGCCGTAGTTGAGGTTCGTCCGCTCGAGCTTCTCAGCTTTCCTACGGAACAGGTACTTGAAGGCGAACCATGTTCCGACTGCAAGGCGTCAGCATTGTGTACCACGCGTCCGTGTTGCCGCTTAAACATACGCTCGCCCAAGAATGTCCCGGCCGCCACGATGCCGAACCCTATCCACAGCCCGTATACGACACCGCAGAGAAGAGCGATCAACTCGTGACCGAAGAGTGGGGGAAAGGAGATGACGATGAGGATGGCGATCGGTATCAGCCATCCTGCCGGCAGGTCTCGCACTTTCTCGGACCACGGTCGCAGTACTGTCACGGACGCTGTCAGCTTGTTCCCATCCACACCCGGGGTACTTTGCTGGAACAAGAACAAGCTTACCGCAACAACCTGATCATGGCGGATGGTGATGATGATGGTAAGAACGAGTACGATGATGGCGACGATCCAGCACGCTACGTGGGTTGTCAGTCCTGGAAATCCGCTGCTTGTCGCCCGAGGCATCGATGGCGCATACCGAGATACTTTGGTGCCAGAAACAGCCTTTTCCAGTTGACGGGCTGGTAGTCGGTCTCAAAATTGCTCAGGTCATGGCTCCGCCGTCGTGGCGCCATTTCGATATCTTCGGTGTCTTTCATGGCTGCCAGCAACCGTCAAGCAGGTGGTCCTCGAGGTTCGAATGTGTTGTCGAAAGCGTCGTTATCGCTCTTGCCTTGCGCCAAGCACTGAGCATCGAAAGGGGCGAGGACCATTGCGGGAGCCAAGAACGCGGACCGGGGAGAGATGTCATGGGGAAACTGCAACGAGGCAGTGCTCGTTAGCGCGCCACTGCCTCAAACGTCCATGGTTGGGCCAGGGGAGGCGGGCAGGTGCATGTCGCTTCGATTGCCAAGAACGGCCAAGAAGGGGCAGCGATTGGCGAAAAGCTTGTTTCAAGCCCCCTGCGCACTTACGCTGATGTGGCATATGAGGCGGGCGCAGTTGGGTGACACACGTCCTGACGTCAGTTGCAGGGCCTTGGCGATTGGATGAACCGCCTTACTTACTGCTCTTCCGGGGGCTGGTGAGGAAGTCCGGTAGGAGATGGTCAGGGCTTCGACTCTTAGTAAGCCACCCCGATTGAGCCCCTCTGGTTGCATCATTTGGCATCCTACATTGACGATGTGTAAGCGAGTCGGCCAACCGAGTCTCACTAATATCCGATGGTGTGTCGCCAACTGAACGTCTTCGATCGAGCCATCGAGCCCCTAATGTGTTACAACCTCACGAACCGCCAAGCCCAGCCAGAACGAAGCATGGAATCTTGAGACGATGTTCTAGACTTGGTTGTGGCGCGAAGGCCAAGGACCCGGCACAGCCTCACCAGACAGCAAACTGAGCCACATCCGCGAGGAGCGCTCTGCCAACTCGAAAATGTTTCCGGCGATGGCAAACAAGGAGTTTATGTTGGGACTACTGTAATTAATTTAGGTGTGTATTTTGCCGAGTCCCCCAGCTTTGGCCAGGCTGCTTTGGCTCAAGCACTTGCTGCATGTGGTGGGTGTCATAATGGCCCCACTCTGCCAAAGGCTTGCAGATACGACCAGGGGCGAGACAGCCGTGGGCCTGGAATATCGCGAGTCCTCGTCAGCTCCGTGGTTGCTGTTCAAGACAATTCGAAACTGAGGTTGGAACTTCGGCGGAGACCGGGCCGCTGGAATCCATCCCGCCCGTGCCGGCCTCCGTCCGCTCCAGAGGCTTGATTGCGACCTTTGCAGGCAGTCCCTTGGACAGAGTTTTCGCTGCGAAGCCGAGCAACCAGTGACGCCCCGCCAGCATGCCTTTGGTCACGTGTACGCACTTAAAAATTTTGCACAGAGAGCGTGCACAGACCACCTAGAAACCTCTATTTAAAGCTTGCTCCCCTCCCTCCTTTTCGAACTCTCTTTTCTTCTTTTTTTTCCTCATGTCGACAATACTTCAGAGAATCATTTCTATAGTAGTTGTCCACTTTTGTGTTCCCTAAAGGAGCCACAGATCCCCGGGTTGATGAACGATATCCTCGGCGCCCAACAGTGAGGTCCCTGTTTTACTCTTGTTCTGCCTGCAAAGGTGGCGGTCGCCGGCCTCGCGCTGCGGCTGTATAGAGAGTGGCGATGATCTGTACCCCGGCTTTTCTCGAGGTCTTGCCTTCGGGCGCTCGGGCGGGTGGGTGTCGATGGAAGTCTGACCGGCTTTCTACTTTTTTTCGTTGCTCTCCTGGGCACTGCTTGGGAGGTGAGGAAGAAGAGGATGAAAACACTTTGGCTGGTCGGTGGGTGTCAGTCTGAAAGGAAGTGCTGGTGAGACTTCGCTCCACCCTATCATCAGCATCGCCCATGCTCCCTCGCTCTTGGCAGAATTCGTGTTCGAGCTTTTGGGTTGATGAGACGTTCTGGTGGGAATTTGGAGGCTTCAATGCTTCGCTCCCTGCTGCCAACCAATCGACCGCTCTGGACTGCCCCGCCTGGACGCTTGGACGCTGAGCCGCTGTGTTCGTTGTCGAGGAATTGGAAGCGTTCGCGATGCCGAACACAAGTTCAACAGATCGGCCGCCTCCTGTCCGTGACCGCTCAGCGAAGAGTCAGGAAACTCGCTCCTCTGCGTTGACCGCGCTATTTCCCCCGGCTCGGCAGGGGAAAGCATGTTGGGCCTGGCAATTTTCGAGCTATTAATCACATGTCACAACACACGCGAGAATCCTGATGCGAAATCGATATACCTTTGCTGTTCAATGTCGCCAGACTTCGAGTACCTATCTCCCTCGTCGCTTGGCGAGCTAAACTAGGCACTTGGAGTGTGACTCTCTGTAAAAGCAGACCTAAATGCCATCCAGCGCATCCCGCACTCCTTTATGTCCCTTTCGACTCTGGCCGCAAGACTCGCATGTCCGCGAGCAAAAGGAACTGTTCTTCAACTTCTTCAAGCAATGAAACAGGCATGAAAGCAACGCCAGAATATCCCACAATTCGATCTCCCATAGCGCCCCACCGAAACAGTCGGCGCCGTGGATGTGATGGCTCAGTGCCTGCGTCTGGCATATACCTCCGGGCAGCCTCCCGGCAAAGGTCCATCGACATCGCGATGTTTCAAGCGTCGACATCCCCATTCCCGCCAGCCTCGAGGTCACCATTGACCTGGGCCACTGCATCCATGCCGCTGCTGAGGTGTGGATTGCCGCCGTTAGGGTCTCTCTCGCCCTCGTCGTCGGCCTCATCGTCGTCGGTCACCTCCAAATCGCCGACATCTGCATCGCCGTTTGACTCTCCCTTGTTGTGCTCAACCTCATCAACTTTATAATCCTCATCAACCTCCATACTACCGACGCCGGCATCGGTATCCTCATCCATTTCCGCGTCACCTCTGTTCTCACCATCCTCCTCATCCACGCCAATATCGTTAAACTCCAACTCGACGTCCTCCATCATGTCCGACTCGGTGATATCATCGCTGTCAATGCCATCATCAGCCTCCATGCTATCGACGGTACCTTCGTCCTCACCACTGCCGCTCTCCTCGGGGTCACCATTATCCTCACCCTCCAACTCGTCACCCTCATCGCTGGCACCACCACCGTCACCACCACCGGCATCACCTGCCTCCTCGTCGGTATCATACCCGAAAATGAGTTCCACGCCGTTCACGCTGGCATGTGCATTGCCACTGCGTTGCCACCGCCGCCGTAACTGGAACCGCTCTCGCCAGAGCTGTCACCTCCAGCACTGCTGTCATCAGCATCGCTCTCAAACCCAAACTCGATCTCCATGCCGTCCGAGCCGAGCGAGCCGATCTGCGTGGAGCCGGAGAGAGGTATGCTGGCGCTGCTTGAGCCGATGGCGGTGGCTTCGTCGTTGGCGTCGTTCTCGCCACCGGAGAGGTGGTTGTTGTTGTCGGCGTTGCCGTTGTCGGAGTCGGCCGGGCGGCGTCGCTGTCAGAGTGCTGGCTGTGGCCGTAGATGCTGGGGTCGGACACGGTGTAGTCGTCGTCCTTCTCGGCATTGTTATCGACCTCACCATGGCCATGTTGTCATGGGCATCGGAGGCGGCGGGGCCGGCATTGTCGTTCTGGCTCTGGCGGTGGATGCTGGGGTTGGTGACGGTGGTGCCGTTGTCGATCACCGCGCTAGCACCGGCATGAGCCGTACGGGGGATGGTGATGTTGCGGCCGCCATCCCCGTCGCTGTCGGTGGTGTTTCCGCCCTCGATGTCGAAGACGTTGGCACCCGCAGGAAGGGCAGGGTAGCGGACGGGACGGGGGACGGGGCTGCCGGTTACGCGGACGCGGGAATTGAGGGCCAGTATGTCGTCAGGATCATCGTCGTCATCGGCGCGGCGCGGGCCGGGATGTTGATGCTGCCGTTGGTCAGAGGGTGCTGGAGGTGCGGGCGCTCAAGGGGCTGAACAACGTGTTGGGGCTGCTGCTGCTCGGGAGCGGGCTGGGATTGGTCAGGGGGCTGCTGCCACTGCCGCTGACAGGTCTGAGGATGATGCCGGTCGCTGGTTTCGTGGTGTGGTGTTGCGCCTGGGTGGTCTCAGGGCCGGCAGAGTCAGGGGCTGATGGTTTCTGCAGCGCATGCTGACACTGATACGGTCGAGGAGAAACCGGCGGCGGCAGTCAGGGTGCCGCGGTGCTCGCACGCTGTCCAGAGGACCGGCCCCTGGGGCAGCCGCAATCCCACACGATGCGCTTGTAGAGGCACATGGGTTCGAGAGGGGGTGGTCTTCCTTGAAGATGGTGTTTGTTACCTGGGATAGAGCCACTTCCGAGAGCTGGATGGGTGAACGACATGAAAGGACAGAGCAAGATGTCGGAATACATGGTAGAGAGTGTTTCTGCGGCCGGAGCATGTACCCTCACAGGTGTCAATGGTTGTAGCAATCAAGGGACCTTGCGGTTATTCGGAGGCATTGTGTCTGTGTGAACGAAAGCGGTGTTGAGTGTTGGTATTGTTCTCTGGTGTGAAATGGTTTTAAATATCGGTGGCCAGCGCTTGTATTGTGAATTTGTAGTGGCCCATTCATTGCATCGAGGAATCTCTGCGCCTTTTTGCCAACGATGGTTTAGTAGCCTCACTTCCAAGAACGATTCTCATGTCCAGTTCCATATATCAGGACAGTTATGACCATCATGCACAATTTCTTTATTGTTGGATTCTGTGGATGGGATGGGAGTTTTAGGTGGTTGTCGTGTGAGTCTTCTCAGCTTATATTAATTATTCTTCCACTCCGACAATACTGGCAGGTAAAGCAGCCGGGGCCTTTCCCCTCTCTAGCAGAGGTCGAATTGCTTCGGAAACCGCCAGCTGAAACATCCAACCCAACGCTGTCACAAGCGGGCTGTTGCAATGCACCTAGAACAGTATGCCTGGTCTAAGGAGAGGACTTTGGGGAGAGCAACATTGCTCAGGGTACCCTCCGCGTTCTCGACGTTTTTGCTGTCCGCCCGATGTCACTGAGCCAATCGCGCTGCTGCTTGGCCAGCTCAAATTTCTTCACTCGAAAAAAAAAAAAAAAAAAAAAAAATCTTCCATGAAAGGAAATGAACACAATCTTGGGCCAACCCATCAGGCGAAGCCCCCGGTCTGTGAAATATATCAGCTCAGCGACGCCGTAGCCTCCAGCATTCGACTGTCAAGATTGGGTGCGTATCCCATAACATTTGACTACCCGCTTCAACTAGCCCTTTGACATCCGCTAATCTATAACAACTGTGCGTAGACAAAGTCATATTCCGCTTGAGCTGAGGGTGGAAAACTTTACAGATTGAATAATCCCTCTGGAGCGCAAAATTCAGATGAGGTGAGGTGCTGAATGCATGTCTGAGACGTAAGCTCATGGGGGCTTCATCTCGGCTATGGCCCAGGGTCGAGAAGAGTGCCTTAAGACCCACCGCCAGGGTTGCCACATGGCTTTCTGAACGCCTCCCCGAACCTGCCGCTGGCAACCGGCGGCACTCTCCATATTTTGACAGAGCCCACACCGGTCATTAAGATGGTCAGCTCGCGAGTACTGTGGGCAGCAATCAGCAAAAAGAGAACGCTCAGATGAGTATACAGAGAGGCGCGACAACGCAGATCGCTCGTGGGTCCGGCCGTTATCGAGGAATCCTCAGGGTTCTTGCTTAAACCGCGGATCAACGCCAAGTGGAGCCGGCACACCGAGTACTCCGTAGTAGGGATACGGCCCGGTCAGCAGTTACAACGCCTCCGGACGAGATGCCAGAAACGGATCGTGCCCTTCGTGAAGGCGCCGAAGGGCCTGCTCTATCCTGGGCCCTTCCACATCGTGCGACGCGCCGCGAGGCTAACGCATCTTGCTGCCATGCCCTGCAAAACCTGCTGCCCGGCATCCTGTTTTCGTCGAGGAGCAGCCGGCTGTCCTGCATGAGAGACCCGCCAACACCACCACGCATTCAAGGTACACCCTGCGACCCAGAAGCCTGGCCAGCATCAACAAAAAAACGATTGTCAACCAGTTTGCTGATCGGCCAGGAAACGATTTCCTCTTCACGACGAACAGCGCGGATCAAGCCTGAGATCGCCCACAGCGACTTTGCAAATCATCGGTAAGGGATGGGTTAAAACAGTCCCTGCATATGGATGGAATCGCCACCCCAGATATCGGGTGCCAAGCTCATACGGCAGCACGCGAGCAGCCTCGGCAGCCAGCACCGAGAACGATTTGCCGAAGATGCTGGCCGGCGATCTTGAGACACTAGCAAAACGCCACACAGTGCCTGAAGCTCTGTCGTTGCCAGAGTTGGATTTCAAGTCCACGGCCTTGTTTCCGCGCGGGTCTCAACGTCGCCTCCCAACGCCTGCTGGGTCGGGGCGGATTTCCCTTTTTCGACCAATCATTCATGCAGAGCTGGCGTCGCCATTGGCCATCGCGCACTTCACTGCCTGAGTGGGTCATGATCTCCCATCACGGCTTTCACATGCGGAGCCCCCTTCCCGGCCTCGGCCAGTCGCATCGCTTTGGATCGGGTTGCATGAGGAGTAAGCTGGCCCCGTTCATGCCCACCAGTCAGAATGGACGGCGACACTCTGCAGGACCGAGATTGTGAGCGGTGGCCCCATTACGCCCTCTCCGGCAGCCCCCAATTTCCATGCGTCCGTGGCATCGCCATCGAGAGGAAGCGATCTGCCTTGCAGTGGCTGCGGTCCCTTGCCATCACCGTACCGCAACCGTGGAATCTGGGGTCGGAAAACGGCTCGTTCCAGCCGCGCAGACTGCGGGGCCCTTACCCAACCTTTATATACAGCGTCCCGCCAGCTGCTACCCCCCCGGCTGTGGCCCGTGACATGTCGATTCGGTCTCCGCCCGTGTTTCTCCCGCCCCAGCATTGACGACTGCCGAACCAGGGTGCGATCCCGCCGCGAATGGTGACTTAGGACGAAGGATGCCGTCCTCCCTCAAAAACACATGCGTCATCCTCGGCCTGTGTCTTCTCGCCCTGTGGTGCAACGTCGTCGCCGCACAGCAGATCTTGCTCCAAGAGGCCATCGAAGCGTACCCAGAATGCGCAGTACGTACAGCTGCAGACGGCGGATGAGGAGGGAAAAGCGCGGGAAGCTGACAGCCTGGGATTCAGCGACAATGCCTTGTGACTGGGATCGGCACGTCGACTTGCGCCCCCGGCGACATCCAGTGCATCTGCGCCGATGACAAGGCCACCAATGTCGCCACGGCATGCATCAAGTCGTCCTGCTCCATCAAGGAGACACTGAGTATGGACTTTCTGAAGGGATCGGATGTATGGTCAGGTGAGGGATGCTGATGGTTGAGCAGCGGCGAAGAACATCACGGCCCACCTGTGCGGGCAGGAGGCGGAGAGGGACCCGTCCCTGATCCCGGTCTCCTACACCTTCATCGCCCTCGCCGTCGTCGCCGTCGTGCTGCGGGTCATTGCGCGGATCCTGACGCACGCGTACTTTTGGTGGGATGACTTGGCCAACCTGTTTGGTTTCGTATGCCTGCCTGATGCTGGACGAACTGGCCCGTACGCTGACGGATTCTAGATTGGCTCTACCGTGTTCACTCCATTAACCTCAAAGGTACTACTCCCATCCCGTCAGCCGCAGCACCCAAGGCTAACTGCCGCAGCTATCAGCCTCGGCCAGGGGAAAGACATCTGGTTCGTGCCGTTCGACAACATCACGCTCGTTCTCAAGGTCAGCCTCCCTCCGCCATGACTCTCCTTGATAATAGACGCACTGACAACGCCCAGTTATTCTACATCGAGATGCTACTCTATACCATCACCCGCTTCTTCGTCCGCGCGTCCATCATCCTCTTCTACCTGCGCGTGTTTCCGCCAAGTCGGAAAGCAAGCTTGGCCGCATCCTGTTTTACACCTTCATCTTCAACATCGTGTACAACCTCAGCTTCCTGATGGCCGTCACCTTCCAGTGCACGCCCATCTCGGATTTTGGAGGCAGTGGTCGGGCGAGCACGAGGGCCACTGCGGCAACGCGAACATTCTCGTGTGGGTGGCGGCCGTGACGGGGATCGCGTTTGACCTGTGGCTGCTGGCGCTGCCGTTCCCGCAGCTGCTGGCCCTGAATCTGTCTTTGAAGAAGAAGGTGATGGGAGGGATGATGTTTTTCGTTGGTCTGGCGTGAGTGTTCTTTTCACCTCAGTTTCCGTTAACGTTGGACACGACGTACTGACAAGAAGCAGTGTCATGATTATTAGCTTGATCCGCCTGAAGACGATCAACGAATTTACTCGCGCCGTCAACCCGACCAGTACGCTGCCCCTGCCGCCCTCCGCCCCTCTGCCCCTCTCCTAACCTCCCCCCCGTCCTCTCTTTCACTCGCCATCTGCCGCCTCCCATCCCCCGTTGACACTCGAGCACCCCGCTAACACCCCCCTACAGAAGATATCGTCCAGGTCTGCCTCTGGTCCGGCATCGAGCTCGACGTTGGCGTCATCTGCCCCTGTCTCCCCTCTTTCCGTCTCCTGCTCCGCCGCCTCCTTCCCACGGTGATGGGCACCTCGGGCGCCCGGTACGAACTCGACCCCGTCTCAGGCAACCGGACGGGTGTGGTGCGCAGCGGCATCCGCAAGAGCTTTGGCGGGCCCTCGCCGGCGGGGACGGGACTAACGGTAAGATGGCGGGGGGGAAGATCCTTGTCGAGCATGATATTGCGATCAAGTATGGGAGTAGTAGCGGAGATTCAAATGACGGGAGGAGTTGTGCGAGCGTGAGGGCGTTGGTGGAAGGGAGGCCAAGTGCTGAGGCGGATGTGGAGGCGGGGAGAGTTGTTAGTGGCGGGAAGAAAGGGAGTAGGTAATACTAGGGGAGGTAGTGAATGGAATGATGTGTTGCGTTCATGGTTGGTGGGGATGCTGTCTTGGGGTGGGATCCGGGGGACAGAAACGGCGCCCGGCATGGCAACACTTGCCCCGTGTCCTTTGGCCACGGAACGGCCGCCCGCTGAATGTTCTCCCCGGAGGGATTCCGTGCTGCTGGACTGATTGCAGACTTTATCTGCCATTGATTTTCGCGTGAAAGACACCTGAGGGAGGTGCTCGCTGCTTGGCTGGCTTCCATTTCCAAAGGTCGTGAATCCCGAGCTGGCGCCCAGTCCTTCTATGGGAACAACAGCTCTTTCCCAACGACAAGCGCCCTGCCACACAGCGAAATGGAATGTGTTTGGTAATCCACACCGCCAGTGCCTTCTTGCCTTCCGTGCTGGTCGGCCTGGTATGGGCGGCCCGCCCTCCTGTGCCACGGCTTCCCGTCCCGTCGGACGTTACACCTGTGGGGAGGTCCGTCCCGGCCTCCTCCCTGGGGACCGCGGGACGTTGAGGTATTTCTTCGCCTTTTCAAGATCTTCTCTTCCCTCTCCACTTGTTTGAACACGCGATTTCTGTCCGTCACAGCACTTCCGCTCGACTGCACTTCCAGACAGGACACAATCACCAACCCAGCCCAATCTCAACGCAGATCTCCCGCACAGCCAACATCACAGACCACCGGCTTCCAACCGCCAAGATGCCCATCCTCACCATCAACCTCGGCTACACACGCCCCCATCAACCGCCCGAACCAGTCCCCAATCCTTGCCCCCGCCCAAGTCTGGGCGGGCCTGCAGCGCAAGGTGCGCCGCGCGCAGGACTTCGTCCCGTCATCACCGCGTGCGAGGTGCTCTCGACCTCGGCGCCCTCGCCCACCGATACAGATGCCGCAGCAGGGTGCACAGAGATTGTCACGCGCACCGTCACCTTCGCCCCCGGCCGCGGACCCTTACCGGGCGAGGGCGAGAAGAAAGTGAGGGAGGTGTGCAAGCTGTTCCCGCCGTGCCGCGTCGACTTTTGGCAGGAGGACGGGACCAAGATTGCGAACTATGTTACCCAGGGTGAGGGGGAGGGAGAGTTGTATTTGACGTATGTGTTTCAGTGGCGAGTGGAGGGCGTAGAGGAGGGGAGCGAGCAGACCAGCGAGTTGGAGAAAGGGTTTAGGCAGACTGCGAGGATGGCAGTGGAGGAGAGTATCAAGGCCATACGGACGATGGTTGAGGAGGGGAAGTTGCTGTGAGGCGGCTGACAAGTTTGGTGTGTCCATCAGTGTAGGGCACCGGTGGGGTGGGTGGCCAAAAATCGATGAATTCTCACGAGTGTTGCGTATGAAGATGCGGCTCTTTGTGGATATCTGGGATGATGATGCTGGCTCGCTGCTGCTGACACTGTGCCCGAGTCAAGTTGACGTCTTGTTGAGGAACTGGAGCATAGCGTCCATTTCAACCGATCACGAATCAGTGGCCGAATCTCCCTCATCACTGTCCGATGGGCCAAGTGATCACACACTGGCTACACTGTGCCCATGGAAACATACCTGTTAACCTTCCATTATCTACAACTCTGAAGCAGCTTCCTGCTAGATTGCTAGTTTGCCACTCCTGAAACGACGTACTTGTCCCCTGACGTTGCCACTCTCAACTGCTCAAACCCCCAACGGAGTAGGCGTCTGCAGCAGCGTCATGCCCGTATCCACGAACCCCCTGACCTTGAACAACACCTCCTTCCCATCCGCGCTCACCAAGTCCCAAACATAAGCCTGGCCGCTCAGCGGCAGGCCTGCCGGAAACTGCTTCCCCCGCGTCGTGCCCAGCTTGTGCCCGCCCATCAAAACCGGGCTGAACCGGGCGATGGAATTCGAGATATCAGCCTTCCGGTACGGGTCGTCCGGATCGTTGAGATACCACCAGGCTGAGTCGCCGCAGAATGCGACAGTTGCTGTCTGTTGTCCCGGGGCATCAAGGTTTTGCTGTAGCTCATCCCGTTTTGCTGCGCTCCGACGTTGAGGACCGCATGACCATCTTTGTGGTCGATGCCGATACGATGTTGACGGTCTCGTCGGCGTTGGAGTTAAGGAACTTGGAGAAGGTTCTGGCAGTGGCGTTGGGGGTGTGGTCAGCTGAGAGTGTCATGCCTAGACTGTGCCCAGTGTGGCCAGCGACTCACACCTTCGCAGCGGTGGACGAGACCACCTCCAAGCGAGCCCAGATAATGTCTGAGGAGTTGAGCTCTGAAACCGAACTCTTTGTCAGTCCTGCTTGCAAAGCGTACCGGGCCCCGCTGTAACCTACGGACGTCAAGGAAACTTGGGGGGGAAGTTGCGGAACAGCGGCTCAAGTTCGACTACTGCCAGGGTCGTGTTGTCCGGCTGGCCAGTCCGGTGCCAGGTCTTTGTGCCGGCAAAGAGGCGGATTGAGCAGTCGTTGCCAGAACAGAGAGAGTTGTGTTAGAGACGTATTGGCCGAACGGCCCCTCCTGGTGAAAGACTCCGGGGACCGTCCAGGCTGCTTCGATGCTTGAGAATTTCCCAACGCCAGGAAAGTCGGAGGTGTTCAGGCTGATTCCACAGAGTCGCTTCGGGCGGTGGAGGCAGAAACTGAGCAAGGGTGATAGATGGTTAGGAGAACCACGCACTTGGTAAGTAGGCTGGAGATCCATGGTCGGTGCATCTTAGGAGACTGGAAGGGCGAACTCTGCTGATCCACTCGAATTGGGGTCTGGTAGTATTCCTGAGGCTGGTTATGAGTCACAGTTAATGAGGAGGTAGAACAATGGGTAAAAGCGTTGCAAACCAGGCAAGTTAATGAATACCGAAAAGCCAGGTTGCGACTCATTCAGGTGGCACGGGGCGAGAAAGTCATCTTTGTCTGGCGAACACATGACGAGAACCACGGGAAGGTTGTAAGCTACTAGAGAAATAAGATCAAATTGTACGGTGTTCAGGAGATCAGTTGCCAACCTGAGTGCCGTCACTCTATCATGCTCGTCAGGCAAGCAAGCCTAGCCGGAGCTTTGACTTTGTTAGGTAGCAGAGTCTCGTGGCGGATTCTGCAAAAACAGTTTAAATAGAGAGCAGCGCGATGGAGACTATCAACTTGCAACACTCGAGAGCAGAAGAGCTATCTGTATTTGCATCGGAGACACAAAAGGAAGGCTGGGATGGAAAAGAGATGCCGAGAATGGGTTTGAACTTGGTGCGTGCAGAGAGGCTAGAAAAGAGATAGAAGGTTTGAACGCCAATTACTGTGATGACATAAAGTACAAATGTAGGTGGATTCTTTCTTAATCAAGGTACCTAGCCACAGCGCAACAAGAGGAAAAAGTAGACTTGAGAACCCAGGAAGTGTTCTCATCAGCTCGGAGTAATTACATGTATTAAGCTAATCGCCTAGAACAACCACCAGTTTGTGTCTCTTCGTTGGGGCTGTTCCAGCACCTGATCCACCTCCTCTATCAATGCCTTCGTCTGGGCATCCGCGTCCCACCGATCATACTTTTGGAGTGTATTTCTCAGCTGTTTCATCGTCTGTCTCGATTGGCGAATTGCTTCTTCTATTTCAAGAGTCTCCCGCTCGTCCTCCTTTGCCCGCGTCATGATCTGGTACATCATGACCCTCTCCGCGAGGCACAACTCGACCACTCCATGTGTCTTGGAGAAGATGACCCTTGGATCGAGGAAGACGTGCAGCTTGTCCAGCTTAACGATCGACCCGTACAACCAGTGATGAGCGGCCGAGACGTCTCCACCGATGCAGTCTTCTGGGCCCAGTGTCTGACCAACCTTGATGAGTTTGATCACCGACCTGGCGGCATCGGCGACCTGATCAAGCTCGTGGTAGCACGTCGCAAAATTCATAGGCCGTAGCACGGTCCCTTTTCGATACGCGACCCCCTGGTGCAGCTTCCACCATTCATTCAGGTGTGCCAGGCCCTTTCTGTAATCTGGACGCTCCGTCCTGCTGACAGCCAGCGTATACAAGTACATGTGCAGGTCAGCCAGTCGCTGCCAGCCCATGCCCGTCGTTGAGCTGAGCGCCTCCCGCGCCATTTCGGGCCGCATGGTCTCTGCCGCTCCGATGTTTGTCGCCGGCAAACATGCGCAAGCCGGACTCTAGGTTGCGGATGCGGCACGGATGTGCTCCTTCTCCGCGTCCAGACCGCTGTCCTTTCTCCTCTTCTGGTCAACAGAGCCAGCATCTTGGCCAGGTGCTCCAGTTTCATTTTCAGCTTCGTCTCTTGTCCACTTTCATCTCCGTTTCTTTGGTCTTGTATCCTCTTGCCATTTCGCCTCACCCTCAGCCTCAGCTTTCCGCTTGTAGCCCTGTCGTGAACCTCCTCGTCAAGGATGTCTCAAACGCACTGAAGAGTGGCGCTTCGAGCATCTCCTTTGCCAATCTCCAAAGCCCTTGACCGCCTCTGCTTCCGCTCCAGCGCGAACCCATTTGGTACTCTCACCCGCAATGCCGCTATTTCGTCCGGATGCTCCTCACCAACTTGACGAACCCGCCCAGCATACTCCCCGGCCTGTGCCCAAAATATTTTGCCACTCCCCCAACATCTCCTGAATCCTCTTGTAGAACCGTCACCCATCACGCTCAACCGCACCACACACGCGACCACGCCTGCAGTGACTGCAGGTGACCCTCCGGAAACATACCCATCATCGTGGCATCCGTCGCCACCGGATCACCGCCAAACACCTTTACATACAGCCCCTTCGGTCTGCAAATCCCCTCATCCTCCGCCACGCCGCGACCGCATGCAGCAGTGGTGATAGTCCACCTCCACGTGCGGTTCAGCACCCGTCCCGGCCTTTCTCCGCTCCCCTTCCCTCCATTCTCCACTCTCCAACGCCGCTCCACCACCGCCCTCCTCGCCCCCGCCCCGCCTTCCATAATCTCCCTCTCGAGCTTGCACAGTGTCTTGCTGCCGCTCACCACCCCCCACAATCGGCTCGGTGGGGATGCCGCCGGGCCGGAACAGGTCGACCACCATGTGCGCCTGGAGCATGTAGCTTCGGAGGAGAGGCACGAGAAGCCGCGCTGCGCGGGTTGTCCCACGGGAGCGTGAGCACCAGCCGGTACGCGCAGTCAAACAGCGTCACGCCATTCTCTCGGTCTCGGCGAAACGGGTCGCCGTCCTGCAGGGCCAGTGGAGCGCGGGAAGCGCCAGTTGTGCAGGTGGTCGTCGTGCTGCAGGGTTGCGTCGCCGTCCCAGCGTAGCGATGACCACTCGATGGTCTTGCGCGTGACGAAGTCGCTGTCCCAGAGGAAGGTGTGCCGGATGTAGGCGAAGCGAGTGCGCTGCCATGCGGTAGGGGTGAGCATCGCGCGCGCGAGGAGGGTGTAGAGCGGGTGGAGGTGGTAGACTTGGAGTGGGGTGGGGGTGGTTTTGCGGGTGATGGTTGCTTCGGAGAGGAGGATGCCGGCGGCAAAGAATTTGGTTGAAATGGAGGGCCAGTGGGTGGTGAGTTTGCTGGACATGGTGGAGAAGGAGAGGGCGGCAAGGAAGGAGGAGGAAAGCCAGTCTGCGAAGGTGCCTTCTGAGGTGCGGGTGGACGGAAGATAGAGGAAGTGGTAGTAGGCGGTGAGGTCCTGTGGGAGGAGGGTCCAGAAGGGGGCGAATTGCGTCGCGGAGATGTGTGTGTTGTCGAAGTCTATGAAGGAGGGGAGGAGAAGGGTCATGCTGAGAGACTGGACGAAGCGTGGGCGGGTGAACGGGTCTTGGTTGAGGTAGGAGTCGCAGACCCCGTAAAGGAGTTTTTCGAAAAGGGATTCGCCATTGTAGTTGAGTTGTGTGAGCTCAGGGACGATTAGCTGGATCGCGGCGGGGTTGCCCTCGAGAAGAATGACGGCCCGTCGGAGGTAGTCGATGTTCTCCCCGCGATAGAGGATCTTGGGAATCTCATGCTCGCCACCGAAGGACAGCTCTTGGAGTAATCTCACCGAATCGAGGACTGAGAGGCCGGGTAAGTGGTACTTGTGGTGTTCCGAGGGGATGTGGGCGATAGAGGTGGTGTTCAGCCGAGAGGCGATGATCACCATTGTGTCGTTACCGTTAACTGCGGTAACGAACGCTTTCAGCTGTCCTGGGAGCTGTTCCAAGCAAGTGATCCTGTCGAGGTAGACCGAAGTGTCGAAAACCTCAGCACTGTCGAACACAACCAGATACTTTCCGCTTCGAAGCTTCCTGATAACTTCACTCTCTGACGTTTTATCTCGCTCTAGTCCTATTTGGCGGCCAATATGCTCCAGGATGTCGTGCATCGAGAAATATCGCTGACTCCGGTCGGCAAGGTCAATGTACACGGCGGCCGAGATCCATCCGGAAGATTTCCACCACTCGCAGGCGTAGCGGAGCAACTCTGTCTTGCCAATACCCCCTTGACCGTATAGAAAGACCAGGCGGGTGACAGAAAGGAGGATCTCGAGGGAGAGGATGTTGTAGTCTCTGCCAAATAACCCCTCAGCGACGGCTGTTTTTGGTTGTCCAGTAATCCACCTCTTTGATGGCAGTTGCTTCATCGTTTTGAGGATCCGTTTGACAGAGGCTGAGATGCTGCTGCTGGGGTTTTCCTCCTCCAATCCGGCGGTGTACAGCACCGGTACAATGTAGTCTGACAACTCGATGGTCTGCATATACCGCGCTCTTCTTGACCGGTTGTCCAGCAGTGCTGATCGCGCAACTTGGGTTGCAGTTTGCACTGGTGCACCCTCTGCGAGAAGAGTGTAATAAAAGGAGGTCATGAAGATCTCGACTGCTTCTCGACCACCTTGTACGCCATAGCCAGCACTGATTGGACACCATGCCCAGCAAGACCTCGGCCAGATTGCTCCCCGGTGTTGCATCTCGGAAGCTGGCTGAGTTGCAGGCATTGAGGATTACGGTACGAACACCCGCTCCGGCTAGCTCTCTGCCCACTTCCTCCGCCGTACGCATGTCTCTTTTCATCTTCAGTGGATCGCTCAGGTCTGGCTTGCAAAATTCGAGGACCGTCGTGGAGACACCATGGCTTGTTGTCTGAATCTCGCCCTTCGTGTCGAAGTGAACCAAGTCGTAGTGGTAATCTCGAAGATGCCGGAAGGGCCTGCCAGGTAGGTGGTCGGACGATCTTGAGCGAGACCTGAACATCGGGCTTCGTCTTCGAAACGTGGCCGACGATGGCGACCAGAAATTTGGCGACCAGCTGATATTCGACGTCCTTGTCGGGCCGTGGCCGGGAAACAACGAGAAGAATGTTGAACCTTTTCCGTCTATCCATATTCTCTTGATCTCCTCCTGTTGCCGCTTCGGTTCCTATCAATGACCGAACGACACTGACACTGCTGAACCGGAAATCCGCTGGCCAGAGTGACGCATCTCCCCAACACCTCCCAGTGCAAGTGCTGTAATAATTGCCCCTGATAATCAGGATACTTCCCTGTCCTTGTTGTGTGTGAGAACTAGCAACCGAACATCTCCGTACTTCGGAAGCAACCCGCTTCTCGCGATCTGGGAAGCCAAAAGACGTCCATAATTTGGAATCAGTTTCGTCCCAATCTCAGCCTTGGTGACCTCAAACGGCTCATTGATATAATGCTCGAGGTACCATGAGACCGTTTTCTCTGGCTCAAGCGGGACGAGTTCCGGGGAGGCGGAAAAGGGGTCAGTCAGTCGTATGATGGCCACTTCGTTGCCAACTGAAATTTCCGCGCTCCATTCCGCAGGGGAAATGCCCTCTGGGAGTTGACCAACCGGTCTAATCCGGTCTATCTCGCGGATTCGAACTGTGAAAGGCATGGTAAGATGGTCGAAGGAGTCGGGTGTGGATACGTAAAGGGAGAGCAATTGGTGAAACTGCATGCCATCACCCCACGGGGCTTCAAAAGCAACAGTATATGAGAAAGAGGAAGGGAAGAAACAATCTCGATTTCTCACACCAGCAGAGCCCCGCGTGCGGTGCGGCTGAGACGGGAAGGCCGTTTGATTTAACCAACCAAAAGGGTTAGAGGAGTGCTGCAGCCACCTCTTGCTCAGGTGAGAGGGTAAGTTTTTCCTCATGAGTGGTAGGCACACCGTGCAGATCAAAAAAGCCGGCGAGAAGAATAGAAAAGGGAACTAGGTAAAAGTAAAAAAGAACAAGAATGAAGGAAATAGAACAGAGAGAGAAACAAACTAAAGAAAGAGCAACCACCAAGGAGGTAATTAAAGAAGAAACGAAATAAAAAAGGGAAGGCAGATATCTCAGAAGTACCATAGCATAATGTACAGGTACCAATACAAGGGGCAAAACTTTCGCTCGCAACGATACTACTCAGCCCCTCCAGCTGCCTTGTGCGGGCTGCCTCTGGTTTTGCGCCCCATGCTTGACTGCCCATCACAACCCACATTCATGCCCTTATCGTGCGTCCTGTGTGTCCTGTGTTCTAGAAAGGAACGCCCCAGTCTTCTTTCAGATTCTTAACTCCCTAACACCCACCGTACAAGGCAAAATGTCCCCCCACGCCTACGAACCCACCTTCTACCTCCTCAAACACCGCCTCCCCCCTTCCGAAAGCACCAATCTCCTCGGTCGCATCATCCGACGCTACCAAGATCCAACCCTCGACTACACCCCGACTGCCCCTCCACGGCCCTCTCCCTCCAGAGAACTTCTCGCGCTTCCTCCTCCCCGCACAGCACTCCACCGACGCCCACCTCACAGCCTGCACCACCGCCTCCTCCTCGCGCTATCTCAAGTTTCTCGCCCGCCTCTTCTCGTCCGGCGCCACATCTGCAAGCACGACAATCGCCTCCCCGAGGGTCACCACCCGCCGGCTGAAGCTGGAGAGGGAGTACTTTGGCGCGCTGAAAGCCGTGCCGGAGGTGCGGAGGCGGATGCTGGAGATGTGCGGGGTCGGAGAGAAGGTGTATCTGGTGGTGGGCACCATGGGGGAGGACAGGGACGTTCAGCACGTTGGCGCTTACCCAGCGGGGGAAGGAGGCGGGCGTGCGCTGCCGCTGGGGATGGCAGCCGGCGTTGCGGGGTTGGCGGGGGGCGTGCCGCTGCCGGGGGTGGGTGCGGAGGTGATGCCGGATCTTGAGGCAGGGGTTGGGAGGACGAGTTCGTCTGCTTCGATGGGAACGTTTAGCACGTCAGCTGACGGGGATGAGAGAAGGGAGGAGGTGTTTGCAATTGCGTGCAAGGTTATCACGAGGACGTGGAAGGGCATAGGGAGGGATGTGAGGGTCAGGTGTAGGCAGCCGGAATATAGAGGGGGCCAGCACTTTGGGGATGACGGTAGGAGTGACAGTGATGAAGAGGATAGTGAGAAGGAACTCGAGCTAACTGAAGAGGACGAGGCGGCGCTGGCGGAAGGATTCGAGATGGTGGACGGGGACTTCGAGGGATTTGGGTCTGAGGAGGTGAGCCTCTTCAACCCTGATAAACTTTATCGGGCTTTTGCAGACGATGTTGAACCATGATGATAGATGCAAGTAGAGGCAGAGGGGAAGACAGGCCGGGAAAGCGAGTGGGCCAAACTGTAACTAAGCCGACTGTCTCACATGTCGCGCACGTTGCATTGGAGGAACCAGATTCAGCCAAGTTACCTTGTCATATTTCCAATTTAGTCGGCTGTCTATCAATCTGATTGAAGAATATCCCTTCCCAAACCGAGACCTACGGAGACCGCGGCCTCTTTCCCCTTTTGTTGAGACCACATCGCCACTGCCCCTGCCACCCCTTGGCCAAGGGCCCCCGCAACCCCAAACTCCACAAGCCTCCTCCTCCCTTCACCACCAACGCCCGGCTTCACCACCGCTACATCAACCCCACCACTCGCAACAGCCACACCATCCATCATCTCACTACCCCCAGCCACCACTACCACCACCGCCGCCGCCGCCGCCGCCGCCTCCTCCTCACCACATTTCATCACCAGGGGCTTCCCGCCCCTTCTTAGTCAATCCCGCCCACTGGTCCCCATCCCCTCGCCGCTTTCATACCCACTCAGGTATTCGCCAAACACCCTCTCCTCGATGTCCATCCTTCCACTGCCGTCCGGTGGTTCTGTGCGCCAGCCGCCTAAAGAAGACCCGTTTTGCCCACTTCCACCCCTCCACGCCGGCAAAAAACAGTCCCCCGCCACAAACACGATTCCCCACTCCCAGCTGATGCCGGTGTGCTTGAACACGGCGTGGTTGATAACCGGGATGTACAGCGTCGGGAGAGGGTCACAAACCCGAGCAGGATGGCCCAGAACAAGAACTGGTTCCGCCACACGTCGTAGAAACCACTGCGTAAAGTACTTCTTGCTGCCCGGCTGCATGCGGAAGAAGGACCTCCTCATGTCGACCAGCTCCCAGGCCAGGAACAGCGCGAACCACGTCAGGCATGCAAACGTGGTCGCGCGCGCCCTGAACCACCGTCTCGCACGACTCGGAAAAGGCGTCGTTGCAGTTGTGGCCCAGGTCACCGTCGCCCCAGGCATAGACGCGCAGGACGAAGGACGCGAGACACAGCGCGGCGATCCACAGGCCGTAGACGACCATGTCGACGAGGAACTCGAGCGTGAAGATGCCCGTCTTGAGCGACTGCGGCGGGCGGCGCATGATGTCGGCACGGCGCGCTCAAAGCCCAGTCCCATGTCGGGAAGGCCCGACGTGACCATGATGATCCAGACGATCTCGACGGGGGCGAGCGGGAAGACGGAGAGAGACGAGGCGTCCTTGAACGCGAGCCCGATCAGGAGAGTGCCAGCCTGGGCGATGTTCTCTGCGAGCACGTGGAGCACAAACTTTTGGATGTTGTCGAAGATGCGGCGGCCTTCCTCGATGGCGGCGACGATCGAGGCAAAGTTGTCGTCAGTGAGGACGATGTCGGACGCGTCTTTGGCCACGTCGGAGCCGGATTGGCCCATGGCGATACCCACGTCTGCGCGGCGAGGGAGGGGAGTCGTTTACGCCGTCGCCGGTCTGAATTGGAAGGTCAGGTCAGTACAGTGGGGTTGATGATGGGGATGGGCGATGGGGAGACGTACCATGGCAACGAATTTCTTGCGTCGATGAAGAGCATCAATCATGCGTACCTTGGTGCTGGGTGCACATCGAGCGATAACCAAAGGAAGAACAGGGAGATCGTCAACCTGCAGATCACTAAGCGCATCAAACTGCGCGGCGGTCATGACCATCGCGCGGGCGACATCGGCGCTGACCTTATCCATCCGCTTGGGCGGATGCCCACCTCGATGGCAATTGCTTTGGCCGTCTCGGGGTGGTCACCAGTAAGCATGTGCACCGAGATGCCCGCCTCGTGGCATTCCCGGACAGCGGGGGCAGATTCCGGACGGGGCGGGTCGTACAGGCCGATCAGGCCGAGGAAGGTCAGGTCTGTCTCGATCTTGTCGCGGTGCGTGTCCTCGCTGACTTTCATCCCAGGATGGAGCTTCCTGCTCGCGAGAGCAAGCACGCGCAGCCCAAGACCAGCAAACACTTCCATGTTGAGCAGGATATGGTTCCGGTAGTCGTCCGTCATCTCGGCCTCGGCGTTCTCACCAGCAGGCAAATCAGCGGTGCAGTACTTGCTGCACACCCTAATCACCCTCTCCACCGCGCCCTTGGTAAACGCAAAGTGCTCTCCAGTCGCGTTCTGCTTCATGATGACGCTCATCCTCTTGACGTCGCTGTCGAAGGGGAACTCAGCCACCTCCTTCCACTCGGCGTTATTCTCCTCTTTCATGATGGTCAACCTGTTCCTGCCAAAGCGGCTGGCAAACACCTGGATGGCGATCTCGGTCGGGTCTCCGCGGGCGTGCCACTCGCCCTCCTTCTCAAAGACGGTGGCAACGTTGGCGAGCGAGGCGACGGTGAGGAAGTCCTGCAGGCGTGACTTGCTGGCAGCGAGCAGCTGGGCCGGCGCGGCGATGGCGCCCTTCTCCGAGGAGGTTTCCTTCTCCTCCTTGTCGGAGCGCGGGCGGAAGTTAATCTCGTGCGGCTCGCGGGAATCGAAGCGGATGTCGCCCTTGGTGGGGTTGAAGGGTTCGCTGGAGGTCAGCTCGACGGTGTAGGTGCCGAGGCCGGGGATCCAGGCGCCGCGCGCGACCATCTTGCCTTGGGTCAGTGTGCCGGTCTTGTCGCTGCAGATGTCGGTCACGGCGCCGAGGGCTTCGAGGGACTTGAGGTTGCGGACGATGACGTTTCGCTGGACCATGCGCTTGGTGCCGGCAGCCATTGTGATTGTCAAGACGACGACGAGGGAGGCGGGAATCATGGAGAGACCGGTGGCGACCGCATAAATGATGACTTCCTGCGAGGTGTGGAAGCGGTTGGCACCCAGGACGATGATGGCGCAGACGACAGCGATTCCGAAGAGCAGCATGGCCAGCTTGCTGAGCTTTCGCTGCAGCGGCGTGCCGACGTTGACACCAAGGAACCGGCCGATAACATCACCGAGGGTAAGTGTGTAGGCTTCCAGGTAACGATGGGGACCGGCCTTGCCGTTGGGCTTGCGCTTGACGGGGCGGACGCGGCGTTCCTTCTGGTTCAGGGCCGAAGCGATGGCGCCTATCTCGGTGAAGGCGCCGTAGCGAAGACAATGCCCTTGGCACGGCCCTTGGTGACCGTTGAGCTGCTGTAGGCAACATTCAGGCGATCGCCGGGGCCGGTGGCGTGGTCAAATGTGGCATTCTCACGCTTTCGCACGGGCAGGGACTCGCCGTAAGGAGGGCCTCGTCGGTCTCGAAGTTCTTTGCTTCAATCAGTCTGTCCAACATGTTAGCGATGGAACGTTCGAAAGGGAACATGGAATGAGGACTCCAGCACCACAAGCCTTGATAGTTCCGTACCTAATGTCGGCAGGGATGGTGTCGCCCATCTTGACTTCGACCAGATCGCCGGGACGACTTCGCCCGAGGGCACGACAATGGCCTCGCCGCCACGGACGACGGTGGCGGTGGGCGAGCTGAGAGAGCGCAGCGAGTCCATGGTCTTCTCGGCCGAGTACTCCTGGAAAAAACCGACGATGATGTTGAGCAGGATGACGGCGGCAACGACACCGCCCTCGATCCAGGACTTGATGCCGAAGCTCACGGCCATCGCGAGGATCAGCACCTATGTTGGGCCGTCAACACTTCTTTCTCCCGCTGTTTCGGATCCGCCAATGCTTACCAAAGTCATGGCATTTGCGATCTGGGCGACAATGATCTTGAGCGGCTGAACGCCCTCCTCCTCGCCGAGGTCGTTCCGTCCGTACTGCTCGAGGCGGACCTTGGCTTCATGGGCCGTCAGACCGGACAGAATGTCGGCATCGAGCTCGGCGGCGAGCTGCTCGTGGGTGAGGGCGTGGGCCGGGTGGCTCAGGGGCGGTTCGACTGGCCCGAGATATGCCGGGCCTGGGGTGTCTTGTCCCCGCTCTTGGCCATGTTGAGGAGAGAGAGTTGAGCGACAGCTCCTTTTGACGGCCGGCAATACTGGTGTGTGCTTATGCAATGGCAATGGTCTGAAGGGCTGAAGCTCAAGCAGTCCAATGCAAGTGATGTCAAGAGACGGACGCTTTGCAGACTGTTGATGCACAAGTCGCCTCGAGGATGGGCAGGTGCTCGGACAGGTCGGTCCGCAGTAATCCGCAAGTTCGGGGGATGTCCATCTGAAATAATTCAGAGCCCCGGGGCTTCAAGGAAACCCAAGGGAAGCTTCTCCAACGCCCAGCACTCTTAGCAAGGAGAGGAATCCGCCCCCGGCAACGCTAGACAGCCACAGAGGTCGATGGTGAGCTCTCGTTTGCCCGTTGCTGGCAGGTCGACCGCGATGTGCAGCTCTTGGCATCTGGGCACATCTTGGCGGTGTTGGATCCTCGGTGTCAGTTTCGTCCGCGTGGGAGTGGGGAGAACTGAAGAAGTTCTGGGCGTTCGTCATCCCCGTTTCTCTCTCGTTTGTCTCTCATCTGCCATCCCATGAGAAACAACCTCACCCCCCAAAAATCAACTCTATATACTCGCGCCTTCGACAAGGCTGTCATCAGCCCTCACGTGCCCAGATTGATGTGGTGTTTTGCATCGGCTTCCACCGTCGGCGATCTCGCTGGACAGGCGGCCGTGGCGACCAATGTCGTCATGACCGGCGCGGGGCACTGAGCGGCTCGAGGGAACGGGTGCCGAATCCCGGCGTCGGCGTCGCCAGCAAGGGTCGTACTTGGTCGGGCCAAGACCCTCCAAGACCCGCCAGGATCCGGGCGGAAAGGTTAATGCTGGTACCACCTCGAGGGACAGCGGCGACTTGTTGAAAACCTTCGACGCCGAGGGGAAGTGCGGAGAGTTTGTTAGTGCGCCATCGCTTCATGCGGTAACAAAGCCGCCAAAGGTGCTAGTGAACGATGTCGCGCTTAAACGTAGCACTTTTCGCGTTCCTGAAAGGCTTCCAGACTCGGCCAGCCTTGGCATAGAAACATGCTTCCCCACGTGCGCGGATCGATGTCCGTCTGTGGCTGCGTGACTGTGCGCGTGGAGCAGTGATAAGGATGCGTCGTCGGTCTCTGCGAACCATCAGCTGATGGGGACAGCGTTGGACCGAAGGGGCCCGACAAAGGCTTGGGAAATGCTTGGGTGTTTCTTGGAGTTTGGCGTCTTCCAGTGAGAGGCCCTTCTGCCGAAAAATTTCCACGCTTCGTCCCACCCAACTGCGCAAGTGCGACGCAGCTCGGATGCAGCTGGGATGCAACTGCCCTTGCTGGGGCAGCTGTGCCAGCCGTGGCAGCCTTCGCTTCCGCCCTGCGGGGCAGCTGCAGCAAGCTGGGCGGCGGTACGTGCCTCAGGGTCCTGGTGGCCACTGAGCAGAGCGCGTGCCCTCTTTCCAACCACAGTGTCAACTCTGTTTCAACCTCCTGAGGAATCTGGAAATCCATCGACAAACGAATTTCTCCGCGTCGAGCAGTCCAGACCAGGCCACTGGACGCAGGACGAGGAACAGCCCCCAACGTAGCCTAAGCCTAACCAACGTCGACTTTCCAGCATTTCACAGTATTGTTTCTTTCGCCCATCGCCAATATCGGCGGAATTTTCATTTCTCTTGCCAAACACACCGCAGCCTGGCCGTGGGGTCCCCGGCCGCGCCACACGCCGTCTCGCGTGCCTGCATGCCCCTTTGCGCCAGAGGATGGGTCAAACTACGAATACCCAGTGCCTAAACATGGGATTGCGTAACGTACATGTATGTTACCTGAACATAGGAGGCGAGCCTCCTCGCGGTCTGGTCCGCTCCACGTTTTGGTCTCGCGGTGACTGACCTCGTTAAAAGAAGTTTCGCGGTATCACGGGCAGCTTCCGAACTCTAGCCTGAGCCGGATGGGCTCGTCAATCAAGCAATCTCCCTCAAACTCACCATCCTTCAGCACTTCAACACTTCAACCGTCAAAAGCCGAGGTCTGTCGAGGCCATCTCCATTAACATAATTACTCCAGTAACCGCTTACTTTTAGAAAACAACCTCCTCAACACCACCCATCCATCGGATTCCTCGGATGCCCATCCGAGCAAATACAAATACAATTTTGGACCGGGGGCAACGGCACGCAACTCATGTGGCACGTAATCTCAGGGACACCACCGCTTCCCGCTCCCCCTCCGCTCCCACCACCACCACCACCACCACCGCCCCCTCCATGCTCCCACCACCGCTATTCTGTGACCCCTTCACTGCAATCTTGAAGCTCCCCCACCCACCACTCGGCGCGCCCACGTCGCACACCTTCTTGTTACTCAGATCCAGCGCCCAGTATGAACCGCTCGCGCAGTTGCTGTCCGAATACAGGTAGATCAGGATATTCCGCCCGAACAGGTTCTGCCCCACGCCCTGCGACAGGCTGCTGAACCGCTTCGGCGCCGTCAGGCACCCAAAGTTGCCGCTCGCGGGGATGTGCAGCCCCACGACTGGTTCGGCTTGCAGCACCCGTCGTCGTCGTACAACTCTAGCTGGAGCATGTCCTCGCTCAACGGGCGCGGCGTGATGCTCGTGCAGCTCGGCGTGGGTTGGGGTGGTGGGGAGCCGGACGAAGAGGAGCCCGAGGCGATGCGGAACGAGCGGTACGACCCGGAGCCGTAGGTGCACACGTCCTTGTTGGAGAGGTCGACCTGGCCCCAGGCCGCGTCGGCGCAGTTGGCCGAGGGGAAGAGCTGGATGCGGATGCCGCGCCCGAACATGTCCTGCCCCACGGCCTGCTTGATGGCCTGGAACGGCGCGTCCGCGTTGTGGCACACGTCGAGCTTGCCGATGGCGGCCGTCTCGACGGGCGTGCAGCAGCTGCCTTCTTTGAAGAGGGAGAGCACCACGCTGGTATCCGACTTTTTGTTGGGCTGCGCGCTGTTGCAGGTGCCCGATGAGCCTCCGCCGCTGGAGGAGCCGCCGCCGGATGAGCCACCGCTGCCGCTACCACCCTCGTCGTCGGAGACCATATAGCTCTGGTACTGGCCCGAGCCGACGTAGCACACATTCTTGTTGGACAGCGAGATCTGGCCCCAGGCGCTGTCGGAGCAGTCGCGGCTGGCGTACTGTCGGACGTGGATGTTGCGGCCGAAGGTGTTTTGGCCAGCCGTCATGGTCGTTCCCTTGAACGGCTTGTTGGCGTTGTGGCAGACGCCGAACTTGCCGATCTTGGACGTCTCGACGGGCGCCGAGCAGCAGCCCGTATCGCCGAAGAAGCTGAGCGTCACCGTGTTGTCCGAGTCGTTGGGCGGCTGCTTGGGCGACGTGCACTCCTGGCTGCTGTCTGTGGTGTCGGCGATTTTGAAGCTCTTGAAGGGCTGGTTGATCGAGTTGGAGTTGATGTAGCACGTGGCAGAGTTGGTCAGCTTGGTGACAGTGGCTGTGCCAGTGCAGCCCTCGCCAGTGTAGGTGACAATCTTGACGGTTTTGCCGAACATGCCCTGCCCCACGGCCTGGGTGAAGGACTTGAAGCCGGCGGGAAGGTTGTCGGCGTCATGGCACTTGTTCAGCGTGCCCATCTTGATATCCTCAAACTTGGTGCAGCAGCCCGAGTCCGAGTACAGGTTGAGGGCGACGTTATTCTCGGCGACCCCGGCCGGCGCCTGGGGGCTGCACGTCGGCGACCCGGCCGCCGTGATCTGGAAGCTCTTGTACCGCGTGCCGGGAGAGCCATCGTTGAAGAAACATTGCCGGTTGTTGGTCAGCTTGGACGACTGCGAGTTGCCCGTGCAGTCCCTACCCTCGTACCACATGATCTTGATGCCGCGGTCAAACATGTCCTGGCCGACGGCCTGGACAAGAGATCCGAAATCAGCATCGGCGTTGTGGCACGAGTCCAGCTTGCCCAGCTTGATGCTCTCGACGGCAGAGCAGCAGTCCGAACCGGCAAAGAGCCGGAGTGTCACCGTGGTGTCGGACGCAACCTCCGGAACAGAGGCGTCACACGAGCCGCCAGTGGGTTGTGAGGGCGGAACCGAGGTCAGCGTGTGATCGAGCTTCGACATGATGTTGAACGGGCCGAGACCCTCCCTGGGTCCGGTTGATCCCGCCGGCGGCCAGGCAGGGACAATGGGCTTGGTATCATGCTGCACCCTGATCTCGAAGAAGTGCACGCTGGAGGCAGTCGAGCCCTGGAGGTAGTTGCCGGCCTTGAAGTAGCTCCTCGGCGCGTTGAGCTGGAAGGTGGTGAAGACCTGCTTCTGGCCGCCGTTGATGATGAGGGAGAGCTCGTTGTTTTCGTACCGAATCTCGTAGGTGAAGACTTGGCCGAGGGGGATGTTGCCGGCCGGGAAGCGCACCTGGTCGCCGCCCGCACGCGTCTGGCCAACACCCATGGTCAGGGAGCCGTCTTGGGCGTAGTAGAGCTCAGCGACCGGCTTGGATGAGATGGCGTCGTCGATGTGAATCTGGCCGATGACGGTGCCGGTACCATCGCCGGTCACACCACAGGAAAGGCGCCCGAACAACCGGTTTACTGGCTGCCACGGATCCCACGAGGCCGCTCTGCCGTTGTTGGGGTCGACTTCACGGAGCTCGCTGCGGCAGTGCTTGCTATTGGGTGTGGTCACACACCCCGCGGACGCGGGCGAGCCGGGCACCTTCATGACGAGGGCGCCATCGGCCTTCTGAGTGAAGAAGTAGTCGTAGTTCTGGTAGCCGCCGCAGCCCTGCAGATCACTGCTTGGAATGGTGGTTGGCCGACCCGGATCGCCGATGGGCAGCTGGAGGTTCCAGTACCGCATGTCGAAGTTGCCGCCGGGGGCACACGCTGAGTTCAGAGCCTCAACGGCCCAACCCCCCAGGGCCAGACCAAGAAGAACGTACTTCATAGCCGTGCCGAAGTGAGACAAGGCCAATCAAGTAGAAGTCTGGCTCGGCCAGATGTCAGACTGGCGAGGACTTGGAGTTGGATGCTCCCGAGAGAAGGATAGGTACTAGTACTCACATAGGAGGAGGAGTCGGCAGGAGATGGTCGAAATGATAAAAAGGAACAGAGACTCGGATACCATCAGACTCTCGAGTCTCCTGTCCTCGGTCTTCGACGGCTGCTGCTCCACCAACATTATCCTCATCTTCGGACGATGCGGTGCGGGGCGTTTCTTCCGTTACATTCGGTTCGTCCCGTGCAGCCGCTGCAGCAGATTCGGATGAGTAAGTGACCCGGTAGCGTGGATAAGATGGGGTCTGTTAAACGGGTGCCTGGCGTCGTGCTCCATAATATGGGGTACTTTGTGGTAGTCCGTGAGCAGGCAGGGAAGGGTGCTGAGTTAAGCAACTAGAACAGAGAGGCTTAGGCAAAATAAGGCTCTGTGGAGGCGAGATATTTAGGGCCAGGCAGCAGAAAAAAAGACTGCTAAATCCCCACTTAGCTAACAGTTTGTCTGGATACAACGCCGACCGCCATCCAATAATCGGGTCATGATGCTGACGGCCCAGCATTCATGAACAGAAACATCCTCTTCGGCTGTTCACCGATGATACGAGGGACTCGGAAGGTAGCCGCCGACTTTGTACCTATCTCATTACGAGTTAGTCGTCTTGAGATCACACAACCCTGTCAGTCTTGGACAGCCGAGGCCCTCCACCATCCCTTCCAAAACAATAGATATCACCCAGCCATGGCACATTGGTCTGTCCATCCGAGACGCGTTCTTCGGATCCATTAGAAAGCTCGGCCTCTTTGACATACGGCAGGGCCAGTTTGCTAAGGCCCAGGTCATGGTAGCGCCAGCCATGGCGTGCTCGCTCCAACTCCTCTTTTTTCTCTTTTCCTGCTTGAGGCTTGCAATAGCCCATCACATCCCTACTCGTCTCTCTCGGCCACTCTTCGCCCCGGCTACCTTCAAGAGGGCGACATCTGAAGATCCTTCCTGCCCTGCGGGCTTCCTCTGCGTCCAGCAGCCATGCCCCGGATCAGCCATCTGTTCGGCAGGCGAGATGTGCCTCAACTTCGAAGGCACGCTCGCCTGCGTTCCCCAGGGCTCATCGTGGTGTGCTTTGAATCTCGACACTTTTGAGGGTGTGGGGTGCTGGAGTGGTATCTGCTGGTTTGTTGCCCTGACCAACTTTAAGGGGTAATTAAGGCTCACAGTTCGACAGCCATGGCCAATGCTACGCTCAGAACGCCGTGTGCTGCGATAACCCGGGGACCAGGTGCACACTGGGCAAGGCATGCAACGTGTGTAATCCTGGCCAACTGTGCCGGAACGGAGGCTGCTCCGGGGACCCAACCGATCAGCCGGATAACCCGCCTCCGGAGACCACCACCAGGCCCCCCAACACGCCTACTACCACTCGTGAGCAACCTAAGCCAACTCTACAACCTCGACAACCACCGTGGCCAATCCTTCTACTCTATCAATCACCACTAAGGAGAACCCTCCCACTCCTCCGTCATCCACCTCAAGCTCCCCCAAATCGACAAGCACCAGCACATCCAAATCCACCAGCACAAGCACAAGCACGACGGCCGAGGTTCAGCCCACCACGACTGAAAAGCCCCCGGTTATTACTCCCACGCCAACCACTTCTACCAGCACTGAACCTCCCAAGCCAACCACTGTGTCCGCGGTTGGTCCCTTCCAGAGCCCGACTTGCATCCAGGACTTTGTCGAGGCCCGCGTGCTCGTAAATGGCTCCGTATCGGATTTCAGCGAGAATGGCATCACGATTGAAAAGTGCATCGAGCTTGCACAGGGCTGGCAGTATGCAGGTGTTGAGTACGGCGGGTAAGTCTCTGGTCTAGAAACACATTAGTAATCTTTTTCATCCCGCTGACTTGATCATAGTGAATGCTTCTGGGGTGATGAAGCCATCAATCCGCAGAGCGCCAACCAAGGTGACTGCAGCCAGCCTTGCTCTGGCGACGGAAGGGAAATCTGCGGTAATGGCAACCGGATGCTCCTGTACAAGGACACGACTTGGAAGATCCCCACAAGACCAGACCTGGGCGCCCAGGTTCAGGAGTACCTCGAGCTTCTAGCCGAGCTGCAGCAGCTGGTTCAGCAGTGGAACGACCTCATCCAGCAGGCTATCGCGCAGCAGGGCAATGCTAGACGCCAGACCGATGGTACCGATATCCTGGTCCAGATCGCAAATGCCCGCGCGGCCATTCTGCGGCTCCAGGCCCGCTGGAAACAGCTTACTGCCACGCTGTCGAGGCACTTCAAGACTGGCAACCACTACCGCATTTTGGAGGAGATCGAGATGCAAGATCTTGCCGATCTTTATCTCATGTTGACGCCCAGCTCGCTGCCATTGCCACGGATGCCGCCGTTGTTGCCAACAGCGGGCTCAACGTCGTGGCAAACCATTGCTGGAAAGGCCATCACCACCCTCGGTAAACCCAGAGTCATTAAGGGCGGCATCATTGTGGTGGCAGCCACGGGTATTTTTGAGCTTGGTTTCCACCTTCTCGACAGCCTGCTCGGCAGCGGCGGCGGGACCTCCGAGCCCCCGGTCTCCCAACCCCCTTCCCTTCCCCCGACCATGGCGCCCACATCTACCCCTGAGCCCACCAAGACATCAACCGCTACCAAGACTTCCAGCACCTGCACTTACACTGAGGGCCCCACCCCCGTCATTGTCGTCACCAAGCAGGGCACCACGACCGGCCAGTTCCAGGCACTCGTCAAGAGCCTCCCTGTAGACCTAAATAGCGAGCAGCTGACGGACTCGTGGCTTCCCAACTGGGCCTACATCGGGAAGATGGACCGCTGCACTGCTGAGTCGCTCTGGTCAAACCCTATCGTCGAGGCCATGACCCTCGACCGCCCCATTGTACTGTTCGAAGGCACCGGCGACGATCCGACCGCCATCAACCCAGATGCCCCGATTACCAAGCGATCTGAAACCACTATCGTCTACAATAACTCGGCTCGCAACTCCCGGCGCGAGCAACGCGAGGTTACCGGGCGCACCCTCGGCTCCACCAGCCGCTACCGCACCCAGACCGGCAGCGGCGTCCATCTCAAGTGGCTCGCTGCGCAGTCGAACCAGCGCAGCAACCATGGCCAGTTCTACGACTTCGAGGACTACTTGTACGACGACCGTTCTCTGAAGGCGCCTCAAGTCTTCCCTCCCCGCATCTACATCGTTGACACGGCCTTCCTGGCCACCCACGATGACTTTGCCAGCCGCGTAAAGATGCGTGTCTTCGTCAGCGGCTACAACGGCCCCGGCGTAGACAACAACCACGGCACCTGCATGACCTCCATCGCGGCCGGGTCCTGGACCGGCGTCTACAAAGACGCGGACATCGGGCTGATCGAGGCCAAGTTCAATACTGGCGACAAGGCCGTCGCCGTCAGCGCTACCATCAAGGCCTTCCGCGCCATCATCAAGGATGTGACAGACCTCGGGCTGCAGGGCAACGCGGTTGTGAGCATGTCCTTCGGTGAGTTTCCCTCCACTCCTTCCCATCGCCCATTACTGTCGCCTTCCACCGTCTAACTCGCCTTGCCCTTTTCCCCAGGCGCCCGGCCCATTACTTCTGGTGGGCGCCAGGCGACCCCGACCACGAAGAGATCCGCCGATCCCGTCGCCCAACACGGACGCCATCGGCGTGTACCTGCACGCTCTGTTCAACATGGGCGTGGCGGCGGCCGCGTCGGCCGGCAACTACGCAGACAAGCCGTCGTTCGCAGCGTACGCGACGCTCCAGGCGCACACGCCGCGGCGCAACGGCGGCGCCAACTCCCCGCTCGTCGTCGTCGGCAACGCCGACAAGGACGGCAAGCGCTACCCGTCGTCAAACTTTCGCGACGAGGCCAATGAGGGCATCTTGACCGTGTATATGAACGGCGATGATATCCTCTGCGCGGTCAAGGACAACACCAACGCGTGGGCCAAGGAACCGGCAGGCACGTCACAAGCTACTGCCGCCACAGCCGGGCTGATGGCGTATTTCCTGAGCGATCCTGAGCTGAGGGCGCAGTTTGTCGAGGGGGGTGTCCAGAACATGCCGATGCGGCTGAAACAGCATCTGGTGGCCGTGTCGACGGCGCAGAAGGGAATCGGGGGTTGGGGGATCCGATACGGATCATATTCCACGGTTGGCAACTGGGGAAAATGTCGAGTGCAACAGCAATGTGATTCAGGGCTCGCCGCCGGTACCGCAGTATCAATCTCCGCCCCAGACGGCCACCGGGAGGCAGTTAGCCACAAGCGAGGTGACGAGTGGGATGACGGTGGTATTGCCGCAGAGTTTGAGGGTAAGCTATGCCTGGATGAGCGTGAATCAGGGTGGTGTTGCTGACCTCGCTGCTTTAGCCCGCGTGTTACAACCGGCCATAGGTACCGAAGATGGTTGGGGGTGTTGCATGATAGCCCTGTGCGAGATAGCGGCTGCGTTGTCAGCAGAGAAGTAGCATATACTATCATAATTCCTACTTTTCAGGTCAAGCATCCCCTCTCTGAGGGCTTGGTTGCATGCTCATTGCACTCTCAGTGTATCAAAGCGACCAGCGGTATATAAATCCTTCGTGCGTTTCGACGCTGATCTCATGCCTCCCCCTGCTCTGATCCGGGTCAAGTCTTTGCACAGAGGCAACATGGCGAACCCAGTACCCACAAGCCAAATGCTGCTGACGTCGCCAAGAACCAGAGTGATAAGTGTTCTCGACGGGATCAAGGAATCAAGGGATCGGAACAGCAAAAATGAGGAAGTGTAGAAAACGCGAAAGGAAATCGGGACGGAGCCCCGGATGTTGATTGCCCAATAACAGGATTGAACTGTTGACCTTCGCATACCATATACGGGTTTCCCGGTATTAGTACGACGCTCTAACCAGCTGAGCTAATCGGGCTTCTGATTTGTGGTTACAACAACATTATTTTGCCACTTATGGAGACAAGACCGTGGTGGGTCAGGGGCAGCAAGCAATTTTCATCACCTTGATAGTATTCCGTATCCCTCCATATCATCAAACTGGAGGCTCGATGGCAATTCCCGGAAAGGTCCACAGGTTCTTGTGTTTGCAAAACATGGATTAACGTTCAGCTGGTTTTGTGCACATAAGAGAACAGGCGAGCAGTGGCCACAAAAACCAGGGAACTGAATAACGTACATTATCAGCGAACGGGCCATATCAGCGAGCGGGCCACTTCAAAACCCACATATAACCCTGAAAACGCAATCTTGTTAAAGTCAACTAACCATTGATAGAATTCTCTATAATTTTGAAATTGGTTGATTCATTTCTTAGAGACTAAGATATAATTTTGTTTATTATATTTAAGGAATAAAGTTAAGTCTCAAGCGTGGTTAATTTTAATTCTGGGCTAATAAACGTAGACCACCTATTCTTCAACGAGAAACTACCTCGGTTAGCATCATTTCTAGTGTTTCCATTTCAATATCAGGTATTAGGAAGATGATCTTGAAAACTCAAAGAGTTTTTATTGGGGTTTGGTGACTTCAGCGAGGTTACGTTTTCAGGGTTATATGTGGGTTTTGAAGTGGCCCGCTCGCTGATATGGCCCGTTCGCTGATACTGTACGTTAGTACTAGTAACTTGAAGCTGTTGTTCAAGGACAGTCGACTGACTCTTGAATCCCGCCCTTCGTCTCGATATCGTACATGGCAAAAGTCCTGAGACCTGTTAATTAGTAAAGATAAATAGCAAGATGTCCGTACTCATCCCCAAGGTCTGAAACTTCAATTCCAACGCCCACATTCAACACCAGCACCCCGACAACACCTGCAAGAAATGTCTCGTCCAAACAAATGCCGCGCTTCTCAGAGCTGCCCGGGGATATACGCAACGACATCTGGGAGCGCGCGAATCCCTTCTCTGCATATCAGCTTCATGATAATACGTGAAGAACCAAGGGAAGCAGAGGGTGAGCACGTCCATCGAAGTCGTTTACTGCCTTTGGTGCCGAGCAAAACAGAAGGGGAGGAAGGGGGAAATGTAATCAACAAAAGCCCAACTCTAGGAAATTGTCGCCGTCTACGGTGAGTCGTATCGCAACGTCCAGCGAGCGCTGCACATATGGGCAGCTAACCCCAACCATCGGGAGCCCCTGAACAACATCCTGCCTCCGCGCAGGGTTGAGGACTCTCCTGCTAACCTTTTCGGTCACGACAATGTGGACTTCTGGAAGTTGGGCCAAGCATACGGCGATGGACTTTCTGTGGCAGTCATGTCGTCCGGATTGCAAGGACGTGCTGCAACTGCATGGCACCCTGCCCGCTATCCTGGACACCATCTATTTGCTCGACATGGAAATACCGCTGCGCCTCGCTCTGCATAAGTTGGGGCAGATGGAGTTGAACGCTGGCCCATAATATGGTCACCGGCCTGCATTTGTTGACCTAGATCCCAGCCCAATCTACCACCTCCCCGAGTCTCTCAAGAATCTCGGTGCCCAAAAGGCTGATGAGATTATGTTTCAGGTGGCTCTCCTGAAAGGGTCTATAGTAGTGGGGGCGGAAATCGCTTGAGCCATGGGTTTCAATCCCTGAGATCTGGGACCTGACCCCTGCGATGCTCTCTGAAAACGAACATAGTACCTAGTAAGGTGAGCAAATTGCCTGTCAACCTCCACGGCACATTGGTTGCATGTAGTCAAGTAAAATGGACCAAGCATGCTGCTATGCTACTAATTCAAGGTACTAGATCCAAACGTTGAGTCTATGCAAGTGACATCTATGCTTCCTGCCTTTCCAGCTTCACCGTTCTCTGTCAATAGCAAGTTGAACAATTATACCTTCACATGCCACCTCGTCCAGTCATGCCCGCCTCCCGCATCAGCCTCTTGACCTTGACCGCCCTCGCGGCCGCCATTAAAATCATCCCCAGCATGATGGTCGCCGCCGCAAACGCCTGAGCCCGCGGTACTTCCCTCCTTCCGCCGTAATAATGGCACCCGCAATCGGCGGCCCGCCAGCGTCGCAAAGCTGACAATTGTAAAGATCATGCCCATGCGGCGCCCGCCTTGCGCATAAGTCGGTGGTGAGCTGCTCAGCCGGCCGGGAACAAGCTCTGGATACCGCCAGCAGCCATGCCGTAGAAGCAGCACCATACGTAGAGACTGGCGTGGACTTGACTGCCATCCAGCAGAACATGCAGATGCTAGCTATAGTGGCGACAGGGATGAAGACGTTGATAGTGCCGATGCGGTCAGCAATGTGGTTGGGGATCAGCCGGCCGGGGGCACCGACGCCGTTCATCACCAGCAGCAGGTTCAAGCTGCTGGTATAGCTCATGCGCGATGATGTCGCGGCTGAAGGACGCAATGTAGTAAAACGCGAAGTAAAGGCCGAGGAAGACCTAGCTCTATGTCAGCTCCAAGCCTCTTTCACATCCCTTGAGAGCAGCAACCTGGACTCACCGAAAAGCTCCCCAGGGCATAAAGCGTATACTCCCCCTCTTTAAACGCCTGCCACTCCACCAGCGGTCCATTCTTCCTCGCGGCACCCTCTGCTTCAAAAACGCCAACGCCACCAGAACGTCGCAAGCTGCACATACCCGATCGCCCTCATCGCCGCGGGAAACCCCTGGGTCGGCAATAGCTGCCGCACCATGCTCGAAACACACCAGCCCTCCCCGTCGCACTGCCGCACGCAACCATCCAATTGCCAGATTCCTCCTCTTGCTAAAATAAGTCGACAACCGTCGAGATACACGGACAAAACAAACACCCATTCCCGACCCCATACAGATCCCCTGCGCGAGCAGCAACCTGCCAGTACTGCGTCGCGGCGGAGGCCGTGAAGATGCCCACGATCTGAAAGACGACGCCCAGCGCGAAGATATGCTTGAAGTATCCCGCGTCGGTCAGACGGCCTGTTAGCGCGCCGACGAAGAACAGAAAAAGATCTGGGTGGAGCCGATCCACGAGATGTCGGAGGGCGGACGGCCCAGCGCCGCGGTATAGTGCGTCTGGAAGAGCCCGAAGGAGTTGATGATGCCCCAGGTGTTCATGACAACGAGGTGGGCGCAGGCCACTAATCAAGTTCGTCAACCTTCTGATTTTTTGCCAGTATTAGGGTAAGCGAGAGAAACTCAGACTCACCAGCAGTCCAGGCTTGCAGCCCTCCGTCCGGCGGCGGCCCCGGGTTCCCTACCGACAATGTCAGTCATTTCGTTCGGATTAGAGTAACTCGCGAGGAGTTGAGGGAAGAAAGGAGATGTCTCAGGAGCAAAAAAAACAGTTCCCGAAACAGCCAAAAAGGGTCAAAAGCATAGATTGTTGCTTACAGCTGCTCTTGCTCGTCGCCTTTGTGAGCACCCTGCTCACCACCCTCGACAGCCGACCCTCTCAACCCCTTGCTCCGCTCCATGGCCACCTCCATCTTCCCGTATTTGCTGCCTCGACACAGGCGTTTGATCATCCTCCGCGCCCTCCGCAACACTGGCGTCGGTCGACGATCTGCCTAGGTCCTCCTTACTCCGCTTCTCAGGGTCCATCGCCCGGTCGGGCGCCGTCATGGAGGACGAGTCTGTGTCTGGACTGGGTACTGCCGGGCAGGGTAGGGCCTTCTCCGCGTCGGATGGGGTTCGCGGGTCAGGTGTTGGTACCATTCCCTCCAGGTCGACTTTCACTGTTGATGAGTTAATGCTTGGTGTGACGACAGTAGCTATGTTGCCGGTGGATATGTTGATGGCTGAGCTGATGGTTGCGGTCAAGTGTTGGCCCCGATGTATGATGTTTAAAGATAGTTGCCGAGATGTTCGCCCTCTCGATCTGGCCTGACGTGCTTGGCAGAGTGCACTGTCGGCGACACGCACCAAAGTCAGTCGTAGTTTCAGGAGTTGAAACGCGAAACCAGTAGTACCTGAGGCTGGTTAAGTATTAGGACGACTCTCTCCTCGAAAACAAATGAGTAATTGCCTCTGCGCGCTCTCCAGAACGTGAAATCCGATCTTTAATACTCAGGACGAGCCAGCGAGCACAGCTGATCAACCTCCGCATCCAAACATGAATCAAAGACCAGTTCTCTCGCTTCTAAGCCTTTCCATGTCTCGGCCGTCGGATTTCGACACCAGCGTGCGTTGACGCTGAGGAGATGCCGTGGAGCCGTGAGTTTCACCGATCCAACAGCAGCAGCCAGCTGATGCACTTCAAGCAGGTAGCAAAGGAATCAGGAACAGCTACCCAACTAGAACCAGCAGAAAACCCTTTACCAAATGGAAAAATGCCGTTGTGGGGCTGACCGAAGGAAGCGGAGACTGGAAAGGGAGTCATCGTGGAGTCCAAAAACTCCCAGATCCGCGGCTTTCCGTTTTCATGGATTTCCAGAGGTCCACAAGGCGTCGGTTTGCGGCCTATAAAAGTGGATTGCGGCCCTGGATCAGAGGCGCGATCGCTGCTGCTTTCTGGGATAACTCAGTCACCATTGGTCTCTCTCCGTTCGACCGCGGACCTCTCCTGTGCCCGGAACGAAGATGTCATCTGCGCCCTTGGGAAAACACTGCAGGTCATCATGTCATGCCAGGAAACGGATCTAAGCAAAGCGGGGAAGCCGGCTGTGTTATTCCCGGGCCGGGCGCATGAGGTGGAGTCCCCGGCATCCCCTTCCGACGTCGCCACCTCCTTCCGATATCGCAAACACTCGGTCAGTTCTCGGTAGACACTAAGTCTCCGGGGACTTCGTACAACAATATGTTTTGATCAACGGGGGAAGAGGAGAATTTGTTGTTCAATTATGCTGCTACCAAAAGATTCCAGGCATCGCCGCCTGGTGATATCACCCATCCCAGCGGCACTCTGGGCATATTAGGGAAGATTCAGGGCAATAACTCTACCGAATCTCGTCAACAAAAATCGCGGAAGCCAGACCTCCTTGCGAACGGCCGACAACCGAAAGACCATGAAATCATATGCGACATGCTAGCACGATTGTTGCGCCCCAAACCCCAAATTGGAGAAAGCTTTCGAGGGGAGAAAATGTGACTCATGAGGGCAATAAAATGTAATCAAGGGACCGTGAGGTAAGTTATCCGCGGACCGCCCAGCGAAGGAAGCCTTTGGCCCTTCCGCTGAGAGATCTTGCAGGCCGGGCAACCTGGGCCATGTCGGGAACCTCGGCGCGGCATGCGGCAGAGAGTGCAGTCATCCTCTGTCCAAGACACCCGCAAGTCGTCAGCCCACCATGTCTGCGTGTCGCTGGGCTGAGAGAGGGTGATGTTGATGGCCGTCAAGTTGGAAAACAAGGGGGCAGTGGCCGAATCTGGAGCCAGCAGGCTGAGCGCGCAGTGGGTAGGCTCATCGCAGGCCGCAAGTTCGAATGTCTTCGTTCCTTGAACAACATTCTCGACACCATTCCATTGCAATCCCGTGACCTCGAACACGCAGGGTAATCTCGATCGAGTCGCACCCTAAGCTGATGCCCTCGAAATTGAAGCGGAAGCACGGGTTGCCACGCAACTCTCCGAGGTCGATCTCCGCGGAAATGGAGGAAGAGGAGGTGCTCCAACATGCCGGAGCCTGATAAGGGTTCGTATTTGGCAGCCTCCGAAGACAGGAGATGGAAACCTTTGGAGAAGGAAAACCGATGATATGGCGATGGGGACTGGCTCCGGCTCGGCGTTTGTATCAGCTGCAACAGCCGGCACATCATCGAACTGCAGCATGTCAGAAAAGGTGAACGGATACTTGCAAGAGTGATCACTTACGCTCAGAACGACTTCGCCTTGATCGCCCTCCGTATCACAAGACATAGACTGTGCGCAAAACGATCGACGTAGCCGTGCTTAAGCCGTTGAACTAGGGAATATTGTTGTTCTCTCGCTGTTGGGGAGCCCTGTGGCTACCGGAGCTGTCCAGTTGGCTGACGCGGGCTGTGATCCAGATGGAAGTGCTACAGTCGTGCTGTTGAGAAAGACGGTAGGGACGGTCACATGAGAGGCGGCGCGGTTGAGGTACGAATAGTGCCAGTGCTGTTGAGGACCGGTAGGTGATGGCGCCGTCACGTTGCCTGCAGTGGACGCGATCCCGGATGTCGGCCCAGCAATAGAACTGTTTGGGAACGAGGGCGACACACTCACGGTCATTAAGACCGAGGTAGTGCTCGACGCTGCTGTGGAAGTAGTGACGTTGGCCGGTGGCCGCAATGTCAGTGTCTGGAGGCTTGTTACATTGCCAGATAAAACGACGTCGCGGTGGGCAAAGCTGTATGGCTGGTCGTGTTGACGAAGACAGAGGAGAGAATCCCTGGGGCTTCCGTGAGACTTGGACCGACAGTGGAGACGGAGGTAATCGTGGTGGTCGCCGTTATGATGATGATCGAAGGCTCGGTCCAAGTTACCAAGGTGCTGTTGGAAGCACGGGGCAGCGCACTCTCCGTCTCGAGAACTTCGCCGCTGGTTGAAGTGGGGGTTGTGAAATTGGCCCACGTTGAGGACGGAGTGACAGCCGAGATTGAAATCAAAGTCACGGTTGAAATCGACGTGCTAGAAATGGGAGACGTCAGACTAACAGTATGCGTAACTGCCCTGGACGTCTCATTGCCAGGGGCAGCGAAGGTCGAAGTAGTGGTTCCAGCAACTTGGGACAAGTTTGTTGATACAGGCCCCGGCTGGGTCGTCACAATCGTAGTGTTTGGCTCAATGACAGACGACCATGTTGATGTCGAGATGGACTGAGGATCTGCGGTCGCTGTCGTGAGGACGGGCGGACCGTACCCGGCTGCAGTATTGGATATTGGCGTGGGTTGAGTCACCGGGAGGTTCGCATCCGTAGAGGAGATTGGAGAAGCTGGCGAGGGGGTCGTGATACTTGGTGCTGGGCCGTTATAGCCAGCCACCGAGGTAGAAAAGACGTAGCCTCCAAAGGTGGTTGTCAACGCAGCGTTCAAGTCTTCGCCGGATGCGTGGCTGTGGTGGTGGAACTCGGTCTGTGGAGGGGCTTGGTTTGGCGTCATCTCAAACGCAGACAGACTGGCCGGCGGGGTACCGATGATTGAAGCCCCCTCGGTGCATGAGCTCGATCCTTTAATGCTGTACGTTGAGCTGCCGTTCGCCGCAGGAGGCAGGGTCGTTAGCGAGAAGCGGGTTGCAGTCGTGCCGGTAACGCTGAGGCCAGCAGATGAGCGGCTCGTTGAGAAAGTTGTGCATGAGACGTTAAGGGCGGGCGGAGGCCAGATTGTGATCTCAGATGGCGCAGCTGTGGTTGACTGAGATGTGGTGGAACCGATGGGCTCGACCATGGAGGTGGAGCCTTCTCCTGATGTGCAGGAACTAGATGACACTGAAGTCAACCCTAAACTACTGGATGTTCCCTGTTCGGGGGACGCAAGCTCAGTCGTTGAGGCGGGTGGAGTTGTCACAACAGGACAGGGCCCAGAGGATATCGACAGTGAAGTGGTTGTCGGCCATATCGTGACGATCACTGGTGTGTTAGTAGGTCCGACTCCAGTGCTGTTGCCGGCAACGCCTGGGGGCCTGGACCACGGAAGGTCGCTCGTCTTGGACAGCATGGTAGACGGCTCATGGGGGATTGTGGTCGATATGAGAGCCGTCGAGCCAGCACCGTAGTATCTGAGACTGTGGTGGTCGCAACAGCAGGCGTGGTCGAGCTGATTGGAACCGAGGCGGTTGAAGGCGTGACTGTAGGGAGAATGGTGACCTTGGTAGTAACCACAATGACCGTGGACGACAATGGGTTTAACCGAAACAGTCTGACTAAACGTGACGTCTGAAACTCTGGTGAATGTCACAGGGCCTTTTGACCAAGAAATGGTGATGTTGGCGCGGGGGATCGTGACCACGGCTGCGGAGCTGGAGCTGACACTGGAGCGGTAGTACTGCTTCCGGAATCGAGGTTGGCAGCACGGCTCCTGTGGTGTCAAACGAGTATGGATTCCAATCATCACCAGATCCGTGTTGCTGGAAGACGTGAGCTCGGGGCGCGGAAATGATGAAGTGCGAGTAAGAGCAATGGTGCTTGTTCCAACGCCTCCATAACCCGAAGCAACGGAGGTTGCCGACACAGGCTCTGCGCTGCTGATGAATGATGGGATATCCGTGCCGGTGCTAGTGCTAGCCATGATGGTGACAGTAATGACAGAGATGCTGGTGGGCGGTGCAGCCGGACTTGACAGCGCCGGGTTGCTCGACGTCAGAGATCCAAACCTGGTAGTAGTCTTTAATGTCGGGAGACTCGCGGTTTCGGCCGACGAGACGTTCCCAGGAGCAGAGGTCGGCCCACTGCCACTGCCGGATGATGATGGATGGACGGTGTAGGTGACAGTGTATGTTGAACGACCGATCCCAGATTCGGCGGGCACTGTGTAGGTGACAACAATCACCGATGCACTAGACCCACTTGATGTTAGCTGCCCGTAGGGGATCGCAGATGACGCAGATGCCGTGACCGTGACAAGGGGTTCGGTGACCGTAACCACGGCGGGAGAACTGCTGTTGAGCGCAACTGAACTTGGTGCTGGGGATGCAGTGAAAGTGTTTATGACGGTAACCACGCTCTGTCCACCCGTGGTCGATGAAGACACACTGCTACTTGGTGGAATGTACCCATATCCGCTGGGCTCCGAGGCAGTGGGCGTCGAGCCGCTCGGCGATCGGGTACTGGTGTTTTGACCAAGCAAGCTAGAGGCCATTGTTGCGGTCGCAGGAAGACTGGCTGTCACAGTAACGATGCTGGGTTGCGTGATGGGACTTGGTACGGAGGATTGGCCCTGCGTGGGTGAACCTGCAGCGAAAACAGTGACGGTGACAGTATCTGCTTGTTCCTGAGAGCTCGATGCAGGAGCCGCACCACTCTGGGCATCCACCGACCGAATGGTAGCTGCCTGATGGGCGGTTGATTCACCAGCGTTACCGGACAGTTGGGAGGAAGAAGTTGGTGCGGAAAGCGGAAAAATGGTGATGAGGGTCTCAGTGACAGCCGCCGGAGTCGGCACAGAAGCGATGGGAGATCCCACTCCAGAAGCGAATGGCGTGACTGTGACCAGGGTCGTGTGCTCCAAGGTTGTTCGTACGGTGAAGGTGTGCGTCGTGGCCGGAGCGGAAGGCATAGAACTCTGGGACGAACTCGAGGTGTCAGATGAAGGGCCTGTGGCAGACACCGTTGCAGCTGATGATGGAGACCCAGCCGGGGTCCATGTGGCAGATTGAAGAGACTCCCCGGGGTTGGATGGCCGGGTAGCCCTGGTGGCGGGCGAGGAGGAAGGCGTTGCGCGCGGAGATGAAGGCGTAATGGTGATCGTCCCGGTGAAGGACGTTGAGAAGCCAGCGTCAGGAGAGAGTGTGTATGTTACGGCGTATGGTCGATACAAATCCGAACCCTGGAATCGGAACTTGCTGTCTGGGCTCCAGCAGTCGCTGATTCAGACGGATAGACGGTAACAGTAACAACCTGTGGGGCTGTAGTCGTGGAGACCGCCGAAGGGAGACAACGGTGGACCACAAACCGGAGGCCGCCATGGCCGTGGGAATCGTAACGGGGATCAGGAGCGTGGTAGTCCTGCCCAGGCCATCAGGGTACGTCACAGTCATTGTCGAGATGATATTGCCTGTTGACATCTTAGGGACCGTCACCGTTGGTGGCGTCGGGACCGGAGGCACCGTGGGAACTGGAGGGATCGTGATCCCATCAGCGGCGGAGACAGCAGTTTCTGAGTCTGCTGGAACAGTGATCGTCACAACGGACACGGCGGCCGACTCTGCGGCGTCGCTCAGCACTGAAAAGACGGTAGTAACCTCCGGAACGTTAATGGTGCTCCGAGCTGTGGCAATGCTCGTCACAGTGACTGTGACGGGGGCCGAGGCCTCGGCAGAACCCTGCGGAACAGATGCAGCCGTCTGAGAAGCGGCGCAAGACGAGGAGTTAAAGCCAGAGGGACCGGGCGGAAGAGTCGGAAACGAAGAGTTCGCAGGGGCCGAAAAGGGGAGCGCGCCAGCAGTGCTGGATGACGCACATGGAGTGCTCGGAGAGACCGTAACCGTGATGATGTTGGGCATGTACGAGGACGTGATGATGGGGGCCGTTGCCTGCTCGCCAGCAGTACTTGAGCAGGTGGCATTCGCTAGGGGCGTGGTGGCCTGCTCAACAGCCGTGCTCGAGCATGTGGACTTGGGGGGCGCACTCGTGGCATCCACGGCGGCGGTGCTCGAGCAGGTCGACTCGATGGCCTTATTTCTGTATACTGTTAGGAACACGGGCCCGGACGGGTTGGTGAATAATAAATACTCACAACATTGGGACAGCGGCCGCCGAAGCCAGCCAGAACCCGGCGACGGCCCCAAGAGTCACCCTGAGACGCATCTTGGTGTCGAGGCTTGAACGAACAAACTAGCTGGTCCTTGCCGAAGGTGCCAGGACCTGTTGACTGCTGTTGGAATGAAGGTGGAAGATGACGAAGCCGGCAGCTTGCCAAGGAGATCGAGCGACTGAGTGATTGGGATCCGGCTGACAGCTGGGTTTGAGAGGCAGCGCCGATGATGACGGTCGGCAGAGAGGAGGGCGACGCGAGACCCAACAGTAGGGGGGCAAGGTCAAAAATTCCTTTCTGTGCGGCAGAGAAAAGCTTTTCGTTGCGAAAGCAGGCAGGAGCGTCGAGTTGAGGAAGATGGAGAAGAAGGAGCGGCCCAGGCATGGTCTCGTGAGGGCCCGAGGGCCATCATGATGCGATTCGACATCATGTAGACTTCGGCAATGGAAAGTGCGCGATTGAAACTGATCGCCGATGCTAAGCTGGGAAGGCACGGCCCCTGAGACAGCAGCCGTTTAAGTGTAAGTTGGGTTCCTTCGGGACAGATAGCGCTCGGCGTGCCGTCCGCTCTTTCCCTGCCAACGACCGGCATCACACACCGCAGTGGACTCCTCGCTGAATGTTTCCTCTGCCTGTCACCGTGTGGACTCCTGGGAAGCAAGGACCGTAGTCCCGTAGTTGCTCTCATTTCTCGGCCTTGCAGTCTTCGGATGGTTGGACATGGAAGCTGTGCCGAGAAAATGGCAACATTTGTGTATTGCTTAACGGGATGGACGCCGATCGTTTGTACCTTCCTTCCGTGGGGTGAGCTCGACTGTCGCTGTCATCCCTAACAGTGGATTCGCCACCATACCGGCCCCATACCGTTGGTGTGGATGAGCCCAGGATGGAGCGCGCTTTCCCGGATCATAACTTGAGCCCGAGTCCGCGGAAATCCCCAAATTCCCAACACCCAACCGTGACTTCCTTGACTTTTGTTTGAGGAACGGCCAATAGAGGGAACTTGGCTGCGTGAGCAAATGCCTTCAACCGGCTCATCCATTCTGAGAATTCAGAATATCTAAGCCATGAGCGGAAAGCACTTCTGGAAATACCATAGCGAGGCACCACGGACTGTTACGCTATTGGGCGCGAGAAAGCATGTAAAACAGAGTCAACTTCATCTTGCAAATTGCTAACTCAGACCAGGTCATCGTGATAGTGCGGCGCCGCCGCATCATGGTGAGCATGATCCTCAGGGGTGATGTGTCGACCAACCCGTATCCTCGCCCTTTCTTCCATCTTGGATACCCACATGGCCGCTCCAGCGGTGGTAGTGAGCAGAAAGAAGAAGCTCAGAATGGGAATCAGCTCTAGGATCATGGCAACTGTCCCGAACCAGAGGTATTCCCAGCGTCTCAGTTTGAGTTCCCGCTTCATATCCTTCCTGTCTAACCCCCTGAGCTTGAACCACCTATGGTGCGACAATTTGCCGAGGCGGGAGCCGGTGATCATGATGAAGGCGGGTGTGCCGATGTAGGGGACGAGGTTGAGGGGGAGGAAGACGATCAGCTCGACGATCTGGATTATGCTCCAGGGCTGGTATTCGGCGCGGCTGGTTGGCTTGCCAAGCATCCGAACGGAGTTGGGGGCTTCGACGAAGAGGACGCGGTGGGGCGCGATGAGGTCGACGAGGCCATGGTTAATGAGGGTAGCCTGCAAACGAGTGCATGAGTGAATTGAGTTCCGCAATGGATTGGTGACGGGTTAGAGGAGCTTACATCGAAGATATCCACCCGGCACTCGTCGACAAAGAAGCCCTCAAACAGGCCTTGGATAATCACCAAACCCTCGCCCAACACCAAGACAGTCGTGTTGATCAAGGCACCGGCGCGACCATGGAAGATAAGGAGGAAGAGAAACTGCGGCAGGAATGTGAAGGTAAACAGCAGAAAGTAAACCAAGAAGGAGATGACCGATAGCGGGAGCAAGCGCCCGACGAACAGCGGGTAGAACTCGGGATGGCGCAAGAAATACCAGATGCCGCGGATCGGGTAGGCAGCAGCTATCAGCGCGCGGGAGACATAATTGGCGAGGCCGCGGAACGGACGGAGAAGCGGCGCAAGGTGCGTTGAGGCATAGGCCCGTGGCGTTTGTGATGATGGCATCGCAAATTCTACGGTTGGAAGGTCCCTGACCTGCAAAGACGCAGCTGGGAGTTGGGAGTGTTGGAACTTGGAGCTCGGGGTCCGAGAGAGATCAACGATCTCAAATCTCCGCTGCCCGCCGGCCGCGTCATTGTCTGGGGAAGTGGGGCTCTTAGCTCTTAGCAGATGGCAGAGGGTTAGGGCTTAAGGAATTCCATTGACAAACAGTGAACCAAAATCCCGAGCCCTCCCAAAACAATTTCACGACTGGGAACGGATGATCGCAGTATCTTTACGGAAGCGTTGGCAACAATTTTAACAGATTATCGGTGAGGTCTATCTTCTATCTAATATTCTGAGCCAACAATAAAAAAAAGGAGAATAAGGAGAAAATGAAAAAAAGCAGGCTTGGGACGGGATGTTGGCGACCAGGCCCTCATCAGCCCTGGACGGAAGGCTGTTCGCGAGGTGGACATGCGTTTACGCCTGCGCATACAGATCGGGGTACGCCGCCTTAACCATGTCGGCGCCCTGCGGTTGAGTCAGCACTGACCCGATTGGGTTGGGTCAAGAACTCGACGAGTCCGCTCACCTTCTCACCGGCCATGTAGACAGAATTCTGGATGCGGCAGTCGGGGATGACTGGAAGGACCGAGGCATCGATGACGCGCAGCTTCTCCACGCCAAAGACACGCAACTTGCCGTCGACGACGCCTTGGCTGGTATCCTTGCGCATGCGCGCTGCCTCAGGGATCTGTTCATTTAACCGTCAGCTCCCGCATCTTCATGAAGCACAGGTCAGGGATCGGATCTGAGTGTGAGATCGGGACCAGTCCTCCCTGGCCGATGCATTTCAGCACCGGCGAGGATAGCCCTTACTGTCGTGGTGCGTGGCCGGCTTATATAGATACTCGCGGCACTTCTCCTACGTCTACTGTTCGCCGCCAAATGCGGCCCAGTTGTCGAAGGTAGCCACGTTGCCGGGAATCCAGGTGTAATAGATGAGCGACGACATGCCGCCAACAACAATGAAGTCACACTCGGTCTGGGAACGGTGTTGGCCATTTTAGGTCTTTGAATGGAAAGCCATTGGCTCAAGCAGTAAATTAAGGGCGATCAAAGCTGAGAGATTGGCTGAGAAACAGAATTTGGGAATGCGGATGGCTGTTGGTCAAGAAGTGGCAAGTTGTTACACAGTGTCACTCGGGTGTTGATGTCGGACTTGACGGTTTCGGGGGCCACTAGTAGCTGAAAGCTCTAGAGGTTGCCGAAGCTGGTGAGAAGGAAGAACTTCGAGGGGTGTCCTTCGCCTTCGTTATACCGACCGACCGTCTCAGTCATTGCTATCGTCCAGCCCCAAGCAAGCTCTTTTCACTTGCTTTTTCTAGACTCGCATAACGTACATTATCAGCGAGTCGTGGGTACCAGCGGGTCGTGGCTTTCTTGGCGCAACGCGCTCCCTCGCTACCCAACATCAGTTTCCTCTACCAGCACAATATGCCGCCGCCTTCAAAGGAAGCTAAGGTTATCTTAGCCCTTGAAGCTCTTGAAAATGGCAAGCGGCTAAGGCTTGACGCCGTAGCCAAGCTCTATAACGTACTAGCTTCCACCCTCCGTGACCGACGCGCTGGCGGCCTATACGACGCGATACTCCAGCCAACTCGCGTAAGCTTATAAACTTAGAAGAGAAGACGATAGTTCAATACGTGATTGAGCTATGCGCACGCGCATTCCCGCCTAGATTGTGTAGTGTGGAAGATATGGCTAACCAACTACTACGTATACGCGGCGCGCCCCCTGTCGGCAAGCTCTGGGCGCATCGGTTTGTCAAACGCTAGCCAGAGCTCGCACAGGTCATGCCGTCGATACGACTACTAGAGGGCCAAATGCGAGGATCCGAAGGTATTAGCGAGTAGTTTGCGCTCGTACGAAACACTAAGTAGACCGGCACTCTACAACCTTAGGTTTTCTAGACATTATACAACCCCCGGAAGCCGAATCGTAGTCAACGCTCATCAAGACTCGCATTGCTAACTACAGTACTAAACAGCTCCCCAACCTCAATGTTGGCTGCTGTAGATCAGCTTACCAAGGGTACGACGGCTGTAATGCACCAGGTAGCTCTCCTTCAGGCAGAGGTCTCCACGCTTTATAAGGCCAATGAGGCACTAAGCAAGCGCCGGAAGGCTAAGAAAACACGTATACGGCTTGGAGGCTCACTTACCGTGCAAGAAGCATACGATCTACTAGACCAGAAGGTCGTAGGTGGGGAGGTAGCACAAGAAATATAGCCGGAGTAGTAGTGCAGGGGGGTTATGTGAGAGGATTCGGTGTGCTATAGTATATGCGGCAAGCCTAGCTATAATGCGCGCACTTGCTAGGAGGCTGCAGAAGCTTCAGATTCAGCTATTTCTGATGTAATTATAGTTGGTTGCTAGTGTTTTTGTATTATAATTGATGGTAGTGTTCGTAGGGTGGTGGAAAAGCCACGACTCGCTGATACCCACGACTCGCTGATAATGTACGTTAACGTAGAAGTCCCGATATCCTGCTTTGCCAACCAAGTTCCCGGTGTTCCCTTCTCAGAATTAAGACCGAGCATCGTCGTTGCTGACTTCACACGATGCCGAAAGATACGAAAACACACTTAGACATTGGCTCTGCCTTGGCCGATGTCAGGCGGCAGGGTGAAAACGCAGACCGGCAGCCGGGGCTCGCCAACTTGGACGATACCATCTTAGGAAGAACTACCGGATTAGAGTGGGAATGCCGAGCTAAGTGCCTTTGCTTCAGCGAGACTCTCCAAAATCCATGAGTAGGCACCGTGGTTCGCGACACCATGTAGACTGAGTAACACAACTGCTTACCACGGTCAACGACAGACTGCGCGCTCGGGAGGCTCCAAGAACTTACCGACGCGGAACCCACAAAGCTATTCAGCATTTCATACGTCACCGTTGATGATGGCGTCTAGTACGTATACGAAGGGAGCGAAAACGGACAAGTACTCCAATCTCCAGCCTTTACCGTCTCTCGGACTTCAACGATAGCGACTTCAAGTTCACTTGAACTATTATCCATCACCCCGTCACTCAAAAATACCACCCCTCCTCACTACGCCGAGTCCATATATTAAGGTTCCAAAGGGCTTACACCAAGAAATCAGTCCCGGCAAGACGTCTTCAGCCCCGGTATACACTCTGGGTGAAGGTATGGAATTATTGGCATTACAATTGTTGACCTCTCCGGTCCATTTCACTAATAGTTGCTACTAATATAACCACCAAACTGCCTATACGCCGAGGCTACGATCGCCCAGCGGTTCATCGACCGGTCACCCGTCAAGGGCCTAATGCTGCTCCATGACACGCGACTCAATGAAACCGTAGCGCACTTCAGCCGGGAACGCATCCTTGAGCCTAGGGCGAGTTCGAGGTCACCCACGACAATTCCCACCTGACCTCGGCCAAGTTCCCCACGGGCATTGGCACCGAGAGCAAGACTCTAGCGCCCATCTCAACTATTGGCTTAGGATAGGGCTTCCCCGGTACTATCCAGGATATCAGGGGTAGGGCTTTCAAGGTCTTCGCCGAAGAGTGCAACTATGAGTTTGTCTCCGAAAGCATCCGGTGTTCGTTTCACCCGCGACCCCATTAAATTCCCGCCCTAAACCGCTCACACAAGCGTAATCCCGCCACCAACCTTACTAATACCACAATATTCCAGGACTTCTACACCAAAAACCAAGAAGGCATCCACGTCTTAATGCTTCTCTTCAGTCACTGTGGAACGCCTAGGTCGGTCTAGCATACCAACGGCTATAGCGAGCATATCTACAAGCTCACTAAGCCGGATGGGACTTTTCACTACGCTAAGTTTCACTTCAAGCCTAAATAGGGCAACGAAAGCTTGACTAACCATAAGGCTATGAAGTTCGCGAATGAAGACCCCGACAACCAGGCGGCCTCTACAACGCCGTCGAAACCGGCAGCTTCCCTCGTGGATCTTGTACATCCTAGCCATGGCGCACTAGCAAGCCGAGATGTACCGCTGGAATGTCTTCGACATGATCGAGCTATGGCCGCACACCGACTTTCCGCTATAGCCAGTAGGCAACATCACCTTCAACAAGAACACCTGTCGTCCTTGGACCATTCCACTTGCTTTACCTCCGCTGACCCTATACGTTATACGCAACCGGACAACTACTCCACCGAAATTGAGCAAGCCGCCTTCTTCCCCTCGACCATAGTCCTGGCCTCGCTCCCTCGGCTAATCCGAGTAAGTCCCACTTCCAAATTTCCCGTCCCAGCTATTCCCTTGCTCCATTTCCAATAAACCTACTAATAGAACCGTCCATGTACGAATTAGTCCTCGAAGCGCGTATGTTCGCCTACCCCGACGTAGCCCGCTACCGCCTCGGCGTGAACTACCAATAGCTCCCCTGCAACCGCCCCGTTACGCCTGTCTACTGTCCCTACCAACGCAACGGATCTCTATCTGTTATGATGGGCTCAAAAGTGTAGGGAGAAAAATGGGAATTTTTTGTATTGAGATTTTTTTTATTGAAGTCGAAGAAGTTGTTGAAGTGGAAGATGGGCACAATGGCTACTTAATAGCCATTGCCGGCAACAAAGGTAGGCAGGGGCGGTCTGTAAGTGTGGAAGGTTGCTCCCACAGAGGGTTGTTCTTGCAACACTATCATTAACAGAAACTATAGCGGCGATCCCGAACTATTTCCGCTCAACGCTTAAGCCTGTTCGGTTCCTGTCTAGCTCCGGTGGATACTACGCGACGGAGAATACGAAGTATAAAGTCCCAGTCAGGGACGCAGTGGTAGAGTATAGCAGCGAGGTGACCGAGGAGGATTTTGTACAGAAGCGGGTGTTCTAGGAGAAACTGCTCGGCGGGCAGAAAGGCTAGCAGGAGAGATGGGTGGGGAACGTGACGGCGAACTTTGGCGGGTGCGAAGCGTATAGTCTGGAGGCGGTTTTTGTATGCTGTTCTATAGTTGGTGGTGAGGCCTGTTATTGCTGACGTGGGACAGGAATATTCTCGAAGGTTATCCTAGAGCTGGGAGGCCTTTCGCAGGGCGTTGTTGAGAGAAAAGACCCAGAATGCGGAAGCTTAGGGGTCAGAAATCACTAGATAGCTATTGACATTATGTAGTTGTAAATGAGCAACTGAAGCAGTGTTGTACGGTTTTCTTAGGGGAAATGATTCATAGTGATCGACGGAGGTTATTCACAAGGGGCTAGTGAGAATACTAGAGAGCAACGGAATATACATATGGCGGTATAATGTACGCATCTCTAATATCAATGTTTGACGTTCCCTGGAGTCTCTCAGTCAAGAGACTCCAAACAACGTCTGTCTACTACTGCAAGGTGATGCTCGAACTTCCACTGCTACCCGGCCCACTATTCGCGGTATATCCCTCCATGGCCATGATGATATAATCATAGATCCCCAGCACGTATACCTAGCTTCGATCACTCACCAAAGTGCCTTTGGGTTGTTACTGTACCACCAACACGCTGCTGCTTTCGCGCGGACTAGTACTGCCGGAAGGTCCTTGCGCCCTCGATCGACGGCTTGTTGACGCGGGTGCTGGTGAACACCTCGTAATCGCCCTCTTCAAAGCTTAAGTTACCCTTGGATGTCCAGGGTTCGTTTGGAGCGAGCTCGGCGTGGGCTTCAATGATGTAGTACTCGATCAAGGGGTTGCGAGTCCAGCCGTAGACGGCGAGGTAGCCTGGGCCACTGGCGTTGTAGGCGCCCGTGTATTTGATCGTTCTGTGTTCAGTTAGTGAAACCTTGCCGGGGAGAAGCGTGCGGGGATAGGCTTACCGGGCATCGCCATAGCTCCAGCCCTTTCCGTAAACGAAGCATCCCTTGCTGTACCAGTTGGCTGTGTAACTGTCTCCGCCGCCGTTGTTGCAGCGGATGTTGCAGCCGCCTTCGGACTAGTTCTGAAAGTAGTAGCTGCCTTGGCGTGCCTCAAGTTCTTTTTGGTCTGGGTCTTGGGACCGGGAAGGCCGCCGGATGCAGCAAACACGGTTGGAGCCAGCAGGCCCACTACTAGGTAAGAAAATCCAACCATGTTGTAGGTTGAAGAAGGAGGCTTGATGCTCAGGAAATGAAGAGCTCGCACCCAGGTGCTCTTGTGGGCTTTCCATGCACCTTATGATACTTAACCCCAAAGTCCAGAGGGCCACCGTTCCCTTGACGATCTAGTCCTCGTGGAAAAAGTGCGCTGGCTAACAATTGTTCCGTGTTTGACAGACACGATTCGTATGTTGCGGTTAATTACCCACCTCAAACATGAGGAGGAGGTTGTTTGCAAGAACCTGGTTTGCCAAGGTGTGTGTTGTCGATTCATCTCTCCTGCGGATGGCATTTAGCCTGAAGTTCGTGGAAGTTGTAGCGCTCCATATGTCCGGAGGGGTATGCTGCCAAGACCTTCCCGTGTGCAATTGCCGATGTTTTTCTGAAAGCCGAAATAAGATCTTAGCATTAATATGTGTAGTATGTGATAAATCTCTGGTTTCTGTGGTGGCTCATCCACTGCCGGCATCAAATGTTCCCGGTAAGGTGGTAGCACTGGACACCCTGATAGGCGCTCGATGACCATCAATGTTCACCTGATGACGGGTGACAGAGAAACAGCCTTGAGCTATAGGAGTTTATCGGGGTAGAAAGGCGCTATGCAACTGACTTACCACTCCTGTACATTACATCCCCTAGCCCTTGGTTTGGCGGAGTTAGCGGTCGTGTGAGATGTGAAGCCGATGGGCTTGCATGTTCTGCAAGGCCTAGTTATCTCGGTGGGGATCCCAACCTTCCGGAAAAAACAATTCACCCTTTGGTAATAGCTGGAAGGACACATCCCTTTCATGACAGCATTACCTCTAGAGATCACCGAGGCACATCCCTTCTCCCTTCCAGGAGGGTCGATTGAAAAGCGCAGCCACCAAGACCGATCTATAATCGTTTGGCCCATCATGCACGTTCAAGACAGACCAACAAGCCGCCTACCATCGCCATCCCCAATCTGCGCCAGCACCCAGGAGATTTTCTAAATGCGGATGGCACCGTTTCCGTTGGCTGACGTCGTTATGGATTAACGAACAGATGGGGAAAAGCCGGACATGATCCGCCTAAAACCATAGAAGTCGGAAAAAGCCGAACCTCGATACGCTCTCTTCCCATCCCTTCCTTGTGCCTTCAGGTCGCCTATGAATGTTCCCCTCTCACTACTACCCTGCTTGGTAGCTTTCAAGTACAAAAGTGAAGTAAGCACGACAAGAACGAGACCTTTGCACCCAACGTTCTCAGGATGTCGAACCATGAACCCTGCGTCGGCCACAAAGACAGAAAATAGGCAGAGAACCTAGCCTGAGGAGGGAAAAAGAAAGGAGACTCGGATACCGGGAGTCGAACCCGGGCTGTTGAGAGAGCAGTCACTCCTGAGAAGTGAGAGTCAACGATGTTACCGCTCACACATACCCGATTGAATCGTGTGTAGTTCCGATTTGTTGGATATGCCGGGCCACAAGTGGGCTTTTCTGCAGTTTTTTTTTCTTGTGGTGAGTGGGTCAGGATATCAGCGGTCACTCCTTTTCCCGGCCACCAGTTGCAGCAACCCTAACCCTGCTATACCCCTGATCTGCCATGTAATTCTTTCCCTCGTTCCCCTCTTCGGATCCTTGCGTGAGAACCCCGCATGAGCATGACGCTATTGGTTTCCAATGCTTCTATCCCACCGGGGTCTTGCTCACCACCTTGCCCATCCAAATCGCCACCAAAACCCCCAACAATGGAAGTAACCTGCCAATGCCGCACCGTCTCTTTCCTCACCCCCACCCCCTCGCCCCTCGCAGTCTACCACTGCCACTGCACTGAATGCCGCAAGCAGTCCTCCTCCGCATACGGCACGAGCGCCATTTTCCCCGCCGCGGGCCTATTCCCGCTCTCCGCGGACCTCTCCTCCAAACTCGCCGTGTGGAGCCGCCCCAGCAATGAGGGCCGCACCGTGGACTGCTACTTTTGCAAGGAGTGTGGCGTGAGGGTGATGCATCGCATTCGGGAGCCGGATGGAACCGAGAGGGACACAGTGATCATGAAGGGCGGGCTGGTGCAGGGGCTGAAGTGGGAGGGGGCGGCGCATATTTATACGAAGAGCGCGGTCGTGGAGATCCCCAAGGGCGTGGAGAGGTGGGAGGGCGCACCAGGGGAGATGCCGGGGAGGAAGGAGAAAGAGGAAACTGGCGGGGAAAGGAAGTGATCGCACTTGTATGTGCGACGTGGATGTGAAATGCGATGTCCGCGACCATCAGCGGCATCGTTTACCAGCGACGGGACCAAGTTCAACCTCTGGGCCAGGTAGATTAGAATGCGACATGGGGGCCGATTCCTTCAAGGCATTGATGCTGACGACGATGACGTGAGTTTGCTGACTTGGAGCAGCGAGCCCTTCCATGGCTGAGAGAGCGAAGGGTAGTACCATAGGCATCAGCCTCATTCAGGGATCGAAAAAATGGAGTCGATGATGGGAACCGATTTCCAGCCAGCTATCTTCATGGATTGAGCAAAGTTCCCATACAAATATAACACAGTTGTTAAGACCCCAGGCTTGAACCGCGCTTTTCATCCGACCCGATAGCCTTTCCACGTGGTTAGCCGGTCCGAACGGAGCATAGCAGGTCCTCGGCAAGAAAATCCAATCGGTCCCCACTCCGAGGCAACCAATGAATCGCGGAGCACCCGGCGTATCCGGGCCTCAACCCCTGTTGCTGGTCCAGGATCCCGCCTCCTCTTCGACGGTGATAAGGACACAAACCCCACGTCCTCCCCTCCGCAAAACTCAACCTCGCTTTCAGGAGTTAGACGCATCCTTCCTCAAGACCTCTCTCCACACGCTGCCACAATGGGATCTCTCAACGCCCCCGCATCCTCAAACCCCTTCAGTAACGACCTGATGTTGGTCGCCACCCCGTTCCCCAACGCCGGCTTCGAGAGGTGGGCCGCCGAGCTCGAGGCCCGCTACCCCGGATTCAAAGTGCGATGCGTCAACCAGGACACCAAATACCCGCCGGCTCCACTACCTGAGGAGGTCTATGAAGGCGTCACCATGCTCTGCACCCTCTGGCCGCATCCCGCGGAAAAGCTCCAAGGGGTACGTTACGTCCAGCTCTGTCTGCGGGTGCCGACAAGTGGGTCACCCATGAGTTGTACAAGAATCCGGAGGTAATGTTTTGCACTGCGAATGGGGCTCATGCGTAAGTCCGATGGTTTTGTTTAAGGCGTGCGGGTGAAGACTAACGCGCCCGCAGCCCCCAAATCGCCGAATGGGTCATCGGCACCTGGCTCATGATGAGCCATCACTTCCTTGACTACGCTGCCGAGCAGAAGAAGGAGAGGTTCAACCGGATGATGCACCTCGGCGTCTCCGACTCGCCCCGGCCTCCGTATGGGCGTTCTCGGCTACGGGGCGATTGGACGGCAGTGCGCCAGGTTGGCTCAGGCCCTAGGCATGGAGGTCTACGCCTACACCCGCAGCGAGAAGGCAACGCCCGAAAACCGGAAGGACGACAGCTATTGCGTCCCGGGTACCGGAGATCCGGAGGGGGTGGTCCCGGCGAAGTGGTTCCATGGCGCATCGAAGGAGGCTGTCAACGAGTTCCTCGCGCAGGACCTGGATATCCTGGTGCTGAGCTTGCCCCTGACTGACGCGACTAGGTACATTCTCAGCCGGGAGCAGTTTGAGATTTTATCGAAGAAGAAGACGTTCGTCTCGAATATTGCTCGCGGGGCATATCGACCCAGACGCGCTGCTAGAGGCTCTTCGGGAGGGGAAGATCCGGGGCGCGGCCCTCGATGTCACGGATCCTGAGCGCGTTGCCCGATGGACACCCCCTCTTTACCGCACCCAACGTTTTCATCACTCCGCATGTTAGCTGGCAGACACCGCACCTCTTTGCTCGGATCCAGGCCATTGTTGAGCAGAATCTGGAGAGGTTGAGCAAGGGGCAGCCAATGATCAACATGGTGAACAGGGAGCACCATTATTGATCTCAAGCATGTCGACCGTTTCCTGCTTTAGATGATACCATGAATTCCAAACAGAGTCACTCAAGCATCATGCAGCACCAACCAATCAATGTCAAAGAAACCTTGAATTCTCAGTTTCTACATTATCACGGACCCCTTCGGAACCAACTCTCCTCGCCACAACCTTGCACACCCCCTCCTCAAACAAACCCCGACAACAGGCATCCCTTCTCCCCGCCACAATATTCATTCATCATGTCCCGAACGCCGTCATTGATACATACAACGACGTCTGTTGAAACTCGACCACGCACTCAGCAAACAGTGCAGCTCTTGCTGCAGCACTCCAGGCACTTGCTCATCCGCTCCGTGCTGGCACGCCGCCTTGCTCGAGCCGCCAGGCTTGCATTTCGCGCACCAATCTGCGACGACGGGAACACAAGCGTTGCCGCACGCGACCGAGGAGGGACCATTGAGGCAGCCAGCTCCTGTATGAGTGAAGGGGAGGGGTGAGTTAGTAGGGTGCGGTGGTTGGTGGTTGCGGTTGCGGTTGTGCGTAACAGATGGCGGCAAGACGGGTGGCGATAACATGGGATTCAGGGTTGAGGAGGCAAGAAGTGAAGAAGAGGTGAAAGGGTTAATGAGGATGGCAGGGGTACATACTGGCGTCGAGAGTGTTGGCTTCTGCACCGACTCCAGCGAGCGCCAGGGTGGCGGCCGCGCCAAGGGCTAGGGTGAGGAGAGAGGTGATGGAAGTGAGGTATGCTGAGTCTGTGTTGTTTGTTGTGATCAATTGGTTGGATGTTCTGAGGTGGAAGGGGAGACGACGGATGAGTTGGAGGTGGATATAGCTCTTTTAATACTCGAGTTCTCCTGAGGGAGACAGTCAACCAATTCATTGCCTCTTTACCGTTTCCTGGAGCTAAATCCGATCTTTCGCTGGACAATTCCATTGGAGTGTTGCAGCGTCAGTTGTCGGACGACCAATACAGGATACTGGACACCAAGTTGGGATTCGGAACCTCCAAGCCGATCTCAATATGTCCGCCTGCAGAGTGAATACTGGACGAGGCCCTGGCTGACTGAAGCTTACGCTTTTGTCCTAATGAGTTATTCAAAATGCCCTGTTGAACTGGGACATCTCGTTCACAAGGCTTACTCCGGAGACAGTATTTCCAGCGTCGCCGCACCGGAGCCGAAACCGAAAGCTAGAGCAGTGCCGGCTTTGCGGGCCGTGAGGACCTCTTGGTTCAGGATGGCCCTTTGCATGACTTGGGCCTAGTCTGAAGGTCAAAGCTAGGGGTGCTGAACCTCGAAGGCAGAATGCCACGCTTTCACGATGTTTTAGCCCAGCGTTTTGACGGTTATCGGAAAAAGAGCCAATAAATCAGTTTCTAATCATCGATGTGCGAGGAGATGGGTTTAGAGAACACTGTGACTTGTAGAGTAAGATTTGAACTCCATACGAACACCGACAAAACCCAGGCGCCAAGTCTTCGGGAGCTTGTGCCTCGGGTAGCCATTGAACCCTGTAGCTGCGTATAGCTCCCTACGGGAGGTAACTTCTCATACCTGACCCTGCTCGGTACCAGAGAGTTCGCTGAGCGTCGTGAGGTGAATTCGAATTCGCCAAACACCTTCTGCATCCTTGGACATTAAAACATTCTGGACAGCGACAGTCGTTTTCTCCGATAACCCAGCTGTCGATGTGGCGTCGTGCGCCCCTCTGCGCGCCCAAGGGGCCCCTGACAAAGTGTCTCCAAGCCCACAGGTGAGCTTTGAGCTCATTGCACAACAGTCTTTGGACTTGTTCCAGAAGGAGTCCCGTTTCTCCAGGTTTCCGAGGTTCATCTTGATCTGCAGCTCCCAGAGAAGACCTCTTGGCACGCCCGAAAGGAGATACTCGATAGCCAACCGTTTGCCCTGGTTTGCGGGATGCTCCGCAGTAGATACTTCACAAGTTCAATTCTCTTTTGAGACACTAACGGAATCGTCCCCGTTTTGAGAATACCTGGCGCTGACCAGAAAGGCTGCATGCGATCTTCTTAGTGACTGGACTCTTTGGCGTGGGTTGTTTGTTCGGCAAACCATCTCATATAGCGATCCAGAGATAACGCCCAATGTTGTTTTTCTAGAGCATGTAGGTGCTCCGTAAGCTGTGTCTCGAATTCGAGGGCTCCGTAAATAGCATCCTTGAGGAGTAAGCGGAGCAGGACCTCATCCTGCAGTAACCCTGCGGCATCGATCTTTGCCCTGACATATGGGAAAAGCGCAAATTGAGCAGCAATCCGGAGGAACGAGTGTTTGTTGATGTGCCTGTGCTCACCCACTGCGGATTTTGGAAGAAATGGCGTTCCGTTGAGCTGGTCAAACCCTACACTCTCCTCAAAGCCCTCTGCGATGGCAATCTGATGAATATGATCACCAAGCTTGTCAAGCCTGCGCGTGAGAATGGGGTGAGCATCCGGGTCATTTGCAGCCAATAATGCGTATTGCAAGGACATTGCTAGAGACGCCCAGAACTGTTCCGCCTTTTCACCCCTCCCGGTTGGAGGTTGTGTCCGATTGGAGGCGTTGCAGGGTCTGGGCATGACCCGAAAGCGGCGAGTTCTGTGATCCGTGCTTTCAAGAGCTCGAGGTAGGGGTTGAAGTTCGGAGGTGCGGCATCTCCAACTTTGTGTATGTTCGTCTCATTCGAGATCCAGTCAGCCACCATCCTGTGTAGAAAGTCGACTGTTCCGGTTTCGGAGATTTCAAGGAGTCCCATAGTCCGGCTGTAGAGTCGACGGCGCATCATCCCAATCATGAAGGAGCGTGTGGCTTCGTCCATGCTGGGGAAGTCCTGATGTAGAGAGCTGTCTTCAGCCTCATCAGCTAACAGTAGGGTCACAGCCGAAAGGCCGGACCCTGGACCAGCCTGGTGTTCCAAGAAGAAGCATGACGTATTGGGAAAATTGCCCATGGTACTTCATGTCGATTTGCTGCCAAATAGTGCTGAAAAGCTTGTCGACATCCTGAGGAAGCTTACTGAGCGTTCCGCGGAGATGGGCAAGCCCGGCCCCGTCTTCCAGCTCACCGATGAGACGCCGTACGACGACGGCAACCCATTAAAAAAACGCCGCTTGCTTTGGAAGCAATTTCCTTCAGCAAGGCTGTTACCTGGCCCGGGTTCAAGCGCCGGATATCGCGAAAGGCTGGGAGTGGGTTGAAATGGGCCTTGATATAGATGTCAATATCCCTTCTCGTCAGGTCCTGGACTGCAACACTGGGGTTGCAGTTGAAGGCGTCATTGAAGATGTTCCATGGTCGACTGCTGACACAAATTTTTACACTCCAAACGAACCAAGCTCTTTGATGAGCTCAACGAGCTTGCCGTGGTCTTCAGAGAACTCGTCCAGTCCATCGATAAAGAGTGCAAGTCGATGGTCACTTCTGACGTCGGCCGCGAACGCCCCAAGACACCCTCTGAGTTCATCCCACTCCCAGTCTGGAAGTTCGTTTAGTGCTTCAGGTCCCAGCATTTGCAAGCAGGCCGCGCGTCTTTTGCACACTCGCAGCGTCAGACCAGGTTGCTGAAGAAGGCATTGTCGCAGAAGACTTCGCATCAAGCCCACATGGATTTTTGCATTGTTGTTCCAGCGTTCCAGGAGTAGAAAGAGGCCAAGATTAACTCCATGGATTTTGCCCAGACAGATAGGTGCTGTTTCAAAGCCCAGATGACTGGAGAGATATTTCATCAGTGTCGATTTTCCAGCTCCTGGTTTGCCTGTAATTAATCCAGTATATTTCTCGGGTGTCCGCTTCAAGCCACGAGGAAAAGAAAGACCGGGAAGCAATCTGGCCGCGGCTTAGATCTGGCTTGAACAGCCATTCGAAGGTCCGAGCGTATGCCTCCGGGATAGCTTCCTCGCGATCCTGAATTGACACGAAGTTGAGCTCTCAATGATCCGAAGCTCGATCAACTCGGTAGCCTGATCTTCCTGATCCCAACCGGAGGTGCGCAGCGACCATTCTGCTGACCATATGTCCCTCACCAGTTGCCGACGAGCACCCGGGTCGCGAGAAAATATATCGCCCTTCGCAATATCCAGGAGGTATGTCGCAGTCTCCTTGGTTGTCTGGTCAGGGTTCCCCGCTGTTAGGACATCCAGATGCTGCTGGGCCGCCTGTCGGACCGTTGTGCCTGATTCCTGTGCCCTCTCCCACAATGACACCATTGCTGCCATCTGCATCTGACCCTGAACCGTGCGCAATTTTTCGGTGAGATCCTTAATCTTGCTATCGGACATGATGCCCTTGACGGCTGCCACAAGGCTCGGCCCGGCGAATTTGATGTTGCATCTTGACGACCTCTTCGCCGCTTCTACGCCCAACTTTTCCACGATGTTGGCCAATTCCTTGCTGATCTCTTTGCATTGTCGGCAAGCGTCGAGGAAAGTGGCATCTGGCGTGTCCGGAGCAGGGTTTGGCCGTAACTGCAGGGACTTTTCTTCGATGCTGGAGGTGAGAGCGTCAAGATGCCTGATGAGCCCTTCCAGATGCGAAACCCTCTCGGTCTGCTCCGATGCCGACTTGTACACCTCCAGAGTATCCGACAGCAGCCTGCTGCTGAAGTCGACGAACTGCACGCCTGCGGCGGCGACACTCAAGACGCTCAGCGGGTCCATGGCCAATACCGGATGATGGCGCTAATTTCGTGATGGGACTGTGGGGTGAAAGGACACAGGGTGGCAAAGCAATAATACCGCTCGACGAGAGACGACGAGAAATAAGTGTGGGACCTTGCCACGGCCGTTTGCCCATGCCATGGAGCCTTCCCACAACGGCTTTCGCACACTGCCCCGTGTCTCAGTGCTTTTTTCAGCCACACCACTCTTCTGGAGCTCACCAAGTCTGACCAATCCAAGGGGAGCTCGGATCGACACAAGTCGTTTACCCTGGCCAATCAATACACGAGTAATATGAGATGGCTTTAGCAGTGTTTCCTGATAAGTCTGAAAGCTTGAATGGGTCCTGGGACCCTGCTGCGGGTCGCTGCAGCGAGCAGCGCGCCAACACAGTGGCGTCAGACTCTGTCAGTCCAAATCCCCACGATGGCATGTCTCCGTACACGGACAAGGAATAGAGTTTACCTACTTCGTGAAGGTTAATGAGCAAGAAAAATTCTTGATCCTGAGTTTGACTCTGTTCCTGCCAATCTCAGATTCTCTCCATGTCCAAGAAGGGCTGGAAAGCTTAAGCTGGCTGTTGATGGACCACATCCAGTACCCCTCTCATCTCTTCAGCTGAATATGCACCCCCCGCCCTTTCGGGTGTCTTCGACTATGACTGCACGTTTGCCAAAAGCCTGCCCAATGCCAAGGCCCATAGAACCCAGGAATTCTGCCTTGGGTATGTGATGTCAGGGACTGGTCCTCGCCTCATTCAGCCTCAGAACCACGGGACAACATCGGATTTGTACCAAGGGTTGGAGTTGAATACGCCGGAAGGGAGGCTTTTGTCCGTCTTATTAAAGCCAAGATGCATCATCGGATTGGGTGAGCAAGGGGTGCGGCAAACCACGAGTCGCTATGCCGACGATGCAGACGAGGAGCAAAAAATAGAAACCACCTTGCTCTCTTCTTCCAACAGAAATTTCCGCTTCAGACAACCGAAGGGTTCTTCCAACCCCAAGGCCCTCCTTCACATCCGTCGGAGCTCCTCGGTCATCGTCGGATCTCGGGGACTCCTCCAACACTTACCCTTGGCTTACCGCTGGTTTCACCGATGAGTCAGCTGCAGCTGCACGGGATTTTGCGTCAGGCTCGCGTCGAACCGCATGCCAGCAGCCCAATCATCCAACGCGAGACGCGCCGAAGGAGCATGAAGGAGCACGCCACGCAATCACAAGAGGCTAGCGGCCGGTCTTCGGTCCCCCGATCGCCGACACGACGGCATATTCCGACACCGTGGGAGCTTGTGAAGGACGAATGTTGTGTTACAATGCGAGCAGAGCAAAGAACGAGGCGCGGTTATAAGATGAAGGATTATGAGCAGCCATTCTGAAAACGAGTTCCTCCCCTTCATCGCAGCTCCAGCCTCCGATCTTCACGACCAACACAACGACCGGCTCTCGTCCCAGCAAACAGCAACACCAATTACACCATCCACCCTCCAAACGGCCCAATCGTCACCACCAAAATGACCATCGCCCACACAGGCATCAAAACCCGGCCGCACAGCACCCCGCCGTCGTCGCGTGGTACGAGGCCGCCCTCGCCCCGCTCGGCTACGTCAGGGCCATGGCCTTCCTCGCAATCTAGTCGTGGGCTTTGCCGATGCCACCGGCGCCATCGACTGGTGGATCACGTCGTCTGCGGCAGCACCTCCGGGTGTCCCTCCTCCGGCTGGCGCCGATGCTGCGAGTGTGTTGCCAACGCATACTGCTTTTGTTGCCAAAGGTTTGCCTTTCCCTTTCTTTCTCTTCCCTTGTTCTAGTGGAGTTTATGGTGGTGGCTGTCATGGGGAAGAGATTGGAATATGAGGACTGACATCAGAGGGGAAACAGATCGGGCGGCTGTCGATGCGTTCCATACCGCTGCTGTTGCGGCCGGAGGCAAGTGCAATGGCAAGCCGGGGGTGAGGGAGCAATATGGGCCAACGTACTATGCCGCCTTTGTCCTCGATCCGGCTGGGAATAATATCGAGGTAGTTTGCACCGCTGCGGTGTGAGATGTGGACGGGTGAGCTGTTTGCTCCAGACGTAATTGCCGAGGAGTTGGATTCTTCTTTAGACCATTGAAACTTGGATGTGACCTTTGGTCTGGTATCAACTTAATGTAGTATTCGAGAACCAAGGTAATTCCAATGTGCTGCCCCAAACATCGAACGTCGGGTAGCAAAAAGCATGCAGGCATGTTCTCCTCCCTACAGTGGGCTCTACTTTTTCTTTATGATGAGTTACAGTATGTTGCATCACAAATATCCCAGTCTCAGCTTCCCGTTGCTCCAACGTACTCAACATGTTCCCTAGCCTCTGAGAGTAAATCAACCCTGTTTCAGAATTCCAAATCACTCTGACCAGGAAGGTATACAAAATCAGAGAAACTCCCACCGTAACCCTCCACGAGTAAGGGCTCGAGGCCAGGGACGTCTTCCCGCAAAGGCCTCGGTTCCAGCTCTGGCACTGAAACTCCACTTTCCCTCGTAAATGCTTCTTGACCGCTCATAAGCGCCTCTTCGACACTCGTGATTCCCCCGCTTGGCAAAGCGTCCAGGCTGTGATGACTAGCAGACAACTGTGTTGTCATAGCCACGCCGCTATCCGCCAGAGAAGAGCCCGCGGGCGTGGCAGTCGATGCGGGTATCACTACGTCACCTCCCTGCTGAGCATCTAACGGTCGACCAGAGCACCACTCGCTGAATGCGAGCTCGACCGCCTCCCGAAAAGCCCAGCGTAGAATACCGCGCCTCTCTTCCATCGCAAGGCCTTGAAACCCCGGAAAGGCGTCTCCTGCTGTATGAGTGAGGGCTCCCAGTTCCTCATCGAGCAGTGTGTCGCCGTAGGCGCGGCAATACTCCCGAAAGGAAACACAGATCCTCAGAGACACCCGTTTCACGGTAGGCCGACGGGGCCGCGGCCGTCCGGGAAAAGAATGTCCCAGATGACGAACCATTGCTGTTCCTCGGAGAGGTTTGGCTTTGACTTCCTCGAGATTCGCTCCTGCTGGTCGTCCGAGATGCCGTCTAGCTGCGTCGAGATTGGGCACGACAAACCAGCAGGGTTGTAAACGTGCTGGGCCAGACTCTCTGCGTCTTTGAAGATGGTGGAGCAGCGGCGGCAGTAGTGCTTCGGCGGTGGACGCGCTTCAATGTTGCTTCACGTCGCGAATCCGGCGGAGGAGGAAAGCAAAGCAGCAGCGGTGTTTTGAGGGGTCTGCCTTCCAGAGAGGACATGCAAGAATTCTTTGGGACTCTTCACCGGACCCCGGAGGCCTGCGCCGCTTTCCATTATGCGGTGAAGACGGGTCATCATCGTCTTCATCACGGTCGTTACCGTACTGCCCCGTCCTCTTTTCCGGCGTAAGAACGGAGTCCGCGAGGAGGAGGTAAGCACTGGTGGTTCAGTTGATGCTGTTATTTCGCTTCCGGGAGTCGTGCCATTCACAACAGCTTGATAGCCTGATAGGAGGCGGCGGACGATGGGCAGCCCGTAACAATGGCATCACGGGACTCGAACGATCGAGAGTCGAGGTATTGTCGGAAGGATCTGAGACGAGAGCATGTCAGAGTCGATGTCCGAATCAGTGAAGCACGGCCGGTCCTCCTGTAACTCGGCTTGCAAGGGGTGTTATCCGGGAGTTCCATGTCGACGTCGTGGTGCCCTTTGCTTTCCTCATCGAGTATACCAGGCTCGTCTGAATCTGCTTGATCACATGGGCCAACATTTCCTCCAGAGCCAGACGTCTCCACTTCGTTCCTCAGGCAAGGCACCGGAGACAGGCCCTCTATTGTGCAGGTGCTCAAACACCAGAGGATGTTGTGACGGGCTTTTTCCAGTTCGTCACGTTCGTTGCGGCGCCATTTTGCGGCGTCAGCCGCCCAAACATCCTCGGCTGGCGCAGCGCCTATCGGCCCAAAGAAATACTCCCTCATCAGCCGTCCGATGAGAGTGAGAGTATCCTTATTGTCTTGCTCCAAGCTCAGCCTACCGTTGATGATGACTTTTCGGTATCCAGCCCGGAGCAGGAAAGGGAGCGGGGTCTCGAATCCGCAATAGCCCTCCGGCTGGCGACGGATTGGAAAGCCGCCGACGACAACAACACGCTCCTGTTGTCCCATTGAACCATTCCGGAAGTGCGGGGCGTGAGGAAGCAGGCTGTAGTATATGTGGATGTCTACATGAGTCGTGACTGTATCAACTGTCCGGCGGTTGGATTCTGGATATTGTCGTATGGCAAGTGCTGGTGTGCAACGCACATAGGGGTCCTGAATTCTGGGCCACATGGCAGCACTGAGCCAGCTGAGCTGCTCACCATACTCAGCGAGTGCGTGGGCAGAACCAGTGGCGGTGACAATGACTCCTCGATGATCCACCGCCACACTCAACCGGCTCTTGTCCAGAAGAACAGTGGAGACTGATCCAATAATAACAATCAGCCAGAGTGAGCCATCAGCCCTGATCGAGGCGTACAGACTTACCGCACGTACGGCTCCTCCCGCTTTCAGAGCCCAGATGTGCGTGGCAGGTGGCTGCCTGAAGCAGCTGGAAGATTCTCCCCGCTTCTCGGCCAGGCCTGATTGAGATACTGCTCAATCGTAGTCGCTTGGGTCCTCCCAGCACACACTCTATAATAATGATACTGTCGAGCCGAGTCTCCTGCTTTCGCGGCAGCGGATCCAACATGTATTCCTTGTGCGGTAGCCGGAAGAAAACCTCGTGCTCCTGAGGCAGTCGTTTCCTGCTGATCTTTCCCGATGGAAGCGCCTCCAGGATTTTTCGTCGAATGCGGTTGGCAACGAGAGTCCCGGGCACCTGCTCGCCACCCCAGTCCAGCAATGATCTCTTTTGCAGGCCAGACACCAGCCAATGCAGTGCTGTACTTTTCCGAATCACACTGCTGTGGGCTGACAACCCAGCATGGCTGATGCCATCGTCTTCATCATCTTCTACACCTTCAAAAAGATCATCTGGGGAGAGGCTTAGCCCTTGATCCGAGGTAGCTTTGCTGTTCCACAGGCTCATTTTCTCCATGAGTGACATCTTGTCCGGATCATCGTGGTTTGTAGGAACCTCCCCGTTTCCGTGAGAGAAAAGAAGATTCGAGTTGCAGAGCAATTTGCCTAATCCTCAATTTGTTAACTTTCACTAATCGCTTACGCTATATCTTCTCTCGGGCAGTGGTGGCAAGGGGATCAAGACTGACCGATGGTGTTATGTACAAAGTACATGATATCCCGATTGGTTTGGGACGGCGATTCCTGACCTATTTCGACTCCGAAGGCTTTGATGAGTTCGGAAAGAGCGGCTTGGTCAGCTGTAACGTGCTTTAAGTCGGCGAGTTGTTGTCCGAGTCGCTTGGCAATCTCGCTGGAAAGTTCAGACACGTAATGTCTGGCATCAGCCTGGGCCATGGTTGTCGCCGCCGAGTATATTGTTCTTGCATCGTCGTCATCGCCACCCACTCCTCCACTTCACAAGGTAGTGCGGGAGGAGACGGTTATCGCCAGCGCGTCCGGGTTTGGCGTTAAGCAGAAGCGGATTGAACGCCGACGCATACCCGGAGTCGGTGGCTGGCGTTTCGAACTTGACCGTGGAGCTCATCGGGTCCGATGATTGCGGGTATCCCCCTTCCTTGGATGCCCAGCTGCCGGCCTGTGGTACAATGAGCGTGCCCTGGCTCGCTGACGGGTCAAAGGATTCCTTGCTGGACTGTGGACTTGACGGAACTGCATCATTGGACGGCTGCTTTGGGGAAAGCGATAACAAAGCCCCTATGTTGTGTACAAAGAGGGGATAGAGCATGTCTGTTATCCCTTCCCTATTGGCCATGTCGAGAGCGCGGGGGAAGGGAATCCAAACGCCCCTTAGATGTGACGGCCCGATCTTCACAACATGTCGGACCTGTTCGCTCTTGAGGATTCCGTCCCGCCAGCCCCTCGGCATGCCTGCAACATTGAGGAGCTTTGTGCCGTTGATCATGTGATTGTCTTCCCGGCGAGCCACGCAAATACCCCGGGCGAAAACTTGAAAACACAGAGCGCCTTCGTCTTCCCAGAGCACTGCTGTAACAGTGGGCTTGTCGGAAGCGCCAGGCGGGGCAGCTTGCCCAGTAGGGTCATGTACCGTATCGTGAGAGGTCTTCCTCGTCAGCAAAGGCGGCCACAATGGTTTAGGCCCGGAGTCGGCCTCAGCTTCCTTGGCTGAGACACCGCTGGACTGAACCGACGACGGCTGGGCAGCAACCGAAGATCCCATGTCCATGCCCATCTCCATCTCCTCATCATCAGACCAGTTACTGACGTCGGGGTTGAGGGAGGTTTCTCTTGGGGTCTGGCGGAAACTGCGTCTGCGAGCTGCGGGTCCTGGTGAATCCTCGACAAATATCGCTGTCACTGGACGCTCCCGTTTGCGAGACAAATTTGGTTGAGCATATTGTGACGAATTCAAGCCAGGGAAAGGACTCGGAGGACGGGGTTGAGAGGAGCTGGGTTGGCCGCTGGCCGCCGTCGTAGAGAGAGCCGCTACTCTGGAACCTGTGGCGATCCACGCTGGAGCGGGATCGCCTGCAGTCACTCTTTGGGGGAAAGAATCTCCACTGCGGTTGTGGAAGCGGCGCGGATCATCCTCGGGGTTGGCCTGCATGTCTGTCAGTTGCTGCGTCGCTGAGGGCATAAACTGCGCAGAACTCCACCGCACGATTTCTGTTGACGTGCTCATGCATGCAGGGCATTCGAGGTTCTCGCCTTCTCTCCGCCATAGATGATAGCAAGCATGGCAGTACATGCCAACTTGCATGACAGACGAACTAGCCGAGTCGGTTGCTGATTTGTGAACCCGGGCTTCACGGGACTTCCATAGAGCGGCTATTTTCTGCTCAATCATGCGTTCCTTTCCGGCCATTCTCTTTGGTGGAGTGGAAATCGACGGGGTTGGCGTAGTCTCCTGCGCCTGTGGCTCTGTCATGGTCTGCTTGAGCTGAGTCGGAGCAGGGGCTGGCGGTGCGATTGAAAACCGCTGCCCGAGCTTGTCTCGACTTGCTTGCGCTCTGCGAGTGTTCAGTCAGAGACTGTCGGTGGTCTTCATCCATGATCCCCTGCCCACAATCCACATATTACACCCGTTCCAATACCAGTACCCCTTCTCCGCAATCAACGCTGAGCACGTACCGTCATGTTCTCCGTTTGCAACTTCACGACTTCGCACCTCATGCAGCGCCGGTGCCGGCAATTAAGGCAGTAGGGTGTAGGTGGCAAGAAAAAAGCCCACCGGCACAGTAACACTAAAATTTCATGATCGTTAGCTGAAATCAGCCGTGATGATGGACAGCGTGGGTGGGATTCCATCAACGCTTACACAGGACCATGACTTCCATTTCGAAGAGCCCGAAGATTTGCTCATCTTTCTTTCGAACAGTGCGTGGTAAATGGAAGAAAATGGACACAACAATTTTGGAAGAAAATTTTTTTTTGCCTGTTTGCCTTGAGGGTAAGTCATGAATGTGGTCAAGTTGGCATCGGGGTGGAAGAGCACAAGGGTGCTGTGGGATCTGAATGGTCCGGGAGTTTCCAGCTGAAGATCAAGCCCCTCTCGGGACTCAAGCCAATCAGGTATGAAAGCACTGCACCGGGATGTCCAGAGTCGCTGGCGATGGGAAGGCACAGTTGTGGTGACTGAGAGATGGTGGTAAGTTCAACGTAGCCGAGAGTTGCAAAGACTACACGGCCTAGTTCTTAGTGTTTTGCTTCGTCCATTTGGTGCTCTGTAACAACATTGAATGATGGCGAGTTCGGGAATAGAGATGCTGGCTTGATTTAACTTAATAAGGCTGGAATTTTCCTTCTGGTGTTTTGATGGAAGGGAGATACTGCGATTCCTTGCAATAGCTTGTGACTTTGACCCCGGTCTTCTGTATTACATTTGCACAATCACCACGAAGTAATTCCATTGTTGAGTCTTCAGCTTGACCATGTCCACCCATTCACAGATTATCTCCGGAACCACCGCCGGTGCCCGCACGCAAGTCCACTCCTGCATTGACCAACTGAACAGCACATAACACCTAGCTAACACCGAAGCAGCATCGACAGCGAGAGCCGTGCATTTGTTTTGGACAAGTACCTCGCCTGCCAAACTCCGATGGAAAGACTCCAATTTGGCCCCGCCAGCTCAGCCAACAAGCCTAAAGACAGGATTCAGGACACCAAAAACTGGCTCGAGCAATGGCAGGCGTCTTGGCACAAAGCTGGGCAGGCCAGCAAGTGTCAGTCAGACCTTGACTAAGAAGTGCTGTCACGCGGAATGAAAAAGGAAAGTTTCACTACTATATCGACAGCTCGGTAGGGTTTATGAATTGCGAAGAGATTTAGGGTGAACAGGATCTGGCCCAGTCTCTGTTATGGTTTGGAGTTTGGAATAATGCTACTGTAGTTTCAATTCAGCCACTTCCAGCTGCCTATTGCTCACTACCTTATTAAAGTCTCCACTCTCTCCAAAAGCATGGTGATTCCCCTGTAGATGGCAAGCAACAGCTAACCAACTCCCGACCATTATCAAGAACGCAGTTCCAACTATAATAGCTTGCGATATGCCTTCGATCTCTGTTTCCTAAGTGCCAGTAATAGAAAAGAAGTGGTCACTGCAGGCCCAAGCCATCAGCCATATCCTCCATGACCAGCATTCTGGGACTAACTTGCTAACACTGTGTATGTAGAGCAACCTCTACCTGTAAGCCCCGCTCCGCAGCAAACTCACGGTGACCTTCTGGCCGTGAAAAATATGCCTGGGACCAGTCAGCGAGCTTCTGCCCACATAGAGACTGCATTCAACAACGGCAGCTTGCTAGTGTGCTTGAATTTACATTGTGCCGTATGCATGCGCAGTATTGCCGTAAATCTCAGTCCCGGCCTTTTCGGAGAGATCGTGAATTCATACGCAGCCCAGCCGTGACCTCGGCCCAAGGGCGCTAAACTGAGTGGTTGGCAGGTTTGATAGATGCCAAATCTGAACCACCGGCTGACGACTCTTTCGTGTGCTCGTCAGGTCAGCTATTGAGGGGTAACTGGATGGCCTCCTCCCTAATGTCAACGAAGCCAGCGTACGCCAGCCGCCTCTTGGTGAGGTTGCTGCCCAAATACAGGACGGCCGAATCTATCCATGGCGTCCAGAAGCTTATTTCCCACTGTATAATGCGGGAATCGCGTGGCAGGATGCCGTCGTCAGAGCGAGGGGTCCTGTCTATCTCGACCTGTTCGATATAGCCGTAATGTGGATTCAGATGTCTTCAGACCGTCAACAACGCTCGTTCCCCCCTGGATAAGGAGGTTGACACAAAGATATCGGCGTATACCTTGGGCCAGTTGCTAATGCTACCGTTGATAGTACGCATAGGAGTGAGATCCCAAGAAGATGGTTCAAGATCGTGCCAAATGTGTTTAATATCCTTCTGCAGGAAGCGTATATTAGGAGGGATGCTGGGAGAGCCTAGCACGACCACCCAGCGGGATGGGGCAGTGAAACTGACAATTCGGCTGGATGTAGTTCAGGCCGAGGCCCATATGGGGAATTGACCACGCCCTGGCGGACACCATTGACGTACAAGATCACGCGGTCGCGCGCCGCCACTGCCGGGGGACCAGCTTGCCGGATGCCGAGGCGGTGGCCACATGTTCGTATAAGATGTAGCCGAATACCTAGCCTACGGCTTCCATGACCTTTGGTGAGGACGATCGCCTGCCGTTGAAGAGGTGGTCAAACCATCCCGCCAAGCGGGGTCATGGCGAAGTCGGAGATGGATTGCAGGTGCGGGTTGGACGGCAGGGCGGGGATGTGGGAGACTTGCTTGGCGATGGCGTTACGTATGTTGTTGTAGGTCGGAGCGATGCGGCCGGTCTCGTCGAGGACGGCTCCGTAGTCGTATGATTGGAATTGTGGCTGGGTCGGCTTCGGACCGCCGGCACCGTTCCCGAAGGCGAAGCGAGAGTCGCCGTGGAACATGTAGAGGCTGAAGTGATACTCTTGGCTCAACATGCAGTCGATATCGCTCGACACATCCGCCGTGCCGGCATGCCCGTTCTTCGGGCCCCACCCGTCAAGCCAGGTAATCCACACCTTGCCGTCTATGAGCGTGCCGAAGCTCGGGCCTATCTAGCTGCAGTAACAGCCCTCCTTGGACTGGCTCCCCGAGCTCTGCGAGGCTATCCGCCTCATCTACGCCGGCGCGTGCCTCTCCACCGAACCAGCAAATACTCTCACCTCCATCCGGTCCGCCTTCCTCGCTTTTGTGCACACCGCCTGCTTCCACTTCTTGCAAAACGCCGAGTTCAACACGATTCATCGACGAAGAAATGCCGTGTTGCGCTCAACCTCTTCTGCTCTATGAGGAATACCGGGGATTCTTACCTTATCTGCCGACGCGCACTGCTCGTTCTGTTAAGATGAAGCCCCTCAGGGGCCGACAAGGCGTATTACACCCACATCGCGTCCGAGATGCTGGAGCTGGGCACGAGCCGTTCGACTTGCTGGTAACAAGGGATCTGGGAGTGCATGGGAAACTGGAGCGGGAAGAAGAACCCCCGCTGGTGTCTAGGTGGCGTCTGGTGGGGGGGGGGGAGGCTGTCAGAACCAACGGGCAATTTGGGCCATATTGCGGCTGAGAAATTGGCCCCACCCACATGCAGTCAAACCTCCTGGGGAGACCACACACTCTTCCACCTCACACAGAACAATCCAATCTAGACCTCAATTGACGCCATCGCCAGTGCCTATTTTGAAGCCATCAAGCCCATGGTTCCAACAGAGGCCTGTTCAGGAAGGGGCGAAGGCTGTGGCTGGGACACCGGTTCGGTGGGATCTGACGCTCATGGACGGACTTGAGTTGTCTCTTTCTGATTCGTCTGAGTCCCCTACCCACGAAACAGAGAGGTTTCCTGGCTTGCGAAGCGAGACAAGAGCAATTGCGCCTGGAGGATCACCTGGAACCACCAGTGGACGGAGCGCTGCCTCGGCTGCGCAAAACGGAAGCCTTGCTTGATGGAATGCTGAAACGTCTTCGTCCGAGTTCGCTAGGATTAGGCGAGGTGGTCTAGCACGGAGGCGTGCCCAGTCCTCCCGGGCCAGAGCTGCGCGCCGGGAAGCAGACCAAGTATGGTTACGGGCTGGAACAGGAGGAGTGAGTTAGGTTTTTTTTTCTGGTAGGATGCCAGATGGAACTCGGTCGGCAAACATTCCCAAGTTTGATATTGCGCTGATCCCTTCCCTTGCCGTGGGTTAATTAGACCAAGCAAACAAGCTTTTTCCCACTCTCAGGGAAGAATTCGCGATCCCACTTCTTGTTCGTGACCTTAGCCAGTCCAACCCGTCTGAACTTCAGCTCATCCTCACCCCCTGCTGGCACCAGTGCCAAACACAGAGAAGTCACGTCGCCCTGGTCCGAACCTGTATGCAGCACTGGCATACACGAGACCTCCAGTTGCGGATCGGTGCTCATCCGTGGGCAGTCGAGGAAGATATCGCCAACCTTCTCCTCCGTCTCGCGGTTCTGCAGGATGTTCTTCCGGTACTCGTAGACCTTGCCTGCGAACGAAGCGAGCCCAAGCTGAAGGCTCCTAATGTATCCCTTGGCCTTCAGGATGCCGCCGTCAACCTCGCCATACTCGTTCGCGGTCGCCAGCGGCGTGTAGTCTCCTCAACCTCAAACCACTCCTGATTCCACATCTCGTACTCCGGGTTCGGCATCTTGTCAAACTTGATGCTCGTCAAGTTTACCGAAGCCCACGACCAAGTCGGGGCTTTGAACCGTTGCTCACCTCCCGAATCGGCCCCTCGACCGTCCACAGTAACCCCCTATGAATTTCCCCCTCCCATAGTCCTGCGACATACCGATCCTCCACCAGCTCCTCAAACCTACTCGCGAACCCTCCAATCGCCGGCAGGATATCAAACTGCTTGGTGATCGCCCTCAGCAATACTTCTCCACTGTCTTGTACCAATCCACGTACAACCGCCACTTCTCCAGCCCTCCTCCCTTCCTCACCACCACCTCCTTCCCCATCCCCCCATCGGCATGCGACAACAACAACCTTGTCCACCAGCCCTCCCCCCGCTTCATCTTTCCCTCTTTCTCCATGTCCACGTCGTTCATATCAGGTAAATTCTCATCCGCCTCCCCGGCACCACACTCCCACCTCACCATCTCGCCCTCCCACCTCACCGTCTTCTTCGCCAGCATCTGCTCCTGCATGGTCCACGCGCGCCCATCCAACGGCCCCGTCCCCTTCCTCCCCGAGGGTCCCCAGCCATACCACCTCATCTCCCTGTGCACCCTGACCTGCACGTCCTCGCTCGGCCAGCAATGATAGTTCCAACTCGCATTGTGCACACACACGCCGCTCACCACCCCGGTGCCAGGCAGGCAGCGCAAGCGCGACGTATGCAGGCTGGTGGGCGCGGGGGTCGCGCGCGCGAAACAGCCCCTCCCGCGAGGACGCGGCGTGCGCAGCGCAGAGCACCGCCGCCGCGTTGGAGAAGTAGGGCGCCATACGCGCCGGCTCAGCCGCCCAGTCCGCGACCGAGTCTTGCAGGATGCACAGCGAGTCGATCCAAACGTACCTGAAGCCCAGGGCGCGCGTGGCGAGGACGGCGTCGCGGAAGGTGCGCGGCATGGTCTCTAGCGGAATGGCGGCCTGGCGAGCGGGGAGTGTGGAGGTGGTGGTTGTCAAGGGCGGGTGGGTGCCCCAGCAGTGGGAGAGCGCGAGATAGGTGCCTGTTGGGGAGGGTCCGAGGGTGGATGTGAGGACGAGGCGGGGGCGGAAGAGGGGGACGGGCCGACTTCGATGAGGCGGGCGGGTAAGGGGACCGGGGAAGAGGGGGAGGGACAGGTAGTGGCGTGGTGGATGCGGCAGTGATGGAGGAGGGATTTGAGGAGGAGAAGGTGCGCGGGCTGCCAGTAGAGGGTCCAAGAGGGGGCAGGGGTGAAGGGGGGTTTCGGGTTCTGCGAGGGAGTGTCAGAGTGAGGGAGTGAAGGTGCGATGGGAAGGGAGGGGGAGACGAACCGTCTGGGGGTGGTGTTGTTTTCACCTGGAAGGCGGCAGAGGACCTCCCGTTGAGGTCGGTCCAGAAGACGATAGGCTTGTCGCGCTGGACATGCACTCCTTTCTCTTTGCTGTACGAGCGCTCCATGTTGAGCCGGAGCCGGAACTCGGTGTCGTCTGCAACGTCTCCGACATCTGGCCATCTGAGGTGGGAGCTCGAGCCGGCGAGGATCAGAGCACAGAAGTGGCAGCCCTGGTCAATCGACCTACGGATCGCGCCGACGGTCGTGTGGTAGGTGGTGTTGAACGTGATACTCCCCCGGTGATTGTTGGGCTCGGAGTCCTCATACTTGAGGTTACGGCAGGTGTCGCAGCGCATGGTGACTGCGGCATAAGTATGATGATGAGTAGAAGGGTTGATGTCTGATCGAATTCCCTCAGCTCTCAGCTGAGCAAATGCAAAGAACGCTTCTCCAATGACATCGTCGCAAACTTCCAGTCGTCGGAATGCGAATGGAAGCCGCTTGTTCAGGAGAAAAAGAAGAAAGGGTCAAGTATACCTTGGTCTTCTACTCGAACACTATAAATCGTTATTACACCTTGACAGATCCTGTGCTTTATAGCAGCGTTGAGATCACTCCTTCTCCCCCTCCTTCTTCGGCTCTCTCCCTGGGATCTCCTCCCCATCTTCATCCACCAGCGGACTCTCATCTGCCAGCCCCTTGAACTTGGGCTTCCCATCTTTGATATCAACCACTCGCTGGGGGTAAAACATATGGCTCTGCACCTCAAATGCCTCCCTCCCCTGGGCGTGTTGATGCCATCAATCAACGTCGGAAACAGCAGGATCATGTTCCGCCCTTCGTCCATGATGGGCGTCCGGCAGTAGGCGCACTGGACCTTGCAAGGCAGGTGGTGCGTCGTCGACTTGGCGGTGGGATCATACCAGCCGAGGTCGTGGTGGCCATTGGTGAAGTTGATGTCCTCCTTGTGGAAGATGGCGGCCCATTGGAACGGCGCCTGCTACACGTCAGTCTCGGATCCTCCCACGTCCACAGTTAGGAACAACAGCGTACCCCATGCATCCGCTGGCATGTCGTGCAGTGGCAGTACTTGGACGCCAGCGGCTTCTCGCGGCTCAGCTGGTACTGCACGGCGCCGCAGTGGCACTTGCCCGTCCACTTGACGTCGAACCCCTCGGCTTTGTCATGGATCCGGTAGGGCGGCCTGGACTTCCACTGGTCCTCCTCGCGGGTGGTGGTCGAGCCGGCCTGGTACTGATGCGGCTCGTTGCCATTGCTGCGCTTGTTGCCGTCCTTGTCCTCGGTCATTTTGCGGAGGACGGGAGATGTGGCGAGGGCGCGGGGGACGAGGCTAGAGCCGGGACGTAGCGCTTGCCGAGGGACGATATGCAGGGGCCGGGCACGGAGAAGGAGCATCAATTTGCGACGGACGAGAAGTGTCCGTGGGTTTGGGCTGTGTGGGTGGTCGTCGTCGTCGTAGTGGCGTGGACTGAGTGGGAATGGTGGATTTCCTGGAATATCTCAGATGTTTGCAAGTGAGCAGTTTCCAAGTTTGTCGAGCAGTTTTGGGCAGCAGGCTATCAATCAATATATGCCTTGGCACCGCTTGTTCAATCTCGCTTTTTTCAAAAATCATTGTCGTCACGATCCACTGCCAGAGATGGAGCAGGAGCAAATGTTCCTGAGAGCGGCTTGCTGACGTCATGAGCAACAGCAACTTCCACCTCTTTTTTTCCCCTTCTGTTCTGAGCTTCAACAAACTTTTCATGATATGACCCATAACCCAGGAAATAGTGGCATCAATGCTTTGAGCCAATCCCGCATGCCATCCCCAGGTCTCGCTTACCCTTGCTGGAAGCAATATGAGCTGGGTGGGGACATTTTGCACATCCGCTTCCACAGACCATTCCGAGCCTCCGGCTCCGGACAACCGACCATCGTTGGCAGAGGTGTCTCGGTCCTTCGGACCCCGACCACGGTTGCGCAGGGCCCCGTTCAGATCCAATAGGATGGGTGCATGTTTCAGGGACCAGAACGTGGCTTTCCTCGTGGACAGCCTACGCCGCAATGCCCGTCATGCTTCCATCAGCCATCGGACGTCGAGGTGCTTCCCCACGTTTATCCGGCCTCAATCATCCACGGCTGATGCGGAAATGTCAAAAGATAGACGCGCGCACATGTACAAGCAATTCCCATTTGCTTCGTCCGACGTGAACGGCTATATCCTCTGGTGATACTCCTGGTTATACCTGCACTGTCACTTGTTCCAGATACCATTTGCTACCTAACCTGTTCTTGTGTATCATAAACAACGATGGCGATGGCCCTAAATTCCACCTTCGACGTGGTTGCTGCCGCCGAGGCGCTGCTAGAGGATGCTCAGAAACTCGTCAGGATCACCAAAACTGGCGCTGATGGCGACGAGCTGGCGATCCGGAGGAGGATTGCCCAGGTGGCCAAGACAATCTCCTTCGAGACCGCGCCGCCCATCGACGTTGTCAAATCAGACTGGGTTGTGGTCAGTCATGTGCAGCATCAACCTGCGCCTGGCCAGCATGCTGACCGCCGCAGCTCGCCAACGTGGCAGCCTGGAATGTCTTCATCGACTGGCACGCCTTCGACCACATCCCCATCGACGGGCACATTTCGATCGCAGACCTCGCCCACGCCATCAACGCCCAAGAATCCCTCGTTGGTACGTCCTCTCCCCCTTCCTCCCCGTTCCTCTCCTTCCTCCACTTTCTTCCCGTCACTAACCTTCTTCCCCTCGAAAAAACAGCCCGAATCGCCACCCACCTCCTCTCCACCCGCATTCTCTCCCCCGGCCCATCCCCCGGTACCCTCGCCCACTCGCGCATCTCCCCGCTCTACATGACCTCCAACCCCGTCTCCGCCCTCGCCGTCGTCGCCGTCGGAAACGGCATGAAGCCCTACGCCCACTGGCCTTCCTACTTCCGTGCCTACGGCCGCTGCGAGCCGCGGGGACAAACCCACACCCCCTTTTCCTTTGGCTGGGGCAAGCCCGAGTTGCCGCCGTGGGAGGTCAAGGCGCTGGATCCGGTGTACGCGAGCATGTTTGCGCGGAGCATGCAGAGCAGGGCTATTGTTGGGGGGGATACACGTGTTTGCGGGGGCCGGGAGGAGGGCGGATACAATTTGAGGTGGGTGGGGGAGGAGGCGAAAAGGCTGGGGGAGGGGAGGAAGTGGTAGTGGTGGATGTGGGAGGGGGGTTGGGACAGCTGTTGAGAGATGTGCTGAGGGATGTTGAGGGGGTAAAGGCCAAGCATGTGTGCTGCAGGATCGGAGAGAGGTGATTGAGGAGGCGAGAGAGAGGCGAGGGAGTCGGGTCTGGAGGGAGTAGTAATGATGGAGCATGATTTTCATCAGGAACAGCCCGTAAAGGGTGAGTTGGCGTGATGGAGGGAGTTGTGGGATGTCCTGCTGACATTTCCAGGGGCGCTGGTGTACCTCCTTCGAAGAATCCTGCTCGACTACTCGGATGAACTCGCGGCCAACATCTTGCGTCATCTGGCGGACGCGCTTCCCGCGAATAACCCCAAGGCGAGGGTTGTCATCATTGAGGAGAGGAGGCTCGATGTTCCCACGCCGCAGAACTGTATTGTGGACCTCGTTATGCTGAATCTGGGCGGAAAGCTGCGCAACAAGGTCATGTTCGAGGACATTGCTGGGAAGGCAGGGTTGAGGGTTGTGGGCTACCATACGCGAGACGGCGATCCGAGTTGCGTGGTTGAGTGTGCAAAGGCTTGAGACCTGTAATCTCACTGGGTCTTGGAGGTCTGTTCGGCTTGTGCACCTTCACTGTTCTGCAGTTGTTAGATCCCTCCTCAATGTATAATTCGGGGGTTGGGACTCCAAGATGATCCATCTCGAGACATCTGGGTGATAGACCCGGCTGGTGAGATGAAGTCTGGGTGATAGACTGGGGTGAGATCCAACTGAAATTTTGCCTCAGTCGCCAGATCTATGGGATGTGTGAGACCAGAGCCCAGTCTCAAACTTGGTTGGTGCCCAATCCCTATGAGCCAACGCCGCGTGGTAAAAAGTGAACCAAGGCCTTAGGGTTGTTTGGGTTGCGCCAAAGGTAAATCCCGCAGCTGGCCATTCAAGCTAGCAGAGATCCTGCGCCGATGTGAGGGTACTCCGTAGTAAGTTATCGTATGGCCTCCACCGACGAAGGCTAACGGGGAAAGGCAATGAAAATCCAGCAGTACACCCTCAAGAGACAGGTGGCAGCCAGGGCGGTTCAGGGTTGCATCGCACGGCGGAAGCCAGTCGGGTTGCGGGATGTGGCCATGTGAGAAGCTTCTTACGTGCAGCTGCAGCGGCAGCAAATGGCTTGGCTCAGGGCTTTCGAGGGGCTCGTCGTCGGGGAAATGCGGCCTAATTCGCCGGGTCAACTGCGGGAAGACGGGAGCAGCAGCGCGAAGCGAAGAGGTGAAGGGGAAAGAAAAGAAAATAGCGCAATTGAATTTCTTGGAATTGGAACTGTTGTCTTCGTAATTCCACGTCGCTTTAGCGAGGCAGGACGCTGTCCCCGGGGCATCGCTTGAGATACATCTTGGCTGCCATGTCGAAGGACAGTTGGTGCCACATGGTGGAGGAACCAGGTTTGGCCATAGCCGTAGCTATCTTTCCAGCATCAAGATCCAATCTGAGATCTGCCCTGACCAACCATCGAAGGCCCGTTGTCCCGTCGTGGCTTGGGACCCTTGTTTCGCAAGGTTGTGCCAGGGCACGGGAAGGAACAGCCGAGAAGGAATAGACAAGAAAGAGCTCCGACAATACCCATTTTGTGTCCAGGGCCTGCCATAGTGAACTGACAAACACTAAATTGAAAGATGCAAAGACTGTCTTGCGGATGATTCTGTTCGGCGGCGCCACCAACAGACGGTGGGAGAGAGCGGTGAGTTGCTAGGTTCGTGATTCCCTTTTCTGGTGTTCAGATGCTGCTAGAACTGCCCCGCCAATTCATGGCCCCACATACCGTCTGCCCCGCGATGATGCGCGTCGTCCAGCCAAGCGGTGGCTCTCGCGACATCACTTCGCATTGTGCAAAGCGAACTTGAATTCCAAAGTAAAATCTATCAACACTCCCAAAACTTCAATTGAGCCAAGCAGAATCTTCCAGATTATCACAGCAAGCGAGATTGACCAGGCAGCACAGAGAAGTGATCTTTATCAGCGACCGTGCCCAAACCGGGCAAGCGCGCCATTGACAGAGATTGTGCCCCACCCGCTTTGCCAGACGCCGCAGGCCTGGGCACCCATTTTCTGCCCCGCCGACCGCCATCGCTGCGAGCCTGCCAAGTTGGCCAGCCTCCGTTCCCGCGATTTCCTGCCCCGCTGACGTTGTTCGTGGATTCTTGACCGACCAGGCTCGCTTTCACTTATCTACGACCTTCCAAGCCCCCCTTTTTTTTTCTCGACTTTGCGCATTCACGGATCCCCCCAATCACCAGTTACTACGCCCACCTACTCTCACACCCATCGCCGCCATGACTCTGACAAAAGGCGCGGCCGATGGCGTCAACAAGGCGGACCCCGCAGGCCTCAGCCTGGACCTGAGTGCCCAGCGCCCTGCTGTTCCGGAACGCGCCGAGTCTTCTCTTCCGCCACACCTCCGACCTTCCGTCACAGAAGTCCCCGTCACTCCCGGCATAAACCGCGAGGCCTACGAACCAGAAGCGAGCAACAGCTCAGACGCCGCCGACGGCACCGCAGAGCCCGGCTACTTCTTGCGGAGAGAAGTTGACCATGCCATTGCCGCATCGCCCGCCCCGGGCGCGACAAGCCAAGAAGGCCAGTCATTCCAGAACAAGATTGCCACGGGCGCAAAAGAAGGGACGGAGTTCCTGCGGCGCGTCAGTGTGGCTGTCACCGGCGAGAGCCGCAGAGAGTCCATGTCGGATATTCGAGCCATCAGCCCCGATCTCGCCATTACTGGCAACATCATTTCAGCCACCTTCAACCTCCCGCACTCGTTGAAGTATCGCAAGGGCGAGTGGGTAAGTTTAGAGGGTTTTGTTTTCAATTTTTTTTTATATTTTTTTTTTTATTTTTCTTTTTGCTGTCTAATTCCCCGCGACCTTGTCACTGCTGCATCTTCCCCTCATGGCGGAGCGTTTGCCAAGAGCGAGAATGGTGGGCTGATGTCATCGTTTCCCTTTAGGAATTGAGCCCGCGGCGCGGCCAGTCCACGCTCATCGACTCGTTCGCGTTCCTCTCGTCAGAGGAATCACCGTGGAACCACACCGTAGTCGCATGGACCGGCGAGATCGAGAACCCCCCGGATGCCCTCTGGCCCGGCGGCGAGCCCCCGAAGACCACTGTCCACATGAGCTCGCTCAATGTCCTCTCGAAGCCCGTCCCGCTCGACCCCAGCAAGGCCCCGCCGACACCGCCCGCGGTGGACGGACTCTGGATTCCCAAGGAGGATATGCTGCAGCTGGAGAACATCCTGTCGCATAACAAGAACATCAAGACGGTCCCAGTGTGGTTGGCCGACGACGTAGAGGGCCACGGCGACGGCATCCTGCTCAAGGACCAGGCGAGATGGCGCCGCTACGCCGAGCACGACCTCTACACCCTCTTCCACTACAAGCAGCATGAGCCGACCGACGGGCGTGCCGAGCGGGTGCAGTGGGCCGACTACTTCCGGATGAACCAGAAGTTCGCCAACAAGATCCTCGAGGTTTACAAGCCCGGCGACATCGTCATCGTCCACGACTACAACCTGATGCTGCTGCCTAGCATGCTGCGGCAGCGCGCGCCTCACATGTACATCGCCTTCTTCCTGCACTCCCCCTTCCCCAGCAGTGAGTTCCTGCGCTGCCTGCCGCGCCGGAAAGAGGTCCTGGAGGGCGTGCTGGGCGCGAACCTGGTGGGTTTCCAGAGCTACAGCTATTCTAGGCACTTTGCAAGCTGCTGCACGCGCATCCTCGGCTTCCCCTCCGATAGCTCCGGAGTGGACGCCTACGGCGCGCGTGTCGAGGTCGGTGTCTTTCCCATCGGCATCGATGCCACCAAGGTCGCCCGCCTGGCGTGGACCGATTCGGTCAACGAGAAGTACGAGGCCCTTAAGGCCATGTACGCCGGCAAGAAGATCATTGTCGGCCGCGACCGCCTCGACAGCGTCCGCGGTGTTGCCCAGAAGTTGATGGCCTTTGAGCGCTTCCTCGAGATGTACCCCGAGTGGCGCGAGAAGGTCGTTCTCATCCAGGTCACCTCGCCCACCAACATCGAGGAGGAGAAGGAGGATCCCGAGAACAAGATCTCGAGCCGCGTTAACGAGCTCGTCATGAAGATCAACGGCGCACACGGTTCCATCGGCTTCTCGCCTGTGCTGCACTACCCGCAGTACATTAGCCAAGACGAGTACTTTGCCCTGCTGCGTGCAGCCGATATCGGTCTGATCACATCGGTGAGAGATGGTATGAATACCACGTCACTCGAGTACGTAATCTGCCAGCGGCAGACTGCCGGTCCCCTTATCCTCTCCGAGTTTTCGGGCACTGCCGGTTCTCTCAAGGACGCCATCCACATCAACCCGTGGGATCTCACCGGCGTCGCCGTCCAGATCAACAACGCCCTCACCATGCCCCAGGGCAAGCGGCAAGCCATGGAACAGAGTCTGCTGGCCCATGTCACCAGCAAGAATGTGCAGTACTGGATTGCCGGCTTCCTGCGCCGTCTCGTGACGGTGCTCGGCAACCGCAAGAGCGTCACCGCCACGCCCCTCCTCGATCGGTCGGCGATGCTCCTCAAATATCGTGCCGCTAAAAAGCGGCTGTTCATGTTCGACTACGACGGCACGCTGACGCCCATTGTCAGGGAGCCTAGTGCGGCCATCCCCTCGGAGCGCGTCATCAAGAGCCTTAAGGAGCTCGCTCGAGACCATCGGAATGCCGTCTGGATCATCTCGGGCCGTGACCAGGAGTTTCTCTCCCAGCATCTCGGCCACATCAAGGAGCTCGGCTTCAGCGCAGAGCACGGTAGCTTTATGAGACATCCAGGCTCGACCGAGTGGGAGAACCTGGCCGAGAAGTTCGACATGGGTTGGCAGAAGGAAGTCCTCGAGGTGTTCCAGAAGTACACCGACAAGGTGCCGGGTAGGTTACTGCTATCTTTTCCCCCCGGCCCCTTGACCACCGCTAACAGTTACCTGCAGGCTCGTTCATCGAACAGAAGCGTTGCGCCCTCACGTGGCACTACCGCCTCGCAGACCCCGAGCAGGGCCTGCACATGTCGCGCGAGTGCCACAAAGAGCTCGAGACAACCGTCGGCCGCAAGTGGGATGTTGAGGTCATGGCCGGCAAGGCGAACCTTGAGGTGCGCCCCACCTTCATCAACAAGGGTGAGATCGCCAAGCGGCTCGTCACCACCTACAATGCCGAGATGCGCGCCCTCAACAGCGGCGCTGCCGAGGACGCGGATAAGATCGGCTTCGTCCTCTGCATGGGCGACGATTTTACTGATGAGGACATGTTCCGCGCTCTCAACGGCTTGTCGGATGTCAAGCCTGCCGAGGTCGAGGCCGAGAACTGCTTCACCGTCACGGTTGGCGCGAGCACTAAGGTCACGCTCGCCCGCTGGCACCTGCTCGAGCCCGAGGACGTCATTGAGTGTGTGGCGCTCCTGGCTGGGGTGGGCGGCAGCGGCTCGGGCGCCAAGGGAGGTCCACTGTCGATGGGGGAGGTTAACCTCGCGGCGCTGAGTGCCGTGGAGGATCATATTCCGCAGAATTGACTCGTAACGTCGAGTGGAAGTGGGAAGAGGAGTGGGGAGGACAAACGAGGAGAGGGTAATGGGGATGGGAAATGTTGGGTGAAGAGCAAGATGTAAACCAAGGCTGCCTCGCCCGTTGGCACGTCGCTTGTTGGGAATGTTGGGGTTATGTACTTGCAAAGGGAGTGGTTGGACAGGGGATAGTCGTGGTGGATTTCGGAGAGCGAGAGATGGAAATGGTGGTTTACACGGCATGTTTGGTGTTTTGGGAGTTCAAGATGGGGGTTCTCGACACGGAAGGCGAGGCCGACTTGGCTGGGGCCCAGCACAGTGGGGCATTCCAAACCCTTCTGGCCAGGTCTGACCGCGTTCTTAGGAGGTACGGCACAACGTCATTTACCGCATGGTGGACCACACGGTTTTCCATTATGTGGGGCGGGGTTAGCCTCGCTCTGCTCAGCACCGGAGGATCATCAAGGCTATCTCCTACCCGCATATCCATCCTTCTTCAGCGAGACGACCAACCGGTTTCACGGACATGGAGGATCATCGTGATCTTTCATGGTCACATCCGGCTACCTTCCCAGGACGCGGTTACCTAGCTATGCTCAGCATGGTCTAGGATCATTACAATTGTCCTTTGGTTGTCCTTCCGTCATCCTTGACCACCACCCCATCACGCTTTGGAGCTGTGGTCTGCTTGGTTCACTCCACTGGACGGTTATCCCGATCTTGTTCCGGGGTGACCACTGGCTATCATCTGTTGGAGGAAGCTTGGAGAGGCAGTTTGCGAAGGGCTTGACAGCGATGGTGTCACATCGCCTGCGTTCTCTTTTGGAACGGAGTCCTGACTTACAACGGAGTCTGACTTACATGTAGCCTGGCTTGCAGCGATGTGTTCATGGGTTCACTTGCATTCTTGCGGTTTTTACCATCTCGAGCCGGGACATGATGGAAGGCTCGCGAGGTCTTTTCTTAGCGTTGAGACTTGGAAGCAAGCAGGCAGTCGAGCGGATAGGGCATAGATGAGCCAGATTTCCTCTTTTTTTCCATTTTTATCTTGTTTTCTTTCACCGTCCCTTTTGTTTGCCATTACACTGACTGGACGGCGTATGTCGCGGTCCGGTCCTCACAGCGGTTGCATTGCATTTGCACACCATGAATAGATCTGATGTATCGTACGGCTAGGAGCTGAGGTTGCTCTTGGCCCGGCTTGGAGTTCACACTGGGGTTCGGGAGGAGAGTGGTGAGGCTGTCGTTTTGTGCGATGGCCATGCCTGGTATCCGACGTAGATAGCTCGAGATGAAGTATGGTTTTCCGTGGCTTGGTTCTAACAAATGAATGTTGGTTGATTGGTGGTGATATGCAATGGTTAACGACTAATGGTATGCCTTTTAAGGGTGTACTGCTCCTAGTCAGGTGTCCATCGAGGCAAAGAATCGGAAGAATGAAACCAGGCAGGAAAAGAGAACGCGAAATTAATAAGGGGATAATAGAAGAAAGAATTCAAGAATAAGGAGAAGGAAAACAAGAACAGTACTACTAGAGAAAGGGAATGCCCTCCAAAGATACCGTGGTAAGATGTATAGTTACCCGTACATGGTGCAAAACTTTCACTCACCACCGTTGCAGTGAGGTGAACATCATACTGTTCAAGGTTGCATTGAGGTCGATTCCGGACCGAAGCATTAAATGGTCAAGGGTTGTGCAAAGCTGACAGAGCATCTTGCAATGACCAGCTTGTCACGATCTACGAGCTGGAGGGCCTCCGATTGTGGATCTACGGGGCATACTACAGAGCTGCTTGGAACGGAATGGTATTGGTGACTTGAGGAGAACCATCAAGTGCTCGAGGTTGTGTTTGGACAATAGGTTGCTGTTGAGGGGAGAAAACAGGCAGATGAGGGAGTTGGAGAGGGATGCGGAGGGGCATTGGACTCAGGGGTTTAGGGGTAGAAGGGCAAGGGGGATGGAAAATTGAAAAGGAGAAGGAGCAAAGGAGGGACGAATTATTGGACCGCCGCGTACACTTTGGGTTTTTTTTGACGCGATGGCGAGCAAGCAAGAAGGACAGAGGGCCTGTCAACAAGACAAAACTCGAGAAACAGACCACCACACCACGGCTGTCCCTCGGCCCGAGATTCCGGTAGCAAACTACTTGGCACCTCTTCCCCTGTCAGAGCCTCACAACTCCTCCAACCTCACCTCCCCTCCGCCACACTCAGCGCCCTGCCAACCCGTTCCTCCAACCAACCCCTCTCCTCCAATCCCACACTAATCCGCACCAAGTCTTCCACAACCCCATACTCGGCTGCCCACTCCAGCTCCTTGTAGTGCGCCAGCAGCGTATACGCACAACACAGCGTGAAATTCGTGCCCAAGCTCGGTCCCTTGGCCACATCCAGCGCGTCGTAAAAGGCCACCGCCTTCTCCTTGGTCGCAAACCGTACCGATAGCAAAAACCCATATCTCCCGCCTGGCAGCCTGTACCGGTCAACACATCCTGCGTCGGCCCGCCCTTGGGATAATACACCTCTCTCACACTCTCACTCGCTCTCAGCATCCCCGCCACCATCTCCGCATTCCCACTTGCCCTGTAAACCCTTGCCTCAAAGTCCCGGCTGTTGCCCTCCATCGTGATCACGTCCCGCCAGAACCACGCCCGCTCCGCCGCCTCGTCTTCTCCTCTCTTCGACAACAACCCCCTCCTGAGCGCGGCATAATGCGGAGAGCGCGGGTTGAGCGTGGCGGCCCCGCCCATGGCGTTGCACTGCCCACTGAACATCTTGGTCAGGCTGGTGCACAGCACGTCGCACTCACCGATCAGGCTGAGTGAGGCGTAGGTGCCGACCGTGTCGTCGACGACGAGCACGAAGTTGTGCTTCCTGGCGAGGGCGTGCAGGCGCGAGAGGTCGGGCGACTGGAGGAGCGGGTTGCCGGGGAACTCGGTGAAGAGCGCGTCGAAGCGGGGCCGGGAGGGGGAGGAGAGCAGAGCCTCGAAGGCGGAGATGTCGGCGGAGGAATATTTGTAGAGGGTCGGGGTGAGGTTGAGGACGCGGGAGAGGGTCTTGTAGGTGTCGACGTAGAGGAAGCTAGATGATGTTGTTAGTTGGAGGTTAGAGGGTGAAAACCGGGGCAACGAACCCGAAGACTGCCACGCGGTAAGGGGAGGATGGGGTGGGTGCGCGGAGGGACTTGATGGCGTCGGCAGTTTCGGTGATGGCAGTCATGCCGGTGGGGAAGAGGAAGACGTCGGAGGAGGAGACGTGGATGTTGCTGGATGGAGGTGAAAGGCCGGCGGCAATGCGGGATTTGAGCTCCGCTTTCGCTTGGTCGACCTTCAATGAAATCTCAAGCGGCGTTGAGGGCGGTGTCGGGATTGTTGACGTTGCTAGGAAGGGGGCATGCTCCAACCAGTGCGTTGCTCGTCTGCTGGAGATGCCGAAGCCGGTGTGCTGCCAAAACGCTTTGGCTGCAAGGGCGAATTCGGCTGGGTATGAGATGAGGAGAACATCTTCCTCTCCGATCGTTTCTGCGCGCTCCAGCTCTGCGGCAGGAGCACCCTCTTCTAATGTCGTGAATGTGCCATCCCAACTAACTATGTGGACCTCAATATCGGCCGGGCTCGTGCTGTCCGTGGTGTGCCACATGGGCAGGGACTTGCGACACATCTGCGCATGCCGAGGAGTGTCCAGCAGCATGGCAAGTTTCCCTTCCGTTTTCCCGAGCCCTATCAACCTGTCATTGACCTTCATTCCGTTTCCCGATTGGACGATCTCCAGGAGCTGTATCGCCAATTGTCAACCACCCGCGGGACGAAGAAACGTGGGTATCCCGTCTTCATGGCGTCCAGAACTCGGGATTCTCGCGAGGCCCAGCCGACTGTGTCTGCCCATTTTGGGAGATGGACGCTGACGCCCTGGATGCCATTAATTAGCTGTACTTTCAGTTGTTGCCGGAGAGCACGTTGATGGTTTACATGTGGATCCCCAGGAGGAAGCGATATCCCAAGGGGTAAGTTTTCCGGCTCGGCGATGGTTGTGTCCATCGTATGCGACTGAAGTTGAAAGCGTGTCTGGGATTTTGCAGCCTGTTTCATCACCGACTTGCGAGCTGGGTGCCTAGAAGTAATAATCTCAGATCTCTCCCGGTTCACCGCATGTCTGCAGACGGGGGCTGCGGCGGCTTGCATTGTGGCGCCGCCTTGACAAGCTGACATCTTCGCGTCCAAATAACTAAACTCCACGTGTATTGTTCGCTGAATGGCCGATCGATCCTGCGGGAAGGAGCACGAGTTGATTCCGAGTCGGAGTTTTGGCAGGGAAGCGGTCTGTGCTGAACAGAGCCAACTAGAAGAGAGTGAAGTGACATCCATGACATCACGCATTTCCATTTCCGTCTTCAACAAGATCTGGTAGACTTGACGGCAGGTTGCCGAGGTGCCAGTTGAGACCATTTTCAGCTGGTCGATTGGAGCAATGGGATCTCTGTTTCACTTCCAGGGATGCATGCTGTGACCAATACGTTAGCCTAAACAGCACCCCCTTCAATTCCATGCTCTCTAATCTTCTCTTGGTCTTTGTGTCGCCAACGCTTTGTCAACAGAGGTGGCAAATAAAGCCCACAAAGGGTCTTGTGAGGTGGACATATTCTTGACACTGCCGCGTTGACTGCAAATTGTCAGTGAGCACTCGAGCTTATTACGGTGACTATCATTGTATCAGGCAGTTAACGAGCTGAGGTGGATTGACCATAATCTGTCGACAGTTGAAGATATGGTCATTGAGAGATAATTTCAACAGCAAGATCCCATTCTTCTGTGCTTGTTTTGTAACATCTTAATATCCCATGACGGCCTATGAAGCATCATCAAGTCGTCCATTCATGTTGGTGAAGTTTTGCTATGCCCCGACCCCTAACCCCTTTTCCTTTGAATCACATCTTTCGAGACAACGAATCCATATCACGGCTGGAGGGATAGACGAACACCACGATGATAGTTCACACCCAGCTTTCACTCCCTCGCCTCCAATAGCATGCGGCCATCATGAGCCCCAGATTTGCCGGTAACCTGCCACTGAGCTCCGGGCAGATCCGGCGGACCTTCGGCCGGCCTCACCAACCCCCTCCGCCTCCTCACATCCGGGTGTGCGCTCAACAGGTGTCTCCGCTTTCAGGCATCGAGACTGTGTGTGCTGTGAGACCTGCCTGACGACTTTTTATAATGCCCCTCGAAAACCGCTTTCCCAGACCTCTTTTCTCCTCTTCATTTCTTCCAGCGATTGTCAGCCTTTGCCTTCCTTCACCTCACATACGACAACGAGACCTTACCTGTGGATGCTGGCAAAATGAGCACGCCGCCACGGTATTCTTTGCGCCCCAGAGGTGGGATTCGCTACAACGAGACGCCTGGGAATCGGGAAACCAACTCGAGCCCGTTTGTCGACGATGAGGCGCCCGAGGCCGCTGAGTCGGTTGAAGGCGACGAGTCCGAAGCCATCGAGTCGCCCGCCGACACGGTGATGACACGCTGGGTCCCCCAGACTCCCACACCTGCTCCGGTAAGTCAAATTCGAGCAGTTGACCCAGTTTTGGGTTGTTTCGCTAGAAATCATCGGGTTACCGCCATACGTTTCCTCCTTGGATGCTGAACCGTAAAAAAAAAAAAAAGGGAAAGAAAGATACTCTGTTGAACAGATGCTGACGTTCTTGCTGAGAGAGCTCAAAGCCGACCGTCAACCAGCTGCGCGCATCAGTAACACCATGCTGGGTGGCGCCCTGTTCGGGCTCCGTCAGCTCGGCACCACTGCTGACAGCAGGAGAGATATCTTCGGCGGCGGTCAGCAGCGGAATCGCCCCAACGACCCCCTCCATACGCCCAGGCCAACCTTGCCTCGTCAGCCCGTTGCCAGGTTGCTCGACTTCAGTGCAGCGGTGGCCGCCGCCCGGCAGGCCGCCAGAGATCGACTTCTGGCGGCGGGCGAAGACCCGATATTCTATCCGCCAGTGAGGTATGACCCGGCTCTCATACCTGCGAGCATTGGTAGCGCTGCCGAAACCTTTTCAGCAATCACTGCTTCGAGCAGCTCCGGCAGCATTGTTTCACCACAGGCCCCCAGGTTCCTTGACCCTCAGACGGCCAGCTTCCTTTTACCGCACTTGGTGTCTCCTCCGCGCGCCTCAGCTTCCTCCGGTCCGGTCGGCTGCGTTCTTTCGCGGGCAAGTGGCGTCGGCGATTCGGCCGCTTATCCAAGAATTTTGTCGTCCGCTGGTCCTTCAGCTCCGGCTTCGGCGTCAGCACATTTCCCTCTCTATCGCCCGACGCCTGCTGCCGCCTTGAGCATCAGCACTTATAGTACCCACGCTGGCGAGCTCATCGGGCCAGCCGTGTCAACTGGTGTTACAGCCTGGAGTGGCATCGCTCGTAGCACCGTCGTCCTCCCGACTAGAATCTCGTCCCATGCATCACCAGCTCTTGCCCCTCGACTGCCGGGGTGAACCCGAACGGCTTCGGCGCCGGGTACTCGGCTGGCCCAGTTCCAGACTTACCCTCCCTCGTCTGGTGCTGCTGCCTCCCCCAGTCCTGCCCAGCAGCTGATCCCTCTCACTCAGTCAATCTCCTCAGGTGACAGAATAAGTGCCTCAAGCAACACTGTCACCTCGACTGTCGCCTCCACTCAGCCTGCCCGCCCTGAGTGGGTAGAATCGAACGGATTGCTTTCCTCCACCATCCCCTCCACATCTATTTCCCCCGCAATGATGGGTACCCTCTCTCACCCCTCACCGCGGCGGAACACTCGACTCCAGACGAACTACCGCAACCACTCCGCTGGTGTCCGGGCGCAAGCCCAACCTCCCCCGCCTAGTAATGCTGCCTATGCTTTCAATAACCCAACCCAGAGGCAGGACCTTGTCGCCCAGTCATACACCTTCAGTTGTTCGGCTTCTTCAAACCCAATGGCGTCCGCTGCCGCCATCAACTTAAACCCCCATTCAGTGGTGTCGAACGGGTTCCGTTTCCCTGCCACGGACATCACCGCCGTTTCCCGGCCACGGTGCCTATCACCTCGACTACTACGTCAAGCAACTCCGCTTCCTTGGCTCAGAAACTGGGTTCAGTCATGGCCTCGACCAGCCCCACGAGTACTAGCATTGTGCCGAGTCCAGCCCTTCCTTCGACCAGGAATGTTTCTTAGAACGAGACCTTTCCGTCGACTAGATATGGCGCGAGCATACCGTCGACTCTTCCTTTGGTTGGGGGTGGCGTTGGGAGTGGTCGCCTTCCGCGCATGGGGACGTTTGGTGGTGCGAGGGCGGCTGGACGCGACGGTATGAGATCGAGTTCGAGTTTGGAGAACGAGGACGCTTGGGACGAATATCTCAAAAGCGCCGCAAGGAACTTGAAGAGACCCGCACCCAGCCCGGCTCCTGACTTTGCCCGTCTGGCAACCAGACCACGCGTCAACCCAGGTGCCTTGTCCTCCGGAATCTTTGAAGACGTGACCACCAACAATCCTGCCGACTTCTCGAAACAGACCGGGGCGTCTTTCTTCGCCTCGACTGGTCTCTCAGGCAACCTTTTCGCACGGCAGCGCGAGGACAATCCTTCCATCTTCGCCCACTTGACCGAGCCTTCACCCTCTTTTGACGAAACCGACTTTGGCGAGTTTCCGGGCGAGGCTCGTTATTCTTCCTTCGACTTGACTGCTCTCTCCACCTCGTCATTCGCACACTCGACCGCCAATTCTTTCGTCAGCCTCGCGAGCCAGACCGACCCGTTCGTTTCTGCCGGATTCTTCCTTTCTTTCGCAAACCAAGGCGCGGATTCTTCCTACAGCTTCGCGAACCAGACCAGCTCAGGTTCCTTTAAGCCGCTCAGTTTGTCTTCAGGCGCTCAAGGCGCAACCTTTTCCACTATTGCGAACCAGACGGTTTCATCACATTCTTCCTCCAACCCGCTCGACTTTTTGTCCAGCAGTTACCCAAACCAGGGCGCGTATCTTCTTCTGCAAATCTCGCAAACCAGCCCCATTCTTCTTCCCTCAACCCGACCGGTCTGCCTTCTCCTTCTTTCACAAACCAGGGCAGGAACTCTCCTTTCAACATCACGAACCAACCCGGCTTTTCAGCTTCTCTGAATCAGTCTCGTCCCTCGACTGGCGCTCTGGCAAGCAACCTCATGACTTCTTGGTCCTGCTTCGCGAACCAGACCAGCTCTTCGCCTTCTTTCAAACCGACCGTCTCCTCCGGCCCTTACGCGAACCAACGCGCGAGCAATTCAGCCTCCAACCCCGCGAACCAGAACCAGATCGGCTCGTCAGCAACGTCGTTAATACCTGACATATCATCTGGCCCGTTCACTTGGTACGAGGCCGTCCATAATTCGTCGAACTTGCCGAACACAGTCGGGTACTCGTCCTCGGCCACTGCTGCGACTCAACCTGCACCGTCCTACTCAACCTCACCGCAGCATCTCGAAGGCGCAGCTGTCCCGACTACCTTTCCCTTCACCTTCCACACTCCATTGCCCGCTTCGGTCGCCGGTCTCGAAGACCCGTTCATCAGCCCGCCGCCGTCACGCAATTCGTCCCGTTGTTTGTCGCAGCAGCAGCCGCAGCAGTCTGCGCAGTATCCATTCCAGCGTACGTCCCAGTCGTCGTCGCAGCAGACGACCCAGCACTCGTCTCAAGGTCTTTCCGCGCTTTCGTCGCAGCAGACAGCGCGGCCTTCGTTCCCAGCCTCAAGTCCTGAGTCTCGCGCAACAACCTGAGCAGCAGCCATCCCAGCACCACTTTGGTCTCTCGCCGCAACAACTGCCAGACCATCCATCCCAGCTCTCCCACCTATCCAACAGACCGCCCTCAGCCCCTGACCATGACCTCGACGACATGCTCCAGAACTTCCATCCCACCGTGCCGGGCAACATCGTTCCCAACATGGACGTGCTGGCCAACATCGACCCCAGCATCCTGGACCCTGGTGAACCCGATCCAGAGGCGATGCGGTCCCTGGAGGGCATCGACCCGGAGCTGCTGCGCGCGCTGGAACAGTTACCCGTTGTCGGCCAGCTTGCGGCTGCGGGCGGAATACAGAACGATTCCCAGCCACTCACGGGTGAGCTACAGCATATGGAGGTAAGCGTCTCGCCTGAAGGGGCTCAATCGGATGGAAGATGTTCTTAAGGATGGAGCTAACCTTGGGTGGTAGATCGGGTACAATGGTGCGTTTGTGTTCGCCACCGGCGTGGGTGGTGCCGCGACGGACGGTGCCGCCGCGGACGGTGCTGGTGATGCTGACGTCGCCTCCACGGGCATGGTAAGTGGTGGTGCTGCCGCGGGTGCCAACTTCGGTTTCCCGGCGCTAGGCTCCCTCACTAGCAACGAGGAGTTCGCCTCCGCCCCGGGCGCCACCGGCGCCAACTTTGTCTACCCGCCGCCGGTTCCCGCTCCTGTACACGGCCACGAGTCCGAGGCCGAGACGGAGCTCGTCTCCCCGCTGCCGCCTCGCCCAGCGGCAGCTGTCATTCGTCGGAGTGCGACTCCCCCCGGACAAAGAGAACCGGGCCTCCGCTCGCGCTCCCCCTTGGCCCGGTACGGGCCACTCCCCCTCCAACAACAACAACACCGGCAGCGCCACCCCGCTCCCGCACCAACCTCGCTTCCCGCCGGCCGAGATGCTCAACCCGCGCGTCAACGCCGCCGCCGTATTCTACCACGCGGGCCACCCGGCGGTGGAGATGTACGCGCCGTGGTCTCCCTCCCTCTCCTCCTCCTCCTCCTCCGCTGCGGGGGCCCCTGCCGCCGTCGTCGGTCCGGCGGCGGCCCTCCCCCGGTTCGACACCGACCCCTTTCTGCCGTTCGCACCGTGGCGCGTGGCGATGCTGCCGGCGTTCAGGGCTGAGCGCATCGACCGCGTGCTGACGGTGCGCGGCAGGTGGCTGGCGCCCATGGGGCTACTGTATCCCGGCGCCGAGTTTGCCGTCGCCAAGTGGCCGGCGAGCCGCGGGGTGGCGTTGCGCATGAGGGGCGCCGAGATGGCGAGGGCATTTGCGGTGGTGTTTCCGCGAGGCCAGGATCCGAGCCGGATGGGGGAAGAGCTAAACCTGGAGGATGTGGAGGAGGAGAAGTTTGTGGTGAGCTTGAGACGGCGCGACTGGCCGATTGGTGGGGTCGCGTGGTTTCCCGACACGGAGGAGGCGATGGGGTTTGTGGAGGAGATGAAGGGCGCGTGGGATATGCTGCCGGGCGGGGCGGAGGTGTTTTTCTACGTGCGGCATGATGTGCCGTTAAGGGGTGGGGGCGTTGGGAACGGCGTGTGGGTGTGCGGGCATATGAGGGCACACAGGGTCCCCAGAATGAGAGGATCCTGCTGGACTGGGTGAGGGAGAATGGGGGCTTGGTGGAGCAGGATATGGAGGGGAGGGAGGTGCTGGTGGGATGGGCGAGGCGTGGGTGGAACCGAGAGGTGGCCCAAGAAGGGTAAGAGGGGCAGGAAGGGGAAGGGGAGGGCGAGGGAGGAGGATGAGGAGGAGGAGTGAGTTGGAAAGTGGGGTTCGGCGTTCTGGGAGACCTCTGGATTCGGAGTCTGGGGTTGGTGATACCCAGGCTGCTTTTGGTCTGCTTTTTCGGCTTCCTTTTTTCTTGTTTCTTGTCGGTTCCTGTTTCCGTTTTCTCTTCTGCTGTCCTTGCTTATTGTATTGTATGAAATATGTAAGGGACGATCGTCCGTCTCGGTTGCACGAGGCAGCTGGGCAATTAAGGTTGACCATCGCATTCGGCTGCGTCTGTGATCTTGCGACTGTTCATTAGATTTAACGACATCCGTTTCGGGGTTGAGTTCCTCTTCCCTCCTGCTGGACAGGTGTTGTGGCTGGGACGACAACTGCATAGTCGGCTGTTACCTTTCAGTATGCCACAAAGAACTCCCGCCAGCACTTTGCAGCGCTTAGCGGCAGCAGTCGCCAACATACTATAAGGGAATTAGTCTGAAGAGAGTGATTTGAATAGTATTTCGAATAGGAGCCGGGAGTGCTATGAGATACTCTAGGCGCAGGGTTGGTGGGCCCCGCGGATAGAAACCAGCGCGGCATGCCGGCGGTCGTCTTGACACCCCCTTACGCTCCTAAATGCAGCCAGTCCTTCGCGTCACACTGGTGGCTGCAACATATTCTCGGCCGCGGGGATCGGCCTCATCGCCCCGTCGCTGTTCGCAATGAGGTCGACGATGCTAGTGTCCATCGCATATCTCTGCCGCTCAGGCTCAGGCACGAAGTCGGTGTCTCCTCGACATGGACTGGGTGAGACACGGAGTTGTTGCCAGTGTTTCACAACTCCAATTCCTGGAACCCTTGGATCTGCTGCGGATTCTTGCAGTCGTAGTGTTTGCAAACTCCGAGCTGCTTCCGCTGGGTGGCATCCCTTGGTTTACCGCCATCGGGCGGTTCCGATGCTGCTCCCGCTGTGAAAGCACGTCAAGGGTATTTTATCCGGGTCATAGGGCAGGCATCAACTCAGGCCCGGAGTTCTCGTTCTCACCCTTTTCGCTAGATATCCCATCTACGACATTCACTTCGGGGTTCCGGTTCTTGTCCACGTCGCTGCGAACGGTTCCTCGAAGAAGCACCCCGCCCAGCGCTGAATCAGATCGAGGTGGCCGCTCAGAACCGGGGCAGGAATGGAGTGACTAACGTGGCATCACACCGTAACTGCTTCAGGTCTTTCATGGCTTATGTAGTCAGGGACGGTGGGATGTGCAGGGAACAAAAATTGCGAGTAGCCAAAAGGCCGAGGCTATGGCCAGATCACTGATGGTTGGAGTCGCTAGTGGAGTGAGGTTTGTCGATGCTGGGGAATGAATTGTGGGGCAACCCGAATTTACATCATCGGTCAACCCCTGTCCGCGTCCGGTCAGGGCCGCAATCGGGAAAGGTTTCTTGGCATCGCAAAGGCTCGGCCCATTGCTCGAAAGCAGACCCTGGCGTCTTTCCTCCGACAACCACAGCCTTGCATGCACATCGTCGAAAATGGCGACGGCAGTGGCTAAGGAAGATACGCACCCGGCGGTTAAGGCCCAAGTGCCCTGCGCTCTATTCTGCTGGCTCGACAGCCGGCGCCGTGGAAATTGGTCAGCACTGTCATCCCTGGGAACAGTCATGGGTCCATGACCAATCGCTAACAATGTGACTCGACAGCCATCACATACCCGGCCGAGTGTATGTTGCCGTCTCCGAGTCCAATTAACCCGCCGACAGAACTTCTGACAGCACGAAAGTCGCCAAGACCCGCACACAGCTCAAACCGCAGGTTAGCCGAGGGGCAGAAGCTGCCATGGCCGCCATTCGGCAGGCAGTGGTATGCCGGGTGCACGACGCTGATCATCGGCAACTCGGCCAAGGCGGGCATTCGTACGGACACCTAAAGACATAGTGGCTCTGTGCGCTGCGGCTGACAAGCGCAGGGTTCGTTGCCTTCGACCAGTACAAGAAGCTGCTGGCCGATGCCGATGGCAAGATGTCTGGCCCGCGGACGGTTCTGGCCGGCTTCGGCGCCGGCGTGACCGAGTCGCTGCTCGCAGTCACCCCGACTGAGAGCATCAAGACGACCCTGTACGGTTCCCTCCCACCCTCCATTACGCAGGCCAATATCTGACCGTCTCGTCTTGTGCCCGCCAGCATCGACGACCGCAAATCCGCCAACCCGCGCATGCGCGGCTTCCTGCACGCGGTGCCCATCATCGCCCGCGAGCGCGGCATCCGCGGCTTCTTCCAGGGCTTCGTGCCCACGACCGCCCGCCAGGCCGCCAACAGCGCGACCCGCTTCGGCTCTTACACCGCCCTCAAGCAGCTCGCCGAAGGGTACACCGCCCCCGGGGAGAAGCTCGGCGCCGTGGGCACATTCGCCATGGGTGGCATCGCGGCCTGATCACTGTGTACGTAACGCAACCGCTCGACACCATCAAGACGCGCATGCAGAGCATCGAGGCGAGGCAGATGTATGGGAATTCGGCGCGCTGCGCCGCGATCATCTTTAAGCAGGAGGGCCTGTTGACCTTTTGGAGCGGCGCCCTGCCGAGGCTGGCAAGGCTGATCATGAGCGGCGGGATCGTTTTTACCATGTATGAGAAGAGTATGGAGTTGATGGATAAGTTGGATCCCGAGAGGAGGTATATCTGATCTCTCTCGGCTCTCGGAGGTGGGGAAGTGCATAGCTCGATCCGTGCGGGTGAGATACCAAGAACGGGCGACAAGGCGTTTCGGGGCGTCATGAGCATTTTGAGCTGCCGAGTCAATACCCCCGATTGCATGGTAGGGTACATAAAAGATGTGTTGTACATATCTAGCCGTGATAAGAGATTTTGTCTGCCGCTTGGTCGGTCCCAAACTCCAAACGCCCTGACCCTGCAGTACCGTGTGTTGTATGTACGTCGTGTGTACACCCTCGCTTCAAACATCCGAGAAGCGGATGATGCCGCCCAGCCGCTTGGCTAACCTCCCGAGCCATGTCCGATTCGGCGCCTCCTCGAGCTCCTTGATGAGGTCGTTGTAGTATGTCGGATTGCTCTTGGGTTCGAACATCTTGTTGGGAACGCGGTACTGGGGAGGTCAGCATGGTCTGGGACAGACACCCAACGCCTCGTGCGCCCACCTTGTTCTTGTACCGGTCCTCCAGCAGCGAGTACAATGCATTGGCCTGCTTCAGATCGGCGAACTCCTGCGACGTCCCCCTCGCCTTGGGCGCTACCACGCCCTTTTCAAGGCGCTTCGCCAGGACATCCTGCAGCTGGCACTCGGGCCGGAGGGGGTCCTTGGGCCAGCGCGTGAGGACGCCGCGGAAGTGGCTGGCTGCGGCCTGCAGACGGGAGTCAGCAAGAGAATTCCGAACTGGCTTCAAAAATTACCGAAGAGACTTGAGCCTACACTTCTTGCTGCCATGATTTTCGCTGCCGCTGGACGTTGCGCCTTCCTCACGGATTTCCACGGCGCCTGGCTTCAACATTCAAGTGGGTCGATGATCACTGCAGCGATTGGCTCGTGCAACAGATCGTAGCTTCCAGACCCAAAATGTCTGATCCGGCAAACTGTGGGCCGCTTCTTTGAGGCAGCCACCGGCTTGGCGCAGCGCAATCTTGGTCAGCCGTCAAGCGCCCAAGCTGGCAGTGGCCATCACCTGTTCGTGACGAACCCTCTTGGCTGCTTCATCATCGACCCCTATCGAACTCCTGCCGGGACCACGCGCTCTTTTCCTTTGCTGTTCTCTTCGAAGTTCTCGTCAACACCATTTCATATTCATCCCTCGTTTTTCTTTCTTCGTCATCTTCAAGACAGGATTTTCTGATCTGCCTTGACCAACATTCGAAGACAGTAACTGGACCCTTACTCCACCTCACCAACCGCCCATCCTGGGGGGCGAGTAAGTCGAAGCTAGCACCGCCGACAACCACCTCAACATGTCCGGCCGATACGAGAGGTGCGCTTCCTTTTTTCCCACGGCCAATTTTACCCCCTCTTTCTGGGATACTTACACTACGACTCCAGGTAAATGCCCATGACGTCGACGAACCCGAAACGCCAGTCGCCTCCCTGCCAAGGCCGACGTACCCGATCCCCAACTCGCCGCCACCGTCCTTCCGCTCGAGGGCCTCATCAAGAGAACGAACCAACAATGTCAACCCCGATCTTGCCGACGCGTTCGATGCCGACGGCGACGACAGCGACGATGATACAGATGACAGGCAGCGGTTAGTCCGTGGGAACTCCACGCCGTCGTTCCATGAGGGAGCGCAGGCAGCCGGGGCGGCACAATCAGGAGGGCTAGCAGCGCAGCCGCAGAGGCCAGTGGGGGCAGCGCCGACAACGTCGAGGATATATGGCAGTGGGATTCAGTCGGACGGTGTGTTCTCAAATTTGTCGGCCAAGCCGGAGCGCGGCGGGGAGGAGAAAGACGAGCTGCCTCCAGTACGTAACCCCATGTCCCTTTTCCGCCCTACACCTGCTAATCCCGTCAGTCCTATGAACAAGCCGCCGCCGACCAAGCCCCGCCTTACTGGGAGACGACCATCCTAGCGCCCGGCCTCGGCGGGCCCGACGACGTCTACATCGACGGCCTGCCGTCGGCTCCTTCTCAGCTTCATCTGGAACGGCATGATCTCCATGGCCTTCCAGCTAGTCGGCTTCCTGCTGACCTACCTCCTCCACTCCACCCACGCCGCCAAGAACGGCTCGCGCGCCGGGCTCGGCATCACCCTTATCCAGTACGGCTTCTACATGAAAACTCCCCCGCCAGGCGCCAGCTCCGGAGGTATGCACTCTCACATGGAAGGGGACGGCTACGCGGCGCCGGCGGATCCGAATGCGCACAACTTCAAGCCGGACGAGGTCAACCGGGAGGTGGAGGCGGCGGGGCAGGCGACATTACTGGAAGCGATTGGCGGCGTACATTCTGATGATTGTCGGCTGGTTTATCCTCATTCGGGCGGTTAGCGACTATCTGAAAGTGCGGAGGCATGAGCAGCTCGTGTTGCAGAGTCCGGATCGTGGATTGGGAATTCCGATTATTGCGACGGGGGAGAACCCGGAGAGGGTTGTATGAGGGAGGAGGTGTCTGGGTTTAGGCTCGAAGCGTGTAACAAGCGCTGGGTATTACGGGACGGAGTTTCTTCTGAGATATGCAGGGTGGGTTGGGCTACTACGGCGGTTTCCTAGGTCTTTGCATACACGCTCCAACACACATAGGTCTACTTGCCCCGTGTTGGATGTGTATGGATTCTCAGCGTTTTGTCAACATAGCGACTTAAAGGCACTTCTTCCACGATCCTGAGCAGAACGGCCGGAAACTTTGGGCTTCTGTATTCCGTGGCTTCTGAGCTGTGAGTGGAGGAGCAGATCTCGAGCAACACAGTGGCAGGAGGGGTGCGGGGCGGGGCACCCGCGACTCCTCATCCGACGTCTCTGGTGGCAGGGGCTGCGATTACATCACCCGCAACGTCAACCCGCCATCACAAAGAGAGCAATCAACCAAGTTCGATATTGCTTCTTCACGACGATCTCCTCATCTTATAACTGAACTCAACCTCACTGCCCATCAGAGGGCACGTTTTGACCGCTTTAACACACCAACCAATCCATCAACAACCACGCTGGCTAACCACAAGTTGCTCATCCCGCTCATACTGGGAACGATCCCACTCACCCGTATCTGGAATATCAGCGCCGGTTTTTCCAGCCTCCTACCCGCGCCCTTCGCATTTCACACCTCCTCCCCGCAGTTCCGCCTCACCAACATCAACATGGCCTGGCGCAGCTCCGGCGGCTCCAACCGCGACCTCGTAGAGAACCTCTGGCGCAACGGCCTCATCACCCATCCGCAGTGAAGGAGGCCTTCCTCAAGGTAACCAACCCCTTCCCTATCCCGTACCGTTTCAGCTCAGACATTAACAAACGCCATCAGGTCGACCGCGCGCACTATGCCCCTTCCTACCCTTACGACGACTCCCCTCAGCCATCGGCCACGCTGCCACTATCTCGGCCCCGCACATGCACGCCTCCGCCGTCGAGCACCTCCTGCCCTTCCTCACGCCCACCGACTCCAACCCCGCCCCGCGCGCCCTCGATATCGGCTCCGGCTCGGGGTACCTCACCCACGTCATGGCCGAGCTGGTCGGGCCGCAGGGCACCGTCGTCGGCATCGAGCACATCGCGGCGCTGAAGGAGCTCGGCGAGGCGAACATGGCCAAATCGCCCGAGGGTCGGGAGATGCTGCGCAGCGGGCGGGCCAAGTTTGTGGTCGGCGACGGGCGCAAGGGGTGGAAGGACGAGGGCATCGAGGGCGGCGGGAAGTGGGATGCGATCCACGTCGGCGCGGCGGCAGCCAAGCTGCATGAGGAGCTGCTGGAGCAGCTGAAGGCGCCGGGGCGGATGTTCATCCCCGTCGATGACGATGGTGAGGGTGGAGTCAGCATATCTGGTGCGTGGATAAGGATGCGGAGGGGAAGGTCAACAGGAGGAAGTTGTTTGGCGTGAGGTATGTGCCGTTGACGGATGCACCGGGGAAGTGAGCGCGGTCGGGGTTTCTGTGGGATGAGAAGTTGGCAGTTCGTGGCGTTCGGACAGTTGTCCCGAGAGTGGTGGGAGGGTTGTGTGGGTACAGTGAAGCCTTGTCAAATGCAGCGGTAAAGGCTTATGGGATCGCGGTCAAAGAGGGTTACGAAACTGGGATCATGGATGGGTAAGCAGGAATCAAGCAGCTGTGCTCTTGAGGGATACGACCTGTTGCTCTCTGTTACGATTTGGAGCCTTTTTCTTACAAATCAGGACTTGTTCTGCTTGCATTCAACGTCCGGCATTCCGGATTCTCGAATGAATCCAGGGGCCGGAGATGCTTTCATTACACGACAGAATGCTGGGGTTGGCTCCAGAAAAAAGTGAAGTTGACGGACCACGTGTAACAATACTGTGACAATACGAGGCACTATGCTGGATGGTCTGGGATGGCGCCTTTTTGCAGACTTATGGACTTGTAGACAATGCAGTGGGATGTCCATCCTGAGCGTGGTATGAACAGCGAAATCCATTCTACTTCACTGGCCATTTATTAGAAGAGGGCCATGTGTTTTCTTTTTAGGGATGGAGACTCGTTGGAGAACCGTGTTAAAAAGTGCAGCCAAGAACACACCTGTGACGATGTCATAACATGACATCGGACTGGGAAACCACCTGCGATGTACACGAAGCTTCATGACACATGTAAATAGACTCTCCAAAGCCAAACACTAACCAACCCCTAGTATGGTCGCGAGCAAAAGTATTGCCCTGTATGCCAGGATCTGTACACCGTGTTAGAGCTTTTCCGAGGCCATTTTTGGGACCTAACCTTTTCCGACTCATATCTCCTCTTGTCATCCTCCTTCATGATTACTCTTTCTTTATTCTATCTCTCTCGTTTTCTCCTTGCTCTCTCCTCTCCTCTCCCCCCTCCCCCCACTCTCTCGCTATTAGTTGGTCTCCTTTACTCTATCTTAAGTGCCTAAGCTACGTATATTTCTATCCTACCTCATTTTACTCTTTCAACATATCAATTGTGCCTTGCGTAGGGCAAAACTTGTCCCTTCCACCAGCGTAATTCTCTGTACTCTCGGTCATTTTGTTGACATTATCCTCGCCGCCCCAGCCACCCTCTTGCGGAAAATTTCCTCGTGAACTTGTAAGTCGGCACTCAGGAACCAGTAAGTCGACGCAGCAAATCGCAGAAGGCCGCAGAGACCAAACGCGATTCTGTTCGCTTCTTTCTCAAACTATCACGGAGTAGGGAAAGGAGCGAATTGGATAGAAGGAGGCGGATCAAGTCCGGCAACCTTGCCTAACTGGATCGGGGCGTGTGACGCGTGCCCGGCGGAAATGCGCAATAACGGCGTACGTTTGGGCGCGCGGGGAACTGTTCGAGAATGCTCCTGCCAGGAATTTCAGTCCAAAGGTCAGAGGGGTTCACTACTTCCAACTACAGTGTTACAACCGGCCATTGTGACATGGTACAACTCCAACTTGTCGACCCGCTCTCACAGAGTCAAGTCGAGCGTTAGTGGGCCCTCTTCGACCAAACAGGAAGAGAAGTTCCTGTTCTGCCTCCCTATCGTCATTTATGCTGTGTGCCATGGTTGTTACCCTTGCCCCGAGACCGTGGCAGAACTAGTGGGCATCTGCTTCTGGTAAGTCACCGGATGCTACTGTACATAGCTCCCTGCCCGAGCTGGCCGAAACCCGCCTTGGTGGACCTGAGCTTGTATGTAAGCGCTCCCAATCAAGACTCTCGTAAAGGGATTGACGTTGCAAGATCAACCGCAGCACGCCCGAGAGTTGCAGTAGCCTAACTGAAGGAGTTCTAGCCCTCAGCACGATGACAAGCTCACGCGGATGCCGTTTTCAAGTGTTTTCTAGTGCTGTAGCTAGTGGTGTTCTAGAAGAAGATGTGCTTCATTGATCGTCGACGAGGGCTGTCTCTCCGGTGAGAAGGGTGACTAGAGGGGTGGGCCGTCAATATGCCCATCATATTTTTCGCAAAGCAACACGCGCTGTTTACATGGCGAAGCAGGTAAGGCCCTTTTCAGACGAGGAGCGTCTCTTCATCCACCTCAATGCCCACAGCTTCAGCGTAAGAAGTGTGCCTACCATCGACCGTCAGAAGACTGTCGCATGACGGCAGCCATGGTCTACCTGCTTGATGCCTGATGCCGACTCTCGCCAGCACACGAAAGGACGTGAATCCATCTCGCGGTCAGTTGGGTCGCGCAGCGCGCCTTCGCAGTAGCGACGTTGCTCGAATGCCCACTGAGTCATGATGGCAGCACCACCATCTGTGTGCAAGACCAGGCTAAACTGAGAGCATTAACCGCACCAATATCTATGTACGATGTGGTTCTACCTTTGACGAGCAAGGTAACTATAGCAGGACCGTTCTTTCTGAGACACATATCGAAAATGACGAAGATTCTGGAATGCCTTTGCCGCTCGCACACATACAAGGGCTGCACAGCACTTGGACACATGATATGTATCTACATGATATCTGATTGGCGCGTTTGGATCATTTGCGCGCAGATCTGCCAAACCTGCGACCCCGTCTAATAACCGACATGCTGAGTGACACCCTACGTGGTGGGCGCTTTGATGTGGTCACCGCAACATGGCTCCCCATGGGGTTAGAGTGTCGTTGCGGGGAAATGTGGAGAAGGCCCTTGCGATCTGTTGCTGGTCTCTGAGCCCTGGGTATGCCCTGGCAAGTGTGGCACGCAGTCTTCTCCACACTGATGTTGATCCCTCTGCGCGGCTTCGCAACGGCCTCGGGTCCTCGGCCGAAATAACCCCGTCAAATGGAACCTGTGACCGCTCCTTCTAGTCGTTCTCGGCGTCGCGAAGAATAGGGCCCTGGAAAGCCTCCTTCCAGTCGACGAGGTGGCTTGCCCTAGCTCGGTGAGGCGTGCCGGCTTCAATACTAGCTGAACTTGCTCACAACCCTAAGGACGTAGTGTAGTCGTCATGAATAGATATAAGCTGGCAACGCCAGAGCCTCGAGGACATGGTCATAGTCGTGGTCATTGCACATCGCACCATTCTTCAATCAAGAAGTAGTCAACTACTCAGACATGTTCTCACGATCCAGCCGCCACGGTACCAGTGTACTCCGCCTTGCTGCCCTCGGCGCCCTCGCCGCCGCTGCCCCTTGCGACATATATGCCTCCGGCGGCACACCTTGCATCGCCGCGCACAGTACCACTCGTGCCCTCTACAACGCCTACACCGGCCCACTCTACCAGGTGAAACGCGCCTCCGACGGTGCCACGAAGGACATCGCACCGCTATCCGCTGGCGGTGTCGCCAATGCGGCCGTCCAAGACTCCTTCTGCGCCGGTACGACCTGCCTCATCACGATCCTCTACGATCAGTCCCGCAGCGGCAACCACCTCTACCAGGCCCCACGCGGTCACTTCGCCGGCCCTGACGTCAATGGCGCCGACAACATGGCCAGTGCGACTGGCGCCCCGGTTATGCTGAACGGCCACAAGGCGTACGGCGTCTTCGTCTCGCCAGGCACCGGCTACCGCAACAATAATGCCAACCGCACAGCTGTGGGCGACGAGCCGGAGGGCATGTACGCTGTGCTCGACGGGACCCATTACAACGGTATGTGCTGCTTCGACTACGGCAACGCCGAGACCAGCGGCGACGACACTGGAAACGGCCATATGGAGGCCATCTACTACGGCGACAGCACCGGGTGGGGCAGCGGCGCCGGCAGCGGCCCCTGGGTTATGGCCGATCTCGAGAATGGCCTGTTCTCTGGACAGAGCCCCAAGAACAACCCTGCCGACCCCTCTATCTCCTGGCGCTTCGTCACTGCGACCCTCAAGGGGGCCCGAACCTCTGGGCGATCAAAGGCGGCGATGCCACGGCGGGCGCACTTCAAACGTTTCTACAACGGTGCGCGCCCGACCGTGGCTTGGCTACAATCCGATGAGCAAGGAGGGCGCCATCATTCTCGGCATCGGTGGTGACAACAGCAACGGCGCCCAAGGCACCTTCTACGAGGGCGTCATGACCACCGGCTATCCGTCCGACGCCACCGAGAACGCGGTCCAGGCCAATATCGTGGCCGCCAAATACGCCACCGTGCCATTGACCAGCGGCCCTCCGCTCACCGTCGGGTCCTCCTCTCGCTGCGGGCCACCACGTCTTGCTGCACGACACGCTACCTTACACACACTGGCTCTACCGTCAACACCCAGGTTGTCTCCTCCTCTAGCGATATCGCGCTCAAGCAGCAGGCCAGCTGGACTGTTCGCGCCGGTCTTGGCAACAGCGCCTGCTTCTCGTTTGAGTCCAAGGACACCCCGGGCAGCTTTATTCGCCACTTTAACTTCGTGCTCCAGGTCAACGCCAACGACTGCAGCAAGCAGTTCCGCGAAGACGCTACGTTCTGTCCACAAACCGGCATCAACGGCCAGGGCAGCTCGATCCGTTCCTGGAACTACCCCACGCGCTATTTCCGCCACTATCTCAACGTGGGCTACGCCGCGAGCAACGGCGGCGTCCATGACTTCGACACCACTGCCTCCTTCAACGACGATGCGAGCTGGGTGATCACCGCCGGCTGGGCTTGAGTCCTGACCTGAACCCTACCAAGCTCCGGCACGGCTGGTATCGCACCGATGTTAGTATGAGTTCCTCCTTTCGCTCGTTGGCTGTTATCTATTCCCTGGAGCAAGAAGGTGTGGGGTTTGTGTCTGTCATGATTATAAGGATTTGGGGCGTCACTCCGGATTCCCTTGGCACTTTACGTTCCCGGATAAATGGTATGAGATTATGTCTTACGTACTGCGACCAGGCTAAGCAAGCCTGAATTTTTTAGCCAGAAATTCTGTGATAGCGTTGAGTCCATGCTAGTCTTTTGGGGGTGCTTGCGAACCATTGGACATGGGTGAACCCCTCTTTCCGCCTAGGCTGCACTAATATGATATCAAGTCTCCCCTTTCCTAAGTCCGGATCTCCGAGCCCCTTTGACAACAAGGCTAGGTAATATATATATATATATCTCCCTACTCCGCTTTACACGTAGACTTGCCGGAACATCTACTACTAATTGCAAAGGAAGACCGTGTCTGAAAGGCTGGACTAAAAACGTCTGCCTCCCCTATTCTGGTCTAAATCCATCGAATCCTCCCGCTCCAGTGAAAGGAAGGCTAGGTGGCGAACTAAACTAGTGGCCTAGCTTAGTTCTAGCCGAGCAGCTAGCCTATACTCTAGGAGCCTCTCTGAGCCTAGCAGCCACCTAATGACCTGCCTTGCAAGCCCTCTCTCCTTGTATCCCTCCACCCCATCGAGGGCTTAGTGGCCTTATGGAGCGAAGAGACCTCTGACCGGAAGGAGCCCCTATGGAACATCATAGCCACTGTACCCTTGGTACGGTGATACACAGCACCTTGTATTGAGATTGGGGAGCTATTTTTGATGATTGGCAATGCGAGCCTTGATTAGCCTTGACTGCGAATTGGCTTCTTGGAGGCTATTCGGCGTCAACTGTACGGGACCCAAAGTTGCGCGGTGCTGGGCCATGAGTTCGGAGGTGTTGGCGTACGAAGCTTTACATCCAGTTTGGTAAATACCCTGTCTCGATCGTAGGCCGCAAGGCCAGCCCCTGAACAGCTGCTCCTTTGCTCTTCTCTGTCATAGAGGCGAAGAAGGCCTCTCGGAAAGCACAGGGAACTCAAGCTTGCTGACTCCTGACTCCTCACATCCAAAATGAAAGCAAGAATCTCCCCTTGGATCGGATCTCTCGGAACCCATTACCATACATAACGGCGGGTTGTGTATAACCCCGTGCCGAACAATACCATCGGAAACTTATCACCCTCATGGTTCGATTTCGGCCTGGTTTGCAACAGAGCTCCAACTCGAGACTGGCAAACACGCAATGTGGCTAGCCATGTCCACACCAAGAAACACCTCGATGATGCTGTCTTCGACGAAGGACGTGAAATTTTTCATGTAAGGGATTCGGCAGGTGCGGAGGGCAGGCAGCTTGGGATGGGGTGTGAAGCGGGATCATGATGCGCCGCGGGTGGGAGGTGTTAAAAGGGTCTGAGCAGAAGGGATTGTAGAGCTTGTGGGAGATCCGTTGGACTTTATAGGGCATGTTCTGGGGGAGGGCGTGGAGGGACCCGAGGAGAGCGGGGAGGGGGTGGGTGAGCTTCATCGAGTTTAAATTGGTGTTGAAAGGGATGGAAGTAACTGACAGGCCTGAAGACACTGCGTTGCGATCAAATTCTGGGGTGAGACAGGTCCATAAGTACGGTCGCTGCCAGAATAATGGCTCAAGGTCCGAGCCGCATTCCCGACTTGACAGTGCAACATCATTCTGACCTATCTCACTTAGCGATGAGCTTTACCTCAAGAAACTAATGGCCTGGCTTTGAGTGTGCAGCACCTGCCTGAATGAACCACACTCTAAGCGCAGATTGCTTGGCCTATAGCGATTGGAAGTAAGTCGCATGTTGAAGACTTGCCGACATAGATCTTTGGGGCAACCGCTTTATGTCCAAACCGATCTTAAGGTATCAAACAACTTCGACCATTGAGTTGATTCATAGAGCCAAAGAGATGTGAACTTATCAGAGTCAAACGCCGTCATTTGCTGCAACAAAATGAAGTCACATAATTAAACCGTACCATGTCCCTTCCAGCCCATATATGCGACGCTACTTATTCACGTCCAGCATTTACACCCTAAGCAAATCCAAACCCCTACACTCCCCTTCCCTAGTAACCACCCCAGGCACAAAATCACGACAGTGACTCCGACTTATATATCTGCATCGACACTCCGGGTACACCATCCCCACGGGCCACGTGCCCACCCTTGGATTCGGATGTATCTCCACCTGCTACACCACCACCTCACCCCTTTCGGGCACCGTCCCCATCATCAACGGCGCCCTCACCTCCTTCCTCTTCAAGTTGCCACCGCCACCGCCAACATTCACATTCCTTACCGAATCATCCGGGTGTATCGTGCTAAGCGTGATATATCCGGTGATATCACACCACCACCACCAGCAGGTGATGATTACTCACTTTCAGACGGCGGGGACCGCGACCGCACCTCTTACCAGCGCCGGGCCTGATGCTGCTGTTCCTTGACGAGCGCGTCGCGCTCAAACGAGTTGTCAGGCTTGCTGCGCCCGCTGCGGACGATGATGTAGACGATGCCCAGCACGACGGTGTCGATTATCGCGAGGCCGCCGATGACGCCGCTACGATGGCGCCGACTGGGGCTTGGTTGATTTTTGTGGAGTCGGATATTGTGCTCAGGGGGATTCCGGGTGGATGATGTTTAGGAAGAGGCTTAAGGGGTGAGGTGGAGGAGGTGGAAGGGGTGGTCGAGCGGATGCAGATCGGAGTGACGGGGCGTCGGCGAGGAGGTTGCCGAAGCCTGTGATCTTGATGTTGTTGCAGAGGAGGAAGGAGAAGGTTTCGGCGGTGGACGTGGAGGAGAGATGGGTCCGCAGTAAGGAGAGAGGAGTCAGTGTAACTGGGGTTGAGGGTTAGATGGCTTGAGGGATGAGTGAGGATATCAAGGGGTGATATTGTACATGCCAACACATAGTGCCGGGCACGGCGGTCTTGCATGCTTCATGTCCTAGTCGGCACAGGCGGTGGAGAAGGAGGCGACGGCCGTACAGAAGCCGCCGGCACAGCAGTCACGTATGCTGCTGATGTTGGTGCATGTGTATCCATCGGGGCAGTGGAGGAGACCCAAGGAGGACTACTGTATGAGCAATGCTCGGTGTTTCTGAACCCTCTTGCCCAGATGACATACCAGCGAAGCTCGAATGTTAACCGCAAAGCCCAGGTCGGTGGCGCTTGGGTGCAAGTCGACCCATGACGCCAGACTTGGTGCGTCGGTCGGGCAGTGTGAGACTTGGAGATGTGTCAAGTCATGGGGCGTGACTGTGCCTGTGGGTTGTGCTGGCCTCCAGTCGGAGCCTCTTGGGAGTCCTGCTGCTGCAGAGCCCAGCAAGTCGGCAAGTAGCAGCTAGCTCCGCGTCCGGTCGGGCATGGTCGGAGTTTTAGTGTGGATAAGGAAGGTTGGTGTCGGGGAATATTGCACCCTCGCGCGCATGGGGCCGGCTCACCCGCCAATGGGGGTGAGCTGGGTGATCCGGGTGAGACCGCCCGGTGATTCGGTCTCTCAACAGTAGACGCGACAGCAAATCTAGCAACTTAGCCCCCACTACGCTCATGTAACTAAGCCTAACACGGCGACCATGCTCGAAGGCAAGCGACCCCAGAGCATTGCGATTTATGGCGTCCCAGTCGAAGGACAGGTCTCTCAAGTGACGCCGAGTGCGTTGTTGTACGCATCTATCCAGTTCACACCCTCCTACGCGGGCGGTTTGGGGGTAGTTTGGCAATTGTTGGACGGTGGACGGACTTCGACTTGAGGCTAGCAACTGAAATCAAGCTGAACAACCTGGAAGCATAAGCCTCTCAAGATATGACCATTGCCCTATTTCTAGGATTCAATAGCAGTACATCCGATGCATCATCTGTGGCGGTGCCGAACACCTATATAGTAGACATCCCTTTGAAGAGGGAGGCGTAGAACACTACGATAGAACGAAGTCGAAAAGTTAGAAAATCCGCTCGAAACTCGCTCGACACTAGGAAGATAGAGTTGCAAGATAGAAGCAGAAATACGACAAGCGTTATAACAGAAAACGGTTAAGCAGGAACAATTAGTTCTTTTGTCCACCCAAGATTTGAGTTCAACCAATGGTTTTATATGAGAGGGGAGTATGTATAACTCAGACCACGACAATGTCTCTATCATCCATCAGGAGGTAATACCAACTGTCAATATAGCGTTGGAGCGTCGCATACAAACTAACAAGGTCATTGATCTTGACCCGCCTTCTCTGGTCCCATAACTCAGCCTCCTCCACCTCCTGGTCCGCGTCCTCGACGTCTCGAACTTCCTCTCGCTCCCGTTCCCAACAAGACAAGATCCCCCCTCACAACCTTGCAAAAATACCCACCCGGCTCTCTCGCCTTCGCATCGTCTACTACACTCTCCAAACTCTCCTCGTCGACATGTAGAAAAAACGTATACCTCGGACAATAATGCCACGTAGACGTAAACGCACTACCCTGCATCTCCTGCCTACCCGGGCCCTGGTCAACCCAGTCTACAAACCGGCGGCTCGTCTCTAGAATGTCGGCGCCGTCTAGCGCTGCGGCATCCTCGATGATCGTCCAGCGTATATGGTCGTAGACTCTCTCCATCCCGCACGGCTTAAACTAGTCGCGGGCATGCCCTTTAGCAAGGGCGATGAACTTGTCCCATTTCTCTTGGGAGCGGTAGGTGCAACGGAAGATGACAAAGCCCCATTGGGAGAGGTTGAACTTTCGGAGGGCGTCGTCGATGATGGCGCTATTGCAGGCGTAATCGAGAAAACTGGGACGTATATATAGGTTTTCCATAGTGTATGGGAATAAATGGGAAAAGGAATTGGGTTCCGACTCTCTAGGGAAGGCGAAGGCGAAAGGATGAGCTTCCGTGAGAAAGAGTAACGGGTAAATGTACGAGTAAGATAGTCACGGGCTAGGCGCAGAGTGGGCCCCCTCTGCACCCGGGATATCGTATACTTGGAAAACATGTCTGGGGCGCCCGTTAATGTCTAATGTCGGGTCCAGGCAGCTGGTTTGGGGGGGTTGAAGTCTGGCGATTCAATCGGTGAAAATCCGTCAGTCAGCATTTTGGAGGTAATTGAAGATTGATCTATCTGATGAAGGTGGATAAGAAGAGAGGAAAAGAGCGTTGCTTATATACAAAGGAGATGTTGATCAACCAGTCTGAGTAGTGCTTGGCACAGCTCCCAGCGTGGAATAGCGCTTCCGAAAATTTATCTACCTGCAGCTCGGCTAAACCCCTTTTCCCCGAAATGAGTCGTGCCCCACCTGATCGACCCTCAACCCTATCTCATCAACTCACTCTCCTTTCAAGATTGACTTAGTCGCATTGAGCTGCGTTTCTTAGCAACGCATTGAATAAGATAGATTTGCACCAACGGGCTGACTTATATTGCTTTTGGGTCCGGCGAAGTATACGGCACAAAATAAATACGTACAAATTGGAACGCTAACGTGCATTATCAGCGAGTGGATCATATCAGCGAACGGATCACTTCAAAATCCATATACAACCCTAAAAAACACTACCTCGATAAGATCACCAAATCTGAATAAAACACTTTCGAACTTTATAAAGATCGCTTTTCCAATGCTTGATATTGAAATAGAAGCATTGGGACATTTGTAAGTTAGTTAGTTTCTGATAGAGAATCATTTGCTTAACTTTTCGTTGCTAGGAATTAACCAACTAAGCTTTAGCCTAATCTACATATTTAAACTAAATAACTAAAGCCGTACCTTAATTTCTTAAGCACTGCATAAGCTGACTTCAAAGTTGTAGAGAATTTTCTAAAGTTGGCGTTTTATCGAGGTAGCGTTTTCAGGGTTATATGTGGATTTTGAAGGTGATCCGTTCACTGATATGATCCACTCGCTGATAATGTACGTTAATCTATAAATATATATCGAGGTGTAGCCGTCGGCGAGGCCACAAATGGGGCCTCCCTCGCCAATGCTTTCACCGCTGCAAACAGTAAACCTTCAAGCTGCTCTTCAGCTTTGCCTATACCGGCAATGTCCTATAAGACAAAAGAGAGGCCATCCCCTCAGTACTCCTCGAATTCCGCGTACTATCGTTGCGAACCACAGCCGCTTGTCAGTAGATTTGATAGCCCGGCAGCATCGGACGACTGCCCATCCATTAAGGCGGCAACCGGCTGCTTCTTCATCCCTTCTTGGTAATCTTTGGGAGCGGCTCCTATATAGGCTAAGGGCATAGCCGAGGGGCTAGGCAGCTAGGCAGTATGGCTCGAGGGCCCAAGCAGCATAAGCACCTTCACTGACCACTCGTACTTGGAGGAGCTCAGTGGTGCTCCCTATATGATGGCGTACGCCCTTAGTTCTATACCAATATACCTGGTTATAGAAACAAAACTCGCTGTAGAGGGGCGACTCGCTATAGTTCGACCGACGGGTCTACGTCAGAATCGCTTACTGCAAAGTTGACGCCTCATCACACCCTTAAAGACTGACCGGCTGTTCCTACGCTGGTTTAGTGCCTGCCCAACCGAATGTGCACTGGTGGTCGAATGCGCGTGGTGAGAGAAGCACTGCCTTTCCGGTATAGCCGGGGTAGAGGAAGTTGATCCTTCGGGGCTGCTGCGCCGTCGCAGGGCTGTAGTTCGGCTAAGATTCGGGCTCGTTGCAGCGGGACGTAGTTGCACCTTGGGTGTTTTGTCATGACCATGTATTGAATGGGACAGACGGATGGATTGCTAACTGTAATCAAGAATTTCACGGCATTGATTGGTTGGTCAGTGCCCGCTCGGGACAGTTGTCCTGCCAACCAAGCAAGACCGCAAGTAGAGTGTTAGGGTCTACCTTCCGCTACGCGTGATGCCCCTTATCCGCTGCCTTCTCACATGACCTATCACTATGTAGACGACACCTTCGATTTGCCCTCCCTCACGGCTACAGTCTTCGAGATCTGCTCTTTGGCGGGTCAGGCGATATTACTCGTATGCCTGCTCAACGTTCCTATTCGGCCGCAGAGCCACCGGCACTGTCCGAAATGGCCGTCGAGCCACCCAAACGGCTCTCTGCCTCTTCCAGATGCGGAGTGGCATCTGACCAGGGAAAACAGTCGTCTGGGTGAGGCCTGCGCCACTACTTCCTCCAAGCATGGCATCTCGCTGCTCACCTTTTACAGCTGGAACCTGCTGTTGGCAACAACTGCCAGAGCCTCTGGCAGTCTGGCTGAACACGTAACATTGCCTAGGGCGCGCCTGGTAGGGAACAGAAGTGCGAGGCGGGGTTTCCTGAGCTGGAATTGCGATTTCTCGGCTTCTCTTGGTGCTTGGGAACTTCGCTTGTATATTGCGCAACGGCTTTTAGTTATTCTTTTCTCAAATCCCACGCGAGGTCCAGAACATAACATGCCATGAATTGACAATGACAACTTTGGCTCTTGAGCTACTTGAGTTGCATGTTCTCAATCCAGTTCGCGAGGTGGTTTGGATCCCCAGCACCCGTAATCCTGTCGGTGTGGGTGTTGGAGTCGTGGGGCTTCCTGTCAGACACTTTCTCCTCCAAGACGCGCGCCACAGCCGCATATACCTGGCCCTTCATCTGACCTAGAACTTCATACCAGGTTTTCCTTTCACGCTCAATGCTCCCTTCATCCCCCTCGTCGACATAGATGTCGGGCAGTCTCCAGTTCAAGTACGTGTTGAGGTGTCCCGAGCGGAAGCGCACCGGGGTGGCAATGACATTGAAGTAATGCTGGCAGAGCCGGCAGATGAGCTTGCTGGAGCCGATATATCGCCAGCTCTGGAAGAATCGGTAGGGCTGTGTGCCGCCCTCGGTGTGTGACAGCCAGCCGTGGAGGAGCATTTCCGATTGAACAACGGGGTTCCAGCTTCTGCTTCAAGCGCTGTTCCAGTTCAATATTCAGACCATAGGGCTCGAGATCTGCCGCATGTTGTTTGTAAACCTGGGTCCGTGACGGACCGCCGGGCGCGCGGTTGATGACGGCCTCGGCCGTCTCGGGTTTGAGATCCAGCGCCTGTGCAGGGTACGACCCGCTGGAACGGAGAGATTTGACGTCAAAGTCGCGGAAGAGGTCGGTATCGCCCAGATGCGGTGGGCATGGACGTGTCTGGACGGCGTACTGGTATGACAGGAGTCGCCCGCAGCATGTCGGAGGGTCGACCAACAACCACCCGTCGCCATCTTGTCGTCCTCGACTGCGCGTGCCTGGATATACCTCTGCAACGGCGACTTCCGGTTTTCATGGAGGGTCTTGATACAATGCATCGTGAACCGATGTCTGTTATTTTTTTCTCAGGTGTTAGCTACTAACAAACTGCGCCTAGCATGCTCGGCTTCAACAACGATCTCACAATTCTCACTCTTCTGGCCGTCTTGGTTCGTGTCTGGTAAATCGCACGCCCACTTCTCCAGTGCTTTTCTTGCACTCATGCCTATTTGTGCTTGTTAGCTCCCGTTGACGTATTATCTGATTCATTCTTGCTGGGCAGCCGCATCTTTATTACCATCTGGATGACTGTCATCACACTCTTCATGCAGGCTTGCGACGCCTTGGAGAGAGAGGTAAGATAGGACCGTACACGGACACTATTCCAACGCAAGACCTCCCGCACTAGCCGTCCTTTCATTACCTCATCCGACTCGCTTGTCTTTGCCTCGAGATTAGACTTGAGGATGCCGAGGACGGCGTTAGGGCAGCCCGAGCGTTCTTCAAGCGACCACGGGTTCCGCGGTTAGATGACGCGACGTAGCAAATCCTCCCATCTTGCCAGATTATGGCGATAGCAGAAACCGTGTTACCCTTGGGTTCGAAGTCGCATATCTGGGCAAACTTGTTGACAAACGTGTGGAACATCTCCTCGGGAGATTGATTGGGATTCGGGGGGCATCTGAAGCCTTTTGGGATGCACCTCCAGGACAGACCCCATTGAGACATTCAAGGACAACAAGCGGCGGAAAGAAAGTTTTCCGTAACCTAGCTTGTTGAGCATTATCGAGGGCCACATATTTGCCGGGAAACTCCGGCACCGCTTCAAGCTGCATCAGCCAGAGACGGAGAGGCGCAGACGGGGGACACAAAAACTCACCCATGCTCTCCTATCGAACTCGCCGACCCTACTTGTCTACCAGATTATATCAGATGCCTTGGTTGTGAGAAAAGTGAGTCTAGTTGTTATTAAAGTCGAGCGGGGATCACGATATCATCACAACACACAGGCGCAACACAGGTGCAAAGCGTGGTTGATTCCGTCGTGGGGAGAGTATCGGGGGAATGCGTTGGGGTGTACTAATGCCCAAGCTGAACGAGACCTGCATTCGATGCGAGGAGGCCGAGTTGCATCTGCAATTCTTACGGGCCGGGCAAACCTCCAGGTGAAGCAGCCGCGGCCGGTTGGTTCTGCTGTGTTGACCAATCCTGCGGCGTACGAATTAGGAATATGTGGTGCAACACCAAGGCTTGATTGGGTTCCCTCGCTTTGATTTCTCCCCAGCGTGCTTCAGTCAGGCTGGCTTGCATAATCAATGGGTTCTTGCGCAGACAAATCGGATTGCCCTGTAGCCGGTGACGGGCCGAGTTTTCTGCACATCAGATGTTCCGAGAATAATGATTAAGCCATGAGAGAACACCCCATCTGCTTGTTGAAAGACCCCTTCAATCTTCCGTAGCTCTTGCGCTGGGATGATGGATCCTGGGTACGACGAGGACGATGGCAGAGGACGACTCCTGGGTGAGTGAACTTTCTCGGCACTTATATTAAATTCCTGGCAAGGCAAATCTAATGAGACAGACTGTTTCACACCTGGAATTGGGTTGCAGCCCGGCCCATTTGTCGATGATGGGTTGCTTGCATTTGCAAGTAAGCCTGACCCGTCCTCCTGAGACGTGTCGGAACGCAGTACTATACGACGACATGACATCAAGGTCGCAGTGTCCAGAGTCCCGTTACCGCCGACCCTCGGTATATTCTAGTTACTCGAGTGTCCTAGCGGACTGCCGGTCGACTTTACCAATGGAAGCAGCCGGGGCCATCATGTCTCGTCTGATGTGATGCATTGTTCTATCGCCATGGGTCTGGGGAGTGATTTATCGGGGCATAACACCATACCCACCTGCCCTCCCATTCCCACTCAGGAACACATGGCTCCAATGCCATAGCGGACGCCGTACCCTCCAATACCAGATGTTACCCAATTTTCCCGATACTCAACCCAAAACAATCGATCCTTCGGCGATGCTCTCGGCCTCACAGATGCATACGAAAGCGGTCTGCATGGCGTCAACGCAGATGACAAACCAAGTTACTCCGCATTAGTCGGTGGGCTCAGCACTGCGGCAGGGGGAGCCGGTTCCCCAGGTGCCGCGGTCTTAGTTCTCTCTTCGTTCGCTTTTGCCTTTGGCCGCCGTCCAGATATCCACCCATCTCACCACTTCTTTTTGACCGACGCTTATTCCCCTTCGCAGCTGTTCTAGAGCAACCTTCGGGTGCTACTGCTATACCACCGCCACCGCCCTCACCGTCACCACCACCTCCCCCTCCACTGGGGAACACGGTCGTTTGTAACCACGGCTCCTGTGCTCAGAATCCACGGACATTCACTAGACAAGGGGATTACAAGTACGCTGCTTATTCACGATTCTTGCTCGGCTTCTGTCAAAGCTGACAGTGGAACAGGATGCATATGAAGAGACACATACGGCCGTATAAGTGTCCGGTTCCCGGCTATCGTCGCCGCTTCTACCAAGATCGAGACTTGACGAGACACTGGATGACTTACCGGGCAGAAGCTTCATTCCGTTGCTTCGTCGAGGGTTGTCTTGGTTCCGCCACGAGGATTATAACATGGTCCGGCATCTGAGAAATCAACATGGAATCGAGGTCAAGCAGACCGAAATTTATATATTGATCTTACACCGCAAGGGCAGTCGCCCCGCCCCGTTAGGGCAAGCGGTCCCTCCGCGCTATTTTACATGCAAGGCATCTGCTCTCGTGCTACGTCCCTGCAGCTTGGTTGCCGCTCGGGTGCTCCCTATAGTCCCTCTAGTCAGTAGTCCGGAACTTACCTTTCCGGCTTAGTAACGACGAAGCTGTAGGCGGCCATCCGGCCTTGCTCGCCACTCTAGTACGCAGCTTGCGCTGCGAGTTCGTAGCTCTAGCCTAGCGCTAGAGCCCAACGTACGTCTTCTTCCTTTCTTCTTCTTAGCCTTCCCAAACCTCTAGTCACTTGCCTTCTTGGGTCCTCCTCTACCCCCTATGCTCAGTTCAAGCGCGAGCCTATACTCTACTAGTCTCCTAAGGCCTATAAGCTACGCGACTATCCGCGCTACGCTAGGGCAGCTTCTAAGCGCCTCCTATTAGGGGTATCTATCTCTAAGCTAGGGTCTCCCATCCTTAAGCTCTTGATCCTAGTACCTAAGTACTAGGTAGGCTACTATCTCCGGGGCTCTCCGTAGTAGTAGAGCGGTATAGGCACTCTAGGGACCTGTCTTTTAAAGAGGAAGTCTTTTAGGCCGATTACTCCTATATAGGCTTATATTAGCAGCGAGCTCTTCGCCTTAGTTAGCCCTTTATATACCTATAAGCTACGCAATAGGGTCGAGCATATAGAGATCCGCCGCTTCTCTATAGCAGCGTGGATATAGCTTATCCGCCTACTATACTTGCTTCCTATAACGGGCCTTCTATTCCTTGATTATTAGTATATCCGTATCCAACTTTACCTATTCTAGGTAGGGCATTTGCTAGGCGTCTCTACTACTCCATTGCTACTCGCTATCCTTTATATATGCCTATAGCTACTCCCTAGCCTAGTTCTATTTCCTAAGTAGATACTACTAGTAGGGCCCTAGGGGTCCTCCAGGTTCTATATCGCTATAGCTAGGAAGCTATATTTATATAGACGCTATATATAAGCTATACTATCCTAGTTCTTTATAGCCGCTACTCGGCCTTTGCCACCTATCTACTAAGGTATAGGTCGATAGGGGGTTCCTAGGCTTTGCTCTCTATATTATATATTGGGTTGCCTTATAGGCTCCTATTATAACCCTTAGGCAGCGCGCTTATATTGCTTAGAAGCTACGCGCAATCCCTTATGGGTCCCTCTAAATAGAGTAGGTATATACTAGGCTATTGCTCTATAAGATAGGACACTTCTAATTACCTTCGTATATATCTTGTAGCTTGCGAGACGCTTACCCTATATATCTTCGTAGCGAGTCTAGTAAGTATAAGTATCTAAGTTGCTATCTTTATACCTACCTCTCCCCTATAAGCTTTAAAGGATAGCTTTATAGTCGAGCTAGACCCCAAGGAATCTAGCCGACTCGATAGGGGCTAGCCCTAGCCGCTTACCTCCTAGTATATTAACTTCCTTGCTATATAGGCGCTATATCTATATAAAATAGATTAGCTCGCTCTTTATAGGTTCGAATTATATACCCCTCTCCTTAGCCTATTCCTTATATACCTAGTAGGCGCCCTCCAGGGTCCGATAGCAAGCTGGTATATCGCGGCTAAAGGCTAGCAGGTTAGTATCGTCTATATACCTAATAGTTACGAGCCCTATATACGCCTCGAGGGCACGATATAGGGGAACTATAAAGAGGATAAAGAGGACTAGGGATAGTAGGGACCCCTATAGTATCCCCTATATAAGTATAACCCTCTTAGACCTCTTGCCGTTGAAGATCAGCTAAGTAGTCCTATTATTGAAGTAGCTATATAGGAGTAGTATAAGCTTCCTCTCGAAGCCTAGACTATAGAGTATATATAGTAGCTAGGTCTAGTCAACCTGGTCGAAGGCTCCCTTTAGGTCTAGCTATAGTAGTAAGGCATAGGCGCTACTCCCCTTTACTATATATACTATATCTATTACTACCCTGATCGCTACCTCTATTGATAGTCCTTGGCGGAAGCCTATCTATATTTTAGGGAGAATGTAATATATCTTAGCTACTTGACGATATACTCTATTAGCGCCACCTTAATTACCTTGCTTTTAAGCTAAGTAGCGAGATAGGTCTATAGGTACTAGCCTCCTTTTATTGCTCAATCGTCTTTCTAGGCTTATATAGGACAACTACTAGTGCTATTTAGAAGCGATATAGGAAGTGCTCTAGTATAAAGTAGGCGTTTATAATCTTTATAAGTACCCTTATAAGGGCTCCCTCCTTATTATATACTTTAAGGAAGCTATTCGATAGTATATCCTCTTAAGTACCTTGTTTGCTCCTATATTGCTTATAATCATCGAAATATCCTCTCCGCTTACGCTCTAGTCTAGTTGGACTATATTATAGAAAGATCTCGGGCTAGTCTCTATCTAGGATAGTAATAACTAATGCTATTGCTATTAGAAGAAGCTTCGCTTAGCGCCTTTATTTTACTCTTGTAGCTGATCGCTATTTATAGACTACCTAGTATTAACTAAAGCGCTAGTAGAGCCGGTAGCTCTAGTCTAGTATAGCTATAGAGCCTTGCCTATCTCTCTATATCCTATATTATCTTTAGCTTCTTCGATGCCTTTATAAGGGAGCTATACTAGAGTTTCGTTTATACTCTCTTTAAAAGCTAGTCGAATTCTACGAGGGCCAACTAATAGTAGTAATATACGCTTGGGGTTTAGCATAACCTCTAGGCTCTACTAGCCCTCTTTACCTTTTATCGCTTCGTCTATCTCCCTATTCTACTATAGTATATAGGAGCCAATATTGCATTTACAATATAATACCGCTGCCTTAGCGATACTTATAAGTTCCCTTATAGGGTTTCTACCGCTCCTTCTAGTTCCTCTACGCTTTCTATTAGTCTAGGCTATATAAGAAACTATACTTCTACTATATACCTATAGTAGTCTAGTAGCGCCTAGCTATATCCTAGGGGCGGGCTTTCTATACCCCTATAACCCCTAGTCCCGACTATTATTAGCTAGGGGATATAGTTAGAGCCTAGGAGGTTAAGCGCGCCCTTATTGTACTATACTCCTATATATTGCCTATATAAATCAATCGTCCTATCCCTCTAGCCCTATCGGATATATATGGCTTCCTTATAGGGTATAGAGGTCGAGGTCCTACGCTATTACTAGGCGTAGGAGGGTGCCTATAGTAGTAGATGCCCTATTATATATATCCTATATTAGGTAGTAGGCATTGAAGTCCCTAACTAGGATATTACGCCTATATGGCTCCTCCCTATAAGTTCTTGCAATAGCGAGTGCCATGCTCTTGTAGTTAGGCAAGTAGATCGACTAGATCGTTAGTAGATCCCCTACCCCTATATCTATAGTTATAGCTACCTAGTCCTCTCTAGCCTCTATAGTCTAGGCCGCTCGCTTAATACGCTTGCTTATATATAGCGCTACTCTCCCTAATGTTATATTATCTCGTATCTTCCTCCTCTCCTATATATAGTAGGACGGGCGCGTTAGGCTCTTGTTGCGGCTCCTAAAGGGCTATAATATAAACTCCTTATCTCCTTCTAGCGCTTAGTTAAGGCGCTATCTATTACTATTAATATTCTAGTAGAGATCTATAGCGTTATAGCGTCTTCCTTATTACGTCCCTTAGTCCCTTAGTTTCTACTATAATTATATCCTAGGTAGCTTCTATAACCTACTAAGTAGCTAGGGTTTTAGCTACTACTAATCTACTAACGCTATATCTAGCGGATAGGTCTAACCCTATTCGATTAGCCTGCCTTAGATAGGTCGGTTAGGCGCCTAGCCTTTACTAGGCGTCCTTAGGCACTCCTCTAGTAATTAGGCGAAGCTTCTCTAGCTTTAGCTCTAGAGGGCTAAGGCTAATATATATAGAGGTTATTCGGGATACTAGGGGAGCTTAGAAGGTAAGCGGCTAGTCTAGAAAGCGTTCTCTATATATTGCCGCTACTCTTTCGTTACTCTATAGCTCGCATTAAAGGCTAGATAGGCTCCTCTATAGTTAAGTACTTTAGTTTATTAGTAGCCGGGTCCCGTCGGACTAGGTATAATACCTTCGCGTTCCCTGGCTATCCCCTCTTATATATACGCTCTATAGCTATATAGCAGGCACCGCCCCTGCTCTACTTTATAGAAGGCTGCCTTATATATCCCTAGGTGCTATATCTATAGTAGATAGTCGCCCTGCTACTCCTTTAAAGCGTTTACAAGGGTATACAAGTAGTTGAAGACGGCGCCCTAATCTATTAGCTTATTTACCTCCTCGATATATATACCTCGATCAGGAGCTATAGGGTCCGTAGCCTCCTATCTTCTAAGGTGCTCCTTCTTAGCTCCTATACCCTTAGTCGGGCTACCCTAACCTTGCTCGCCGTTAATAGCTCCTTAGCTAGGTTCGCTATATTCCCGCTATATCTATCTATTATTATAGAGCGGATTCCCTTCGCTAGGACTATAAAAGTTTAGCGGCTTAAGTAGCGCCGAGGCACTAAAGGCTTTCGTTATCTAGGCCTAGTTCACCTCGTTAGCGAACTATAACTAGTACTCCTCTTCGAAGGTAATAGCGAAGTTGCTACTCTTAGGTAGCTTCTTAGCTACTATTATGCCCTTCGGGCCTACTAGCCCTACTATATGTTCACTACTATTATAGTATCCCTAGGGATCGATTCGTAATGTCTAGTCCTACATCGCTAGTATCTACGATTAGCTTCTAGAAGAGCTTCTTAGGTACTCGCTAAATACGTTGCTCTAGAGCTGGTATAGCACTTTCCACGCCTATACCCGCTACCTATACCTATATCTTATTCGTCTATATAGTTGATGCTCCAGCTATCCTATCGACCTTCTTTTTAAGCCTTTCGAGGCTCCTTCGCAGTTTATATACGTCGCTTATTTAGGACCCGCTCTCTACTCTGAAAATTTTGCTATAGTATATGCGTGCCGTCGTCTGTACGCGTTCCTATAGCGTTGGTGGCACTAAAGCTCGGAATTCTTCGAATAGTTTCCTCGTTTCTATATCTTCATCGCTCGCCCTTTGCTCGTTCGAGGCTCGTCCGCTTATCGTTGGGGGGCTATCCCGTTGGGCGCGTCCGTCGTGGTTTGTATATAGGCCGCTTTAGCGATCCAACGCGCCCGAAGCGTTGTTGATATCCATCGCGTTGCACGCCGCGCGCTAGTTGCGCCCTCGCTGCGCTATCGTAGTTAGGGGCAATCAATCGCGCTGAGTATATTCCCGTTGTCGGAATTGATTTTGAGGTCTTTTGAGCAAGAGGTCGGTCTTTCAAGCAAAGCAGCTTTTTTGTTGCAGACCGAATTTGCAAGTCTCTGCCCACGTTCGTAGCCGCTTGAATCGACTGCATCTTGGGTCCTATACGAACCTATTCTTTCCAAAACATTACATGGGCGTAGAATATTTTGAAATTGTTATTCCACACGTTGTTGTCCCAATTGTCCTTTTGTGTGGCGACAACAACAACAGGCTGAAGAACTTGGTGATATTGATGCTACGAAGAGGAGCTGTGGTGGGCAAGTGGGCAAAGAGGGCTGGCTGGAAGTGGGCCATTGGCCTGAATTGCATACTGGCCGTCTAAGCTTATTCTTCGACGGTGGCCATGAAGGCGAAGAGTCCAGCCCAGAAGATTCCACCCTTGGGCTTAGGGATTATTATGTGTAAGTTCTCGAAGCGAGCCAAACCAAGAGACCGTGTTTGTGGGTACCCAGGTTGCCGAGGTGGTGTGCAGACAGTCCAGTGGCAGGGAATACTATCTCGATTGACGAGCTACTGAGGTTTAGCCACACTGAATAATTAACAAGGTAGCATGAATCAGGCGGTGCTCATTAACAGCTGAAAATTCTCAAGCCAGCGCGCCCAGAATGAAACACCAGCCGCTGGTGGAAGCGCTGAGGACTGGCAATGCCAAGTCCTGTACCTTCCGAAATGCGATAGTGGAACGTCGAGTGTTGGAAATCTGCTCATCTTACTCATCTTCGATGATCATCCGTTCTTGCAGGTTTATTAAACACACAAACTCGGATGGTGGGCGGCCTGAGCAGCAGAAGCTTGGCGTTGCGGTCTTCGCTAGGAAGTTCTACAACTCTCAACAGAGTATTCTCAGTTTTGCGGCTTTTAAATGCCCAATGCCCTGCTGCACAACTATCTTAAACCAATCGTTCCCTAGCCGCGGCATCACAAGCTCCGCCTGCAGATGTACCAGTGGACCTCCAGCCAAGGCGAGCCGGCAGAATAGGGAGTACAAGCTCTAGCCCATGTCTGGCTGCGGCTCAAGACGCGCTCTGAGGAAGCCCAGCAGGGACCTAGCAATTTTTTTACGGCCCGTAGTGACACTATCAGATCCAGTGAGACGCTGCTTCCTCTATATTTGGTGGGCCTCGCTCATAGGGTGCTAGCCGCGACTGGTCGGGTTAAATCACGACCCGCTCCGCCCCTCTGACAACGCACCCAAAATCCTTCAGCAGCAGTCTCTCGCCGGCCGAGGAACAGTTTCTCCCGAGGGCTGAAGCGGATATACCCAGGATAACGTCGGCTACACCACCAAGTGGGACAACTCATTGCCCTGCGTTCGGGTCACAGGTAGCATTGGCAGAAAACAGCTTACAAACCAAGAGCGAGGAGGCAAACTCTAACTAGAGATTGGAGTGGTTCCTGCCACTATATGACTCTCCCTTAATTCGGGGAGCGACACCTCTCCCTTCCTCCACCCCCTATCAACTATCTAGACAGCCTAGGTCCGCTCTCCTTCCCACCTCAAACTCAGCAGGACTCAGTTCAGGAGAAGAGCCTCTGCGATTCCAGCGTAGCAAGTAGAGCACCTTGAGTCACAGCCCTTGTAGCAGCTGATGTAGCGTACGGGGTGACACTCGGTGAGGGAAGTGCCGCTGCTACCGCATGATGAGTAGGACTTCCTGATGACGCTGACGCAGGACTCTTCGCACGCAATCTGCAAGACTGAATTGGGCCAAATAGAAATGCTTTGAGTTAGTTTTCGGTCATTCAGTCTTCTGTATCCCAACTTCCACCGGGCTTTTAAACAGGAGGAAGGAAGAGGAGAAGTTGAAGAGAACAAGGGGTCATCGACGTTTCTTGAGATGATGTCAGCATCTAGCCAATCGTGCATCCTGAACTCCGCATAACTATTCGTGCATGATCCTGTGCAAGGTCAATGCGTCACGCGATCCCACCAGCCAGCATGTGTACCGGATCTGTCTTGACGGAGCTATATCACTTGCAGCTGAATTCAGATCCAGCAATCAGTCAATCGTTAAGTGTTGCAGTGATGGGCTCAAATGTAGGTAAATTTGGGATGTGTGTGTTGTATTGAGGTGTTGAGTTAGTTGTAAGAGGAAAGTAGGATGATGGGCGCAATGGCTGTTCAATAGCCATTGCGGGCAACAAAGGCACGGGAGCGACCTTTGTAAGTGTGGGAGGTCAAAGACCTCTTTGCAACATTAAGTAAACCATGCTTTCTGGGGAGAAATGATTGGCCAGGCAGCCAGCCATGGAACCAAAGGCAGCATCCAGCCAATGGTTTAGGCGCCTCGTCCCAGCCGCACCATCACCCCGCGTGCCGTGTGGGAGCCACAGGGACCATTCAGCATGATTGGACACCGCCATGGTGCCAGGCAGTCTCAAATCCCCTGAAGGGCTGGCTTGAGGGGACGAAGTTCCACAGGGTGGCAAGCTGCCAACGGCATTCCTGTGTGACAGGGCGTATAACCCGCATGGCTCTGACCACGTGAAGCATCACGCTTGTTGGGTGAGGTCCCAAGGTCGGGTGGTGTGCGACAGTGTTAGCTGGCGAAACGGAGGGCCCGTTACGGGAGAAGAGACTAAGCCATACGTCCCATGTCCCACCTTCTATTTCAAGAAGATTGGAGCTAATGCATTGGCAGCACGAGTGATATTTATAGACAAACGGAACGATTGGGCACTTAGAAGGGCGTTAGGAGGGGTCCCAGGTGGCGTGGAGGCCTTGGCCTTATCCTTGTCAAAGACAAACGCTTTCCCTTGTATTTGGTTTCAGATCTTCACATCTCAAATCCTGCTTTGTTGGTCTTGTCTTTTAATAAGCGAGCAATCACCGAGGCGGTTTAGACGACAATAAAATCCCATCCAATCATGCCGTTGACTGCATCGACCTTCGAGAATGGCAGCTACCTTGATGGGAAGTGGCTCTGTGCTTGCGACCGTCCGGCTGTCTGGCGTGTCGTCTCAAAAGATGGCCCCACCAAAGGCCAGCGATGTAGAGAAACCCCGCCCGCTCCCCACCTCTTCCTCCTTGCTATAGGTACAGTACAGATTTCTTACACGGCCGCCGCAGTCTTGAGATGCAACCCAACCGATTCCCAATTTCAATGCAGCTTCTTCCTCTGGGAAGTGCATGAGTCGAGCGCCCGCAAGCCTGGCCAGGAGCGCTCTTCCCAACGGCCTACCACGCCCAACAGCACCAGCACCCAAGCCAACGAGCTGTACCTACCGACGCCCAGTACAGCTGGCTCAGCTAGTACGCCCCTAGCGGGCCGTCCTGGGCCCCAAACACTGTGCGATACGCCTACCCGGTCCCGGGGCAAGGCCGTTGTCCCTTCGTCAGCCGTGGTAGATGATGAGGACGACGAGAATGATGAGGATGACAAAGGCAGTTTGCTCCCGCAGATTATCGCCTGCTTCAAGGCCGACGGCGTCAAGATCAAGCCATCTACCAAGGAATACTTAGGTCACCTCCTTCGCCAGGAAAGCGCCATTTACGAAGCTAAGCTGCGGTCTAGCGAGTTCACGATTGCCCGTCTCCGCAAGCAGTTGGACCGTCTGACGGTAAAAGGCGGACATTGATGTTCTGTGAGCTCAAGCGGCCGACTGGAGACGGCAGAATTTTGCGTGGTTTTGTTTGTTTACCTTAGGTTGCTGGATACAAGGCAGCTTGTCCCTTTTAACCCCGAATTGATAATTTCTCGCCTCGACCCAGTGATCTCCCTTTTATTGCAGAACAAGAACTCTATTCGCTTGGTGTGTTTTGCCAAGTACACGGCGTACTGGTGGTAAACGTGCTGGAAGGGGATATCGTAGTTTGGTTATATTTCGGCCCGGGGGGTTGGGGTTGGGGTTGGGTTGGGTGGACGCTGGCAGTCCCCAGAAGCCCAAGGAGAGCGTAGAGAGCGTCATGTGGTTTGTTGGCGTTGAACAAATTGAACCACTTTGCAGAGACAATTTTTCTTCACTTCAGCTTGTACAAGGTCTTCCGAACCCTTATTACGCTTGAAGTGGCAAAGGAGCGTATAGTGCCTAACTTGAGAGTCGCAATTTCCACATCTCTAGCTTCAACGAGATCAGAAGGCAAAGCCGCTCGATGATTTGCAGAACTCTCCTATGGAATATTTCCCTTCACAATTTCCCATCAATATTCACTTTTCAGTACTGCGCGTATGCTCCTCAGCCGGAGCCGACAGAGCATACGCATCGACAAACGACTCCGCAAACTTGCGAGCCGGAGTCTTGTTCGCAAACAAGATATCCAGCTCCTCGTATGTGCGGCCCTTGATCTCCGGCAGGCGGAAGTACGCCCAGATGAACACGATAACGACGTGCCGCCCCAGAAGAAGCCCGACTTTCCCTTGAAATCCCACGCGGTGGGGTTCTGCATGTAGCTGTACAGGACCTGGGACACGATGTTGATGAGCTGGTACGCGGTGCGGGCGAGCACGACAGTAAGTGGCCGCAGCCGCACGCTGGAGGTTTCAGAAATGATGCTGTATGCTAGCGGCCCAATGCTGAGGGAGTACGTGAAAAGCCAGAAGACACACAACCCGCCCGACGGCCAGAGAACCCTCGAGCCGGCGGAGACGTCTAGTATGCCAATAATGAACAGTACGACTGTGAGAACGGCCATTCCCGTCACGTAGATTGTTCGTCGGCCGAAGTAGGTAATGAGCCACCAAGAACTGTTGAGTTCGAAGTCAGCACAACCATCGCAAACAAGATGGAGAAGGTTACCTACAGAACCGTGCCCAAGAAGGCCATCCCCTTGGCTCCGAGGCTGAGATTGAACGCATTATACTTCTCCATGCCAGCAGTGGTGAAGAAATATGTCGGAGTATACGCAAAACTGCTTCCTGACAAGATCTGGCCCATGAAAATTACCATGCAGATCTCAGTGCGGCGAAGATCAACACCGCGGAAACAGTCGAAATAAGTGGCGCCATTGGTGACGTCGGCCTCCAGCCTGGTTGTGTGCACCATCATGGCAAGCTGTGCGCTGATCTGCTCGTCCGTCTTGTCGCCACTGAGCCTCGTGATGGACTTCTTAGCTTCGTCCAGTCGGTCTGTACGAACAAGGTACCAAGGGCTTTCGGGAGCAAGATAGGCAACAATCATAAGGGGAAGAGGCCATGCCCATTGGATGGCGAATGGAATCTTATAGGCCATTTCGCCTACGATGGGAAGGCAGCCCCGAAGAACGCCGCTGGCGAGGAGCTGACCAATAGCCCAACACAGGTTCACGTAGGTGGTCAAGTAGCCACGCAGATTGGTGGGGCAGACCTCGGAAGCTAGAAAGTAGAGCGAAATCAGTAATGTCTCCACAGAAGCGGCGTGATGGTTTGCCCGGAGTTTGCCTCACCATACGCAGGACTGAGAGTTGCAAAGACACCCAGCATAGCCCGCATAGGATCTGGCCGCCTACCAACACGCCGGCGTTAGGCGCAAAGAAGACGACAAAAATAAAGCCGTTCAGTAACGCCATTGATACAATCATCACCCAGCGGTAACCGAATCTTGATGCAAAGTATCCGTTCATGAGACCGCCTTGAAAAGCTTGTTGTTAGCACGGCTACAAGAACGCAATCGATCGAGCATACAGTAAGGCAAGCCCACATACCAAAAATACCACCGACCGTGCTGGCCATATTTAACCCCGTTTGCCATGGAGCCGAGACCTGCCAGCCAATGTCGTCTCCGTAGAAATCTCCAAACTTCTTGGCGAACTCGGGATAGGCAAAGAAATTGCCCATGAGGATGGTGTCATAACTAACGTCATCAGTAATAGTTAGCGGAACAGTCCTCGCAAGTCAGGGTAACGTTATCGGGACTTCAAAACATACCCCTCCATGATAATCGACATGGAGATCATGATGGACCAGAAGACTGCCTTGTGGTTCTCCCGCAGGGCTTGCATCAGGGTCTGAGCATGTTCATCGTCCGTCGCCTGCTTCGCCTGCAAGATGGCGTTCTGGCCCAGTTTCTCCTCGAGATCCTGGTCTGCGACTTTCTGAATGTGGCTGACTTGTACCGTTGTCGTCGCCATGACGACTGCGAAAAGGAGCTTTCCGCGCTGCTTGCGATCCTTGTATTTGCCTCGGGGGGAAAAGGGATGGTACACGCACGGCTCTTGTTGGCCGCAGGACGCAGAGGTTTGCTCGCGATGATCTGGGGAGCGGGCGCGGGGTTTATATGCAAGTGACAGCTTCGAATACTATAGCCCACACCATGAATATCCGGAGAGGCTGGGGTAAACCCTGGCAATGTATGTGTGAAGGATTTGCATGGGGCTGGATTGGGGTTGCTGGAGATTCTAGGCTGAAAGCCAACTGCATCCGCTCGTATCTATTGGTCCGGACTATCTCTCGCTGCGTTCCACCGGTTTTAAGTCAATTTTCATCCACCATTAAGAGCGAACTTGGTTGCCGAATTCGTGACCATGCATGAGTCATCCTCTCTGCCCGACACGGAGTATTAGATAAAGAAAAGCCTTGGAAATCGATCCCGACCCCGCATGGCTCAGCCCGTTACACTCCTTTGCACGCTAGCGGCGGTGCATTGCGTCCTGCAAAACAGCCTCAAGCATTTGGGCTACCAAGATATCTTGGACATATTAGAGGGTCAGTACGTACAGCATTGGAAGGTCCATAGTCAGAATTGTTAAGAGCTGACGCTCCTTAGAATTTTAAGCTTGAAGTACTTCACACCTTCCAGCGGGAGACCCCATCGACCGGGACACTTTTCCAGACCTTGCAACTACAAACTGCCAAGAGTCCAACAAAAACTCAATTGCAACTCCCCTTGAGTTCTTTGGGATCCGTCCACGAGATCATTTTGGGGGCGATGGTACATGTCGCAGCGGTTGTCTTAATTGGGACATCAAGCCCCGAAGGGTATGGCAGCGACTTTGACGGGCACTCGGAAGATGTTGCACATCCACAAGGTTCCCAGGGTGTCAATCTCGCTCTCCCTGTAATTAGATGATGATTGGCGTCAGAGCGGCTCGTCAACCTGCTGGTACCCCGCCGACCGAGCAGTCCTGGACGGAATTCTAGTTGTTTCTGTCGAGTATGTGCCTATACGCAAATTGGATGCACTTGACGGCAAGTCCGTCTACTTCTGTGCCCTCAAGAGAATCTCGGCATCAAAAACGAACTGAATGGTTGAATGGTTGAGTGTAAGTAATCCATCCAATCGAAGTGCATGCATGTTCTGGTAGCGGGTTATTGCAGTTAATGAGTTCATTGACAGGTTTCTTGCAGGTGGGGTGGCCCTAATCTTGGAAATCGATGAGTCCATCCAAAAAAAAAAAAAAAAAAAAAAAAAAAAAAAAAAAAATTCCGAAACTCCTCTTATACCGATGCACCCCAGAGTAGTAGCGTAGCACCTAACTGATTTTCAGATTTCACTGCTATAGAAGCCAGCCGCCAGAGCAAAATCCAGCTTTTTCCAGATTGTCACCAGCACCCTGGCATATTGCATTTCTTGTCGCCTTGTGCTCTAAATCACCACAGCCCCGTCCTCTCTCCGCGTCAGCAGCACGATGTCCTCTCCGCCGTCTCCCCCTCCACCCCCCTTCCCACGCGTGCCAGGTCCGGCCTTGGCCCCTTTCCACACCCACCGCCTACGCAGACGTCGATTTTCTGAAGAGCCTGGGGCATTCCAATGACCAAGACTCTTATGTCTGGAAAGTGAAGACACACAATAAGATCTACGCTCTCAATGGACACGCGATTGCTTGGTGGCGGAGGCTTTCAATGCCTGGACTACATCGTACTGACGGCAGGCCAGTTTTCATTTGTACAGTGGGAGTACTTGAAAGGAGCCCCGGCCGTACCTGACGCGCCCTCTTGCCAATCCACAGTTCTACATCGACTAATTTCGATCCTTTCAACTGTGAGTGTCGCGTCTACGGCCGGTTGAAGCAAGAATGCCGCGAAGATCTGGCCGTTCGCGCCCATGGATATCTCTTGCTCAGTCCCCAGCAAGAAGCCGAAGTGACGAGGAGTCACGGGTCAGCACTGCGACCAGTTCAGCAAGCCAGATGCCGAGCTGGATGGCAGAAATATCTGGGGGCGATATGAACAGCATCGAGGGAAACCAATCAGGGCCATCATTAAGGATTTCGCCAGTGGTATTTGCTTTGCACCCGAGCAAATCGCACAAATGTGGGACGATCTGGAGGCCCTCCACGCCTTGGGAATCCTAGTCCGTGACATCCACGTCGGTAATTATATCGGTGGGAAGCTTGTCGACTTCAGTCGGGCATGGACGATGTACCATCCGTGTCTCGACCAGATTACGCCGCGTTTGCTGCACGTTTTTCGACGGGAAGACCCAAGAGATATGGAGAGGATGATTGACGACCACTGTGGGTATTCGGTGGAAGGAGTCCCCGAAGAGCTTCATGAATGCGCCGCGGGTAAGAATGACGTCGGCCGGGACCCCAGAGCGTACAAATTGGCGGGAAGGGGCGGTGACGAGGCGGAAGCACACATCCGAGAGCTTTACGCCGAGAGCGAACATTAGGAACTCGGCTGAGTGGACTGGCGGCGCGTGTCTCGCATGGACGGGCGTAGGAACTGTAGTCAAAGAGTCTTGTAATTTCTCGGTCAACACATCACCTCGTTCCCTAATGCGGTTCCCACTGCACCTTACTCCGCACAAGACATTCCAATATTAATTGATCGTACCCATCATATGTTTCACACTGGTATCTTTCGTCGTCGCATCGCCGTTCATTACCAGCCTTGCGCCTTCAGAATCCTCCGTCCCACCTCAATAGTAACGCCCAATTTACAAAGCCGCCACAACGCCCACAGCCCCCACCACCGCCGCCGCCGCAGCAGCAACCATCCCCGTCTCCCGCGGCCCCGCCCATTATTGGACTTGCCTTACCGCCCGCCGCGGCGCCGGTCGGGTCCACGCCGTTATACGCATTCACCAGGTCCAGCACGGCCGTGGTACAGCTCGGCTCGTCGCTGATGATTAACACCTCCATCAGCGCGCCCATCAAGCCCTTGCACTCGGCGGCCTTGCTCTTGATCTCGGCCGCGCTCTTGCTCAGCCAGCTGCTCGCCGCGACCAGATACGAGCTGTACTCGGAGCTGAGGCTAGCCGGTGGTGTGACCGTGGTGATCTGCGAGCAGATGGTGGTCAGCTGCGAGTTGAGCTGTCCGTTGGCCGTCAGCATGTTCTGCGGCAGCGCGGACGCCGCCCACGACTGTATGGCCGCGTCGCCGTGGGCATGTCCTCGGCGATATCGGTGAAGGCGCGCGCGCAAGAGAGCTGGTTCTTGTCGACGGTGATGGAGATCGCGCGAGGGAGAGACCCGCGCGGGGTATGGCGTGCGGTGAAGGGGCCGGGGGTGATTTGCGGCGCGACGGGCTCCGGCGCGGGTTGGCGAGGGCCAGGCCGGCAAGGGCTGCCGTTGTGAGGAGGGTGGAAATGTGCATTTTTGTGTGGGTTTGCTCTTAGGATTTTTGGGCGGATGGCGGTTTTGGGTGGAAAAAGATAGGCAGAGCGGAACAAGTCGAGGCGCGAGGCTCAGGACAAATGCGCAGCAGGGGCAGCCTTTATGTCTGTCCGAAATCCGGAGATAGTTGGCAAATGGATTCCAATCAGATCGTGGCGGAGGCAGCATAGAGCGAGTCAAGCCCCACGAAGGATTCTGTTGTCCTCCTTCCCCCTTCCCAAACGGGATGCAGTCCCGGGCTAGAAATAAGGTTATTTTCCTGTGAGTGGACTCGTGGAGCAATCGAGTCTAGGAAAAAGAGCGAGCGGAGCCACTTTATTCTCGAAGCAGAAGGTGAGAATGCAGTGAAGGGGTATCATGATCGGGACGTCCCGGCTTTTGACAGGGGCAAAAAGGACGAGATGGATGGAAATCGGCGCTCGCATGTGGCTGACAATTAGCAAGGAACTTGTGCCAAATAAGCGGCACGAATAACAAGAGAAGAATCGCTAGGAAAACAGCGCGACTCCACCTAGACCGAGCGGATGTAACCCTCCAGCCCGCTGCGCATCGGACATGAGTGTGGCAGAAACACCACGTTCGACCCTGGTAAAGGCTCGAAAGTCCGAGTCCTCGGATAAGATTGAGGAGACGCGAGTGAGAGGTGACTCACCGCTGTCATTGGTGAGATGCCTGGAGGGCATGACACCTACCACGAGTTTGGATGCTGCTGGAATGGATCACTGAAGGGGTCGTATTCAATTGCACCCTCTGGAGGCTCCAAGCGCTTGATAATCCTCCATGCTTCCGAATATGGACAAAACACTTTCAACTAGTCCTGCTCCTCTCAAACTCCAGTGTGGTTTCAAAAATGCTCTTGAGCTCCTCAGAAAACGGCGTTTGCTCTTCCCTGTCCCCGGCCTCCAAATCCCAGTCCTTGAACAAACGAGAGTGTCCGTACCGCATACGACTTCCAGGTCGCGCGACACAAAATTCCAGGTCGTCGTAACATAGCTGTTGATAGGAATCTAGAACTTGATAATGCAAGGCTCTTGGCCATTGGTGCTTGGTGTTGAAGTAGCGCGCCCATACCCACTTTGGTGCGGTGATCCAGGCTATCTTCCGAGTCATTTGAGGCTGTGTCACTTTCGGTTCGGACTCGACAAACGGGCACCTGGAAGTGGCAAAGTGGACACCATACGCCTTTGCCGCGAGGTCTCTAACCTCGTCAGTGGGATTACAAAACTGGTTGCTGCCGTCATCACATTCGTGCTCACAGTGCGCATATGGCCATTTCCGTCCCTGTTGATGCTTTCTCCATCGCGGTCAATGGCCGGAATGAGAAAGAGGAATAAGCCGTCGTCGGTTTGGGGCGCTACGGGAAAGCTACGGGAAGTCCTGACACTGGAGTTGGCTCGCGATCACCAGGGATTCGGAATCAGGTTGATTTCCCGTTCCAAGGCCATGAGCCGTGAGATGACGTGTGGAGGTTCGGAAACATGTCGATGGCAGATTGAAAGGCGCCCTAAAAAATCTTCGACGGCATTTTGCCGGGTCAGGTTGATCTCGTCTGCGCCTTCGAAATCTGTCGGACGCGCAGGAACGCTGGGAAGCCAGAAGACCGCCTCCGATTGTGCTTGTAGATATCGAATGACGTCGCTGTCGCCCCCTACTTCATTTTCGAAGCGCAGAGGCCAGGCGATTGAAGAAGACGACATCAAAGGAGATCTCGAGCCATTTCATCTCATGCACATGCGAGGCGAGATGAGGACTGTGTGCAAATGGTGAGGAAGGCGTCGCGGTCCCTGATGAGTTTGGAGATGGAGATGCGTAGAACAGGCGAGTGAGGGCGACGTTGCTGAGAGGCACACCAGACGGAGGGAAGCAGCGTCGGCAATGTCAAATCTATCATATCACACGATCGTCCTCAAGGTGTCGAATGCAGTGAGGTAAGATCTAGAATCCTAAGGCGCTCCTCACCGTCGTCTCCGACAAGCTAAGGTTGCCCAAGTTTCTCTTAGTTCATCTCCGTCGAGGACGCGGCGTGTTGGATTGTTGCAAGGAACCGGTCAAGTTCGATTTGAGCAAGATGGCAGGCTGTGCCTGAAGAGTAACTTTCCATGTTCTGCGAATGCTGGGTTTTTTTTGCTGCCAGGTGCACGATCTCCAGGCAGCAGTGGCTTGCCCCTTTTGTTAACAGCCAATAACAAAACGACTAATCACGGCCAATTTTCAACTGCTTGTGAAAAGACAAGACCGATGCCATAGGGCGGGCGCTGACTTGGGGAAAGAACTATGTTAACAACCCCAAAAGTAAAGAACAAAGAAAAAATGAAAAAAGGAGGGGCGCCTCCAGTGAGTTAGCCTTCCAACGCTCTCGCCCACGGGCCACAGACGACTACTTGTCTACGTGTAATAATTACACGTGGACATTTTCCTGCACCACGCTCGCAAGCGCCCCGTCATAATCCCAAATATCGGATCCAAACGCAATCCAAAACCCCTTTTCCACCACTCTCTCCTGTTCAGAAACCGCCACGAACGGGTACCACAACCTTGCCAAGTGCTTCTCTTTCGCGACATACTCCCGTCCGGTGGCTATCTTCTGCCGGCGGAGTTCTGCAAATGCAAAGAACAAGCTCATCTGCACCGCCACGATACACTCCTTCATTGCGGCCATCCCGTCACGCATCTTGAGCAACGGTCGGAGCAGGACGTCTTCAAACTCTCCTAAAAGCTGCTGCGGCGCAGTGTTCAGTTGGATAAACGCGTTCTGACCGAGGCTCCATTCGAGCCGTTGGAGGCGGGGAAAAGCGAGCGGGAGCAGGCGGGTGTACTCTTCGAAGTGCGCGCGGTCCTCGTCTTGAAACACGGACCAGAGGCTGAAAGTTGTGCGCAGGCATAGGGAGGTGATAAGTTGCAACCCGTGTCCGATGAGTCGGGGTGCGTCTGGAACCCGATCCTGTCGGAGGAGAGCGAGGATGAAGGGTTGGTACTCGACGATGATGCTGTTGGTTGCGTAGAGGGTGTAGAGGGCTTCGTGGTAGCTGGGAGCCCAGCTCTGTAAGTCTTTTGAGAAGTAAAGAAGGGGGTACTATATCGTTCTTACCCCCGTTTACAAGACAGCAAGAAGCCCAACACCCCGACGCGCCGGTTCTCCTGCACCACGCCCCGATCGAAATACGCTAGGCAACCGTCAAATGCTTGATGGAGGGGCACCGAGTCGTAATGTGGCTGGTCGTACCGCGTCGGCGCGTCGCGGTGGCAGATGCCGCTGTACCATCGCCACTCCATTGCTTCAGTATCACCAAGATAGGGCTTGATAATGTGTTTCCGTGGCATGACCCGTCGGAAGATCGAACGGAAAAGTCCACTTTTAGGGCGAGAATCACTTCTGCTCGTCTTGATCTGAGAGGGCGTGTTCAGCTTGGGTCGGTAGCGGCGTTCAAGATGTACCGCATGGCCGCCAAAAGCTTGATGGAGGATGAGTTGGCGTAGTTCAGGAGGGAGTTTGAATAGCGGCGACTGATCCTGCCTTGCCGGTTGCCATCTGCTGGTGTCAAGCGGCGGCGGAAGCGAGGGAAGAGGGGCCTGGCAGGGTTTATTGGGATCCATCGAGGTCCAGTGCGAAGTTGTGGAGAATACAGCAGGAAGAAATCTCCTGTAGTTAGATGGATGGATAGCTGGTAAGAGCGGCAAATGAGCAGGAGATGTTGGGCTTCGCTCCAGTCGTTGGCCTCAAATTGCCCCACACCGCCCTTCTCCATTCGGTCTAGTCGTGGAGGCCTATAACAAGCGCGCAGGCGCAATAAGGCCTGAAGCACAGTGTGATGATGTCTGGGTTCCAGGAAACCAAAAACACATCATGTGTAGTAGTGAAATGCAGTTTCCAGGCAGTCTGGTATCTTGAACAAGTTCATTCCTATGCCAGGGGTGGTGGCAGAGCAAGTAGGAATTATGTAGGTGAATTCGATGTCTTCAGACACTAAAACTAGGGCAGGGAATTACCCACCCACGGGTACCCATGGGAAACCCATCTGCCAAATGGGTATTACCCGTCCCGTAACGTATATTATAAGCGAGTCGCGCATATAAGTGAGTCGCGCACTCTAGCAAATTGTAGCTCGTTAGGTATTCTACCTAGATACTCCATGATTGCTGCGAAGAAGACGGCTACTCCACTCCGGGTTGCAAACCTGTTCTGTAGCCGCCTGCAGGCTGAGGCAGTTCTGGCAAGGGGGCTGCAGTTGGGTTCTTTTTCATAGGCACTTATAAAGTGCTCATTGCCCTTGCATCTCACACACCCTTCTTCTTTTCCTTGCTTTCTTGATGCTGAATTGCTCGATATCGATCTCTGAACTATCCTCCTCCTCTTTACTAGTGCCTACACTCCATTGCCTTTCTCAGAAGACATAACGTTACAAACATGACTCGGGTTAATGGAAAGCCTAGGCGTTGGCCTAACGTCGCAACCTAAGACCTGCCGCCTCGTGCTACTTCTGCTATGATGCGGCCAGGACATCCAATTCGGTCTGCAGCTTCGAAGTCGCTACTACAGATGTAACGGTCTCAGAAGTGTATTTCAACTAAGCTGATGACGACTCTACGAGTACATCCAATCTTGGAGAAAAGAGAAAGAAGAAGAAGAGAAAGGGAAAGAAGGAGAAGAGGAAAGACGCAGCAAAATGGATTACGTGGGCCTCTGCCTGATCAGAGGAAGGCAACAACCCGAAAGGGGCAGGCACGATGGGGGTCGCTGCCCACGATGTTGGTGTTGACGTTCAGGGGCAGGGGCGCGCAGGAGGGTTAGGGTTGGCCGAGGTGGCCGAGGCCTGCCCAGGGCTCAGCCCGTTATAACAGAGCTCTCGATTAGACTATAACAAGACTTTACCAAATCTCCGTTTCCGATGACCCTAACTCTGCGCTTATGCGAGACTTAGCGTTGCGTCCTTCACCGAATTATTCCGATTTAGACCTAGAAGATAGCATCTTTCCTTAGGATCTAACTCCGATGATGAATCCAACTGCTCTTAGGTTTTACAAGCTGAGCCGGAGGAAGACTGTGACCAACTAATCGAGGAGTTTAGGGAGGACGGGCATACGTTGGCCAATCGCGGTGGGGCCGCCGATGATTAATACGTATAGAAGACGGAAAATGGATCTTAAGTTAGTGTCCTTTGGATTTGTTGAGCTTGGTAGACTGATATTTGTAGACTCTATGGGATTCTTGAGAAAAAAGGAACTTAGACGACCTACTTAACTCGTGTTACGCCCGTACTTCAAGTCCTATTTGATATATGCTGAAACTCGCGAATCACGAAGACATCATCGATCAACACATACTAGAAGGTTCGCTATATGGATTACTATGACAAGATTTCGAAGTGGATAAACGGCTGGGTTTTTCATGACTGTGACGGCACGGCGTGTGCAGCCTCGGTCTTATATCGCACACAGCCTTGGCCACATATCGCACGCAGTAGGGTGCTGTAACGTACATTATAAGCGAGTGGATCATATAAGCGAGCGGATCACTTCGAGTTCCATACATAAACCTGAAAACAAAACTGGAATAAAATTACCAAACCTTAATGAAAACCTCCCATAACTTCAAAATCAGCTTCTTCGGTCATTACGAACTAAGAGAGAGCTTAGTGTAATACACTCGAGTAAGTACACAAATGCCAAAGCCGAGTTAGCCTAGATTCTAGCAATGAAACTTGAAGCAAACCACTCCCTAACGAAAAACCAGTTCAGTTAGTAAAATTCTGCTTCTTTTAATGCCAAGTATCAAGAATGCGACCTTCAAAATTAGAAAGAGATTTATTAGAAGGTTAGTGATATTTTGATGCAGTTGCGTTTTTAGGGTTATGTATTGGACTTGAAGTGATCCGCTCGCTTATATGATCTACTCGCTTATAATGTACGTTATAGTTGATTGTTGGATTATTGTCTATATAGCTGATCCTTGGCTCCCTGAGTGCCTGCATGGGACCGCAACGCACTTGGTACTGGGGACCCGTTGGCACCCATCAGCAGAGTCAAAACCACCCCTTGAGGCATACATTTTAGCCTCTTCTCCTTTCCTTCCTCATACTTGTTATCTTTCACTTGAAAAATTGAGCAAAAACTGAAATTCTCTTTTGCTCCGGTAAACATTTCATCTGAGCAAGAATCCCCAGTTGCAGGTAAAATTTCTGCTCCACCAGAGCCGTATCCCTGCCCAGGCGCTCTTTCCAACCCTCAAAATCCTGCCAGCATCCTCGCTTTCCCTTCTCAAGGTGACTGGAGTTTAAATTATTCTGCTTCCAATATTGTGCCAACCACCGACCGCCGACCGCCAACCTTTGCGTCGCGCAACCTGGGTATCATCAAATTCTTTTCGTCCATTTGCCCGTGGCGCCGCTCTTCCGAGTTTGCGATCGAACACGCAAAGCCATGTTCAATCTCGCAAGGCTCTCCCATCATAGGATCCTGCAAGTCGCCCTTCCGCGTTGCTCAAGGTACTGAGTCGGTTCCACCTGACGATCCAAACTCGAGAGTCAGTTATGAACCCTCTTACCAGAATAATATTTACTAACGTAGGGAGTAGAAAATTGAGCTTCAGCGTTTACGACGCATTCAGAATGGGCCTTCCGACTTTGATCAGCATGGATGGACCTGCAGCGCAATCCCCGGCAAGGGCGACATCTATACCCAGTTAACCAAGCCGCCCAAGGTCTGGGTTCCCATGGAGGCCGACGACGCTGTCTCTATCTCTGCTGCGCACGAGTTTCTCGAGAATCACAAGGAATTCTTGACACGTTCAGCGCCGTTCGAGTCCCCGGACTCTCAACCATCAGCCACGACTCGAACGAAGCGGACATCATCAAGATGATGAATCTTTTTGCCTTCTACCCTGTCGAAATTGCGCTCATGCAGATCGAGTTGCCCAAAGCCCTACAAGTTGAATCTCCGCAATGAGGTGACCTCCCGGCCCGGACGCGAGGTACGCGTAGATGTCGTTCTCGAGGCGGTTGCCCCGGGAAAAGTTGCGACCCTGGCAATTATGGAGATGAAGAGATTTGGCGTCATCAGGAATCAGATGGAACATATCACGGATGCCAGAATCGCAACTGTGGAGGAGGCCGAAAGGATCAAGCCGAGATCTAGAGTCCGATTCGAGTCCGACTCTGAGCTGCTGCTGAAACAGTGTGCAGCCTACGCGAGAAGATTTCGAACGAGACACGTCGCTATGTGCGACTGGTCAGTTGCACTCTACCTCGACTTCCAGCAGCTTCCAAAGGCTCTAGCACCGAGGAACACGCGTCTGATAAGGCAGGCTCTGCTGGGCATTATGTCCTCATGCAACCCCACACGGACCACAACACCTTTCTTTACGCGATCCTTGCCTTTTCCCAGGGGCGGTTGATGGCTGGCTGCAGGGTCGTTGATACCAGGAGGGAAAAGGAAATGCGCAGGACGGGGAAGTTTAGAGGTTTGACGCACTGTTCATTGTTGAGTTTAACATTGCCGTCGTTCGTGTCAGGGATGTGACGCTTCATAAAATATGAGAATTGAAATCCCCACCACACCCAGCATCGGCTAGCCCGATCCAGCCTAACTAGTGCCTCTACCTTACCAATGCAATAAGACAGGACGTCGCTCACATCTCCTGGCAGCCAAAATTTAGGTTGGGTTAAAGCAGAGGCACTAGGCTGCATCGGGGTTTCTTAACCGTTGCTAGGTGTGGTGTGTGGGAATTCAATTCTCTTTAATTGAGTGAGGGTATGGGAAATTTTTGAACCCCAACTCTATACCTACCTATTCGTCAGGCCCGAATTCCCCACATTCACTAAACTGTTACATCACCTGGTTCAATGGTGATTACTCAAATCCTGCATTTGACACCAGCAACTTCATTAACACATAATGGCCGAGCATCTCCTGCTCGCGCGACCCGCCACACTGATGTGTAGGCAGGGCTTCAGTTTAAGTCCCGCGGTACTTTCACGGCTTCGTTTCGTTCCGAGAGCATCGTTTCGAATTCCGCCGTCTGCCGTTGGTGGCCGCCCCCAGAACCAGATAAACCACCGGTACCGTACAAGAAGGGTTTTCAGTTTCAGGCCCCCGCGTCAAACCGCCACCGCCCTTCCTAGGAGAGCATCGCGAGGTTCCAACTAAGTTCTTTGCCGATTTCCTCAAGCAAGCCCGCTTCCTGGGCCGCGACTTCCTCCAGACCACGACCTTGGTCGACTACTGCGTGTCGGCCGCTTCAAAACCGCTGCCTTGCGAAGATCTGGAAGAGACAGCTGCATTCAAAGTGCTTCGGAACTCTCTGTCTGTCGATGATCCCTGGCGGGGCCGCGGCTCCCAGGTCGTCACTTGCAAGCGGCGAGGCCATAAAAGAAGCGCTTGTCGCCAAAATCTATGATCCTCTCTATTACCCCTTCGCCGACCAGACGTCAGTTACATGCCAGATGACGTCATCGCGAGCGCGGAAGGCGACTTCACTCTTGAATCCGCGGCCTACGCCAGTTGGATAAGAGACTCGGGGGGAGCCTTATACCCAAATTCCACGGATCATGGTTCCTCGAGCTCCGCTCAAGCAAATCAACAGACTGTTGGCTTCATCCTCGTAGAGTACTTGAAGGGCGTGCATTTAAACACCCTGATCCAAAAGCTTTACACGCAACAGGAGCGTTCTTCGAGTTCTTGCGCTGTGCATGGAAGCAGAAATTGAACTGCGCTTCGCCGGCGTAATCCATAACGACCTCGCACCCCGCAACATTATCTGCTCCGGCAGAGACTTCCTGGCCCGAGATTTTCAAGTCAAGATCATCGACTTCAATTTCGTTGAAATCCTTCCGTTGCTTGAGGGCAAGGCGCCCTACGAGTCAGAGCCGTTGCCGGAATCACCCGTCGAGTTGTTTTGGAACTACCCGTCTAGAGAAATGGAGGACTGGCTGCCCGAAGGTTGGGGGAAGTCTGAATGGAACCGGTGGCTGAGAGAGATGTGGGGTACCTCGACGAGGTTCATGCCCGTGCCGGAGGATCTGCTTCATCAGGGAGAAGAAGAATAGGAACAAGCAGCTGTTTCCAAATGAATGGCAGTGCTCTGGGACTTGTTAGAAAACCGTTTGGCATCGTTCATTATCAGTGTTGGGGTTGGAAAGGGAACACGAAGGAGCGTGGATGCTGTCGAACGGCAATGAAAAATGGAATCACGACAGAGAGACACATATCTATGCGTTGAAACATAGCGCAGACCGCCGGGATGGCTACTACCGGTAGAGGCGTCGCTTGAGAACTACTAGTATGCAGGGTATGGGGATTTTCATGCACCACGCGAGCAGCCCGAGTTTTATCCTCGATATGACACAATGTACCCGTGCCACGCAACTTGCCCGACGGTCCGTTGTGGGATCAAAGAAAAGTGGGGGCACAGCAAGGGTAATGTAGGTGCTCGGACTGGATCTAAGTACTACCTGTAATATTGCTCAAGAGAAAGCCGATTCTTGCTGGCGAGCTCTTTGATTCTGCCCTATCTTCTGCTTGAACACAGTTCTTCTGCTTCCAGCAGTAATGTGTAACAACCCCGGTAAAGAGATACCGGCGAAAGGGAAGCGATCCGTAGGAGGCAAGGTAGAGAAGGAGAGAATCTCGCCACAGGATGAGCTCCTGAGGGGAAGTGGTCGAGCTCCGACGGGAGGAAAGGATTTTGCTCCCTAATGATCAGCTCATGTACAATACGCCTACTCGATTGAGCCTCCATGCCGTGATAGCCGGCAGATTGACAAGTCCTCTTCAGTGATTCACTCTGGTGTTACCATCTTCCTAACATTAGATTCGGAGTACCCTGACACAATGTAAATGTCAATGATGTCTTGCAGCGAGCTGAAGCGGGTTTGTCCGCAGATAACGGTAGTCAAACTACTGAGGAGATATTATAATCGCTGGATTTCACCACATCCTCCCCAGCTAACACACAAGTGGGCGGAAGCTGGCATCGATGGAACACGCTATGTCCTTCCAGCAGATTCACCATGAGTACCCAGTGTTAACTGTTGTGCTCTGTGAATCTGTCATTGCCCACCTACTCCAGCCTTAACCACAGCCATCTCAAGCTCCTCCTCCGCATTCCAAAGCTTCTTTTTTTGCAACCTGCGCTCTGAAGGGCAGATCCTTCTCGCTTGACGGCACCCCATTCTCGTTCCTGCCTGTGTTCGAGTCACCGCCAGGTTGCATGAGCATCTCCGTGGTTACCCATGAGAGAGACTGAAATGAGATTACAAAGCAACAGACATACGACCCTTGCGGTCTCCGACAGAATATCTTTATCATTGACTGGCAAGAGGAAGTGGCCTACCGTGCGGGGAAGGCGGCGAGCAGACTACCTTTCCGGATATGTTGAAGCAATTGCCGCATGTAGGAGGAAGGCCACCCTGGGATAATCTCAAAACGCGAGATGGAGATGTCAAAGGTCAGGGGTGGGCGAGATATTCAGGTCAGTCAAGGGCGGGATGTTGGCGACCGGCAGCAAGACCAGGGCTCGCACTGCTCAGGTACCGCTTGTGCTCCATCACTACATTTCAATCTGAACATACCGTTTCGAATTCGCTGGCCGAGTGTCCTGCCGTAATGTAGAGATAAACGCTGCGTCCCAGGCCACCAAGGCCCTGGGTGGGAATCTCAACCTCTGAACGTGATCCCCTACGTTATACCTGCTTCTCCACCCCAACTTCTTTACCACTTCTAAAAACCGATACTAGGAAAGGGAAAAAAGAAAACACACGCTCCTCTTCCCTGCCTCAGCCACTCAACTACCCCTCACACTTCTTCGCACCACCAGCCCCATCTCTACCTTTAACCCCGTCACCAGGCCCTCTTCCCCTCAAAAACCTCGGCACCGCCACCCCCCTCACCGCCTCCACAACCCTCCCAAGCACCGTCTCCTTCTCCTCCAGCTCATGCTCCATCTTTGCCATCTCCCGCCTGGTCTCCGCCACCTGCGCCCGCAGCCGCTTGATCTCCTCCGCGCCTGCCCTGCGCTGGTTCTTCAGCTCCTCGTCCTCCGTCGTCAGCCCGGTCAGGCGTGCGCGCGCCGTTGCCACGTCCTCGCGCGCGGGATATGGGACTGAGCTGCGGCGAAGCGGGCGCGGAGGTCGTGCAGCTCGGCGTTGAGGGCGGTGTTTTGGGCCTCGAGTGTGGCTTTTTCGGCTTGGATTGATGCGAGGAGGTCGGGGTCTGGTTGGGGGTTGGTCTGGGCAGTGGAAGGTTTGGCTTCGTTTTCGTGGAGTTTGACTTCGGCGTCGTGGAGCTTGGAGAGGAGCTCGGTGTTGCTTTCCTTGAGCTTGGCGTTTTCGAACTCGAGGGCGGTCGTTTGCCGCAGGAGCGTGGCGACGTCTGCGTTGGTGGCTTGGCTGTGTTCGTTCGATAGCGTGCCGAGCTGGAGGTTGACTTGATCCTCGAGTTGGTCGTGCTCAAGGTTGACCGCCCTTGTTTGGCGTTAAACGCGGGAGGTCCGCTGAGAGCTGCTCGTTGGTGGCCGCCAGAAGGGTGTTGGTGGTTTGGAGGGCCTGATTCTCCTCCTTAGGGTTCGCGAGGGACTTCGCGAGCTCGTCATTGACTTGCATCTGCACCTTGTCGGTTGCCCTGCCCTGCAGGCGGTCGATTTCGGCGCGCGCGGTGGTAAGTTGTTCTTGCAGGCTGTCGCGTGCTGCGGTGAGCGCTGTGACCTCCTGCCGGAGGGGGGTTATTTGCGCGTCCGTGTCTTTTAGGGTGTCGTCCATGGTTGCTTGCGCAGCCTCGAGTTCCTCGACGTTTTGGAGGTATTCTTCACAGCCCATCTCATTGGCGTTGATCATCTCTTTCAGGCGGGAGCATTCCGAAGTGAGAGTAGAGATGTTGTTCTGAAGCCGTTCAACTTCTCGGGCGTGGTCTGCAGACAGGGCATCCCTTTCGGCGGTAAGTTTGTGGAGGTTGTCCCCTTGGGACTTGTGGGTTGTGACCTCCTCCAACTTGGTTACCTTTTCCTTAAAAGGGTGGAGATTCTCCCGCAGTCGCTCGACCTCCCGCTCTTTCTCCGCTACCAGCTCCTCCTTCTCTTTGAATTCTCGCTGCAGCTGGTGGAGGTCAGCCCTCAGGGCGAGCGCGGCCTGCCTCATCTTCTCCGTAGCCTCTTCTAAATTAGCAAGCTTCGCTCGTAGTTTCAACAGCTCGCTGTCTTTGGCAGCCTCGCGGTACGTGAGTTTTCGGATCTTATCCTTGAGGTCGGCCCGTTCCCCAATGGCGCGCTTGTAGGTGTCGACCATCTGCTCCTTCTCGCGCCGCAAGGTGGCAATGGTCTCTTTATGCTCGGCGAGTTCTTTCTCAAGGTCAATGGCCTGCACCTTGGACTGAACGAACTCCCTGGTTTTGGCCTGGTGATTCTCCAGGGCCGACTTGTGCTGTTCGACTTCCCTCCTCAACGCTGCCACCTCCTTGTTATTGACTGCCGAGATCTTCTCTATCTCCTCCTTTTCCCGCTGCAGGGCTGCAGCTGCCTCCTTCTGCTTATCCAGCTCCCTCTTCAGGGCAACATTTTCAGCCCCGGCATGTGCGTTTTGGGCGGTCAAGAGTTGGTTTCTCCCGCTGCAAGGCAGAAATCGCCTTCTCACGGGTTCCTAGCTCCTGCTCTCTGGCAATAGCAGCTGCACATAGATGCTGCGCGTCCTTCTCCCGAGAGGAAATCGTGGCCTTGAGGTTGATGTTCTCCTGACGCAGGCTCTCGACTTCCTCGTGACATGACTGGAGCTCTGCCCTGAGCGAGACGACAGTGTTCTGGGCCTCGGTGGCCTTGGCCCCTTTACCGCCGCCACTGGCCTTTGTGTTCTTGATTCTACCGAGTTGCTCTTCCACCTTCGCAAGCTTGTCCTCGGCCTGGAAAGCTTCTTTTGCTCAGCCGCGAGTCTCGCCTCAGTTTGAGCCAGCCGTTTGTCGGTCTCGCTCGGGAACCTTCTGCTGTCTGAGGCGGTGGAGGAAAATGACTTGGTCTCGAACAGCTCGCGCTGGAGCTGAGCGATTCGGTTCTCATGGTCGTGGACCCTGTTTGTAGCTGCGGTATGGCGGACCGTCAGATCGTCGACAGTCTTGTTGAGGATGGTAATCTTCTGGATTGCCTCGGCAAGATCCTTGCTGCGTAACTCCTCGGCTTCCCTGAGCTCCTCGAGTTCTGCGTTCTGACTGTTGATCAGTGCTTCCTTGCACCGCAGCGCTCCTCCCATCGTTTGCATCTCAGGGATTCGGAGGGAGGATTATCGGGAGAGGTTCTATTCCCCTGATTTCTGCGCAATGCTTCCTCGAGACGCGCCCGGAGATCGTTGCATATGCCTTCCAGATTATGCTTTTCCGTTGCCAATGTCTGAACCTCGAGTTGCAGCGGTACCATCTGCGTTGCCATGTCCGCAGCCCAGCTCGCCTGTCTGCTCTCCAACGCTTGCTGGAGTTGATAGTTGCTTTCCTCAGCGTCTCCAAGTAGCTTCTTCTCCAAGGCGAGTTCCTGGCGGAGACGATCGATCTCGGCTGCCTGGGAGAAGGGCCCTAGACTTCCATGGGACAGCACGGACCGCTTGGAGCTGGGGCCGGGTGTTGGTGACTCGATTGTGCTGGACGGTCTCTTCCTTTCACGGGACTGCGGCCCTTGCGGAGGATCGCCTTCGTCACGCTCGTCGTCGGAGAGGACGATGGCTGTGTCCTTGGTGTTGTTTCTCGGCTTCCGCGGTCGTCCTCTCCCTCGTTTTGCGGGCACTGGAGGCTGGGTCTTCTTCGCAGGGGTTTCCTTGGATGGGGCGGCATCTACAAGTAAAACATTAATGAGAAGAAGATGAATAATGCGTGTTGGGCCGTGGAGGCGTGCGGGGTTGACCAAGGGCTGTTGTTTCTGGCTGGCGGATAAGGGCTGGCACTGACCTTTTGAGGCGTGGAATTTCTGGGGTGAGAAAGTTCCTTTTGGCGAACGATGATGCAGGACTCTACGCTGTCGTCCTCAGCATTACGCGCGATGTCGGCCATGATGACAGGAGTAGCCAGTGATATTTGAAAGTAAGGGTGCTGGCTGGATCGTGCCTCGTCTGTTGACGAAAGGGTCAGAAGGAGTAAAGCGGATTGTTGCGGGAAGAATTTAGCGAAGGCGTCGGAGGAAACAAAGTAGAAACCTCCCCGCTTCCAGAAGAAGAAACGTAGGCTCCTATTTTGAGGAAGTGTCCGCCGGTCTGCGAGGGCGAGCGTGCATGCGGACAAGGCGACGATAACAAAAGCAATAAACCATGACTCAAGAGAGGAATGCTCACCTAGCCAAGAAAGGTGCGTATGATTTCAAGTTCTCGGGTCCTTGTCAAGGTGGATGAGGTGTTTTGATCTCAGAATCAGACGCGCCGCCATCGTTTTGCTGGATGTTGTGTTTTGTAAGAGGAGTTGGATGAAAAGAGATGGTTGGGAAAAGGGACTTGGAATTTCAAAGAAATTTCTGCTAAATCTCGTTGTTGCTACGGGATCAGATGACTTTTTCTGACATAGGCCTGCAAGCGTTGCGCAGACGTTGTTACTATTGTCTCGTGTAACACAATGGGAGGTCTCTTGGAAACTCGGCAACTCTCGCAACGCTCTCTAGCCTTCGAGCCGGAATCGGTTCGTAGGCTAGGTACTTAAATTGCCGACTTTCATGGCGAGATGGCAGGTGAAAATCCTCTTCAAAATTTTCAGAACCCGGCTCGTCTTGATCATTTCGCACTCCTTCCAGCACTGAAGTATGGCTTTGAGCCTTCCGACAGCCGCGGAGCGACTAGCTGAGTTGGAAATACAGGCCATCTGGTTTAAGAACAGGAATGCCGAAACTTTACGCTCCTAAGTTTCTCACGGGATCTTCCCTTTCCTGATTGAACCCTAAAGTACCTCAAATGACCAGCCTACTAAGGAAAGGTGTTTGGCATTAAAAGAGTCCACCCCACGACGAGAACACCCAATTGATTGCCTCTGTCCTGACAACCTCTAATTACTGTAATGCACAAGAAGCAGAACGAATTTCGGAAAGCACCCAAGAGTAGGGGCTTCTTGGATGATCGTCTCCGACCCAAATCCAAATGAGGTGACGATATGCCCAGGTATCGAAACAGGGCAAGAAACACTAAACGGCTAAACATTAGTTACCATCAGCCCTGGAGGTCGAAGGGTCTCTGATGTCACGTAGGATGATGGAACCTCCAGCCTGACCGGGGCCCAGCCGAGGACCATGGATTTTGTTTGTTGCTCCTCGCTTTTTTGGGCATCCTGTTCGGTAGTAGAGTAATTGTCAATGTTTTTGCTTCTGGCAGCGAAATGATGTCGTCATGGATGCGTGGGGTGGGACCGGGAGCTGCGGCATACTTAACAGCTTCAAAACAATGCATGCGCCAATGGAATCGCAGGAGTTCCCAAGCAGCAGCGTAAGTCGACTTTCCTCGATCCTCGAGCTTCCCACTTCCCTTCTCCGATCGCTGCCTGCTTGCGGCGAGCTTTCAGATTCATTGCCCAGGCGAAGAAATGGCACTTTCGGCAATTTTCTCCAGACAAAGTGTTAGAGCGGCGAGCGCAAAGCTGCTTCGAGGACAAAGAACAAGCCGATTTTCTGGTAATCTCAGTGACGTCACTTACACACCAATCCACCCATCACCACTCATTTCGTCGAATAACTTGGCCAGAGGACAGCGAGCACTCTCTCACACGGCCAACACCTCGTCCCCTAATAAAAATCGACAACTTCCCTCTCAGCCAAGCTTGTCGACCACAACCCAAGCCATCTTACGCACCCAATACGTCCCACAACACCGGTATGCCTTGATATTCCCCCTTCCACTCCTCATCTCACATCATCTCACTAACCCCTACCCAGCGTAATCTCATCCACATCTCCCTACAAAATGGCCACCACCACCGCCCCGAACCCATCCCTCCCAGACCCCGAGAAATTCATGCACACCTCCGGGGCGAGCGACCCGGTCTGGGTGCACAAGCAGCCCTTCTCGTCCCTCCCCACTTTCCCCTCACTGGACCGCGACATTACCACAGACGTGTGCATCATCGGCGCGGGCATCGCCGGCATCCATGTGGCCTATGAACTGGTCAAGCGCGGCCACCAGGTGGTGATGCTCGAGGCGCGCGACGTGCTGTCGGGCGAGAGCGGGAGGACGTCAGGGCATCTGACGAATGACCTGGACGATGGGTACGTTGAGATCGCAAAGAAGCATGGGGAGGAAGGGGCCAAGGTTGCGGCGGAGAGTCATGCGTGGGCGAGGGATCGGATTGGAGAGATTGCGAAGGAGCTGGGGGTGGAGTGTGAGTATCGGAAGCTGCGGGCGGTGAATGTGAGTCAGTATGGAGTGGGGAGCAAAGGGTATGAGGAGGAGATGGAGGAGTTGAGAGAGGAGGCCGCGGTGCAGGCGAAGCTGGGGATTGAGAGTCGCTTTGAAGTGAGTCGATATGGATGAATGGGGTCACGGCGTGGGTGTGAAGGTCGCTGATACCGGCAGGATAACGTCGCGATTCGAGGTTGGAACGGCAAGCCCGACCAGCGAGGCGGCCTGGTGGTCGAAAACCAGGCGACCTTCCACCCAACCAAGTACCTCGCCGGCGTGCTGAAGTGGCTCAAGACACAGCCCAACTTCCAGTGCTACACGCGCACGCGCGTGATGGGTATCCACGAGAAGGGCGTCGAGCTGCTCGGCATGGGCCACAAGACCGTCGAGATCGAGACCGAGGCCGAGCACAAGATCAAGTGCGAGAACGCGGTGGAGGCCACCTGCATTCCGCTGCAGAAGCTCTCAGTCGTTGCCGAGCTCGAGTACTACCGCACCTACTGCATCGCCATCCGGGTGCCCAAGGGCAGCGTCGAGGACTGCCTGCTGTACGACAACGCCGAGGAGTACAAATACGTCCGGCTCACCGAGTGTGACGAGAAGGACGATTACATGGTCGTGGGCGGGTGCGACCACAAGGTCGGCCAGGAGGAGACGACGCCGCGCTGGGCTGAGCTGGAGACGTGGACGCGCGAGCGGTTCCCGCAGGCCGGGAGTGTGGACTACCGCTGGAGCGGGCAAATCATGGAGCCGATCGACTACATGGCGTTTATCGGCAAGAACCAGGGGAATAACAAGATCTACATTGTCACAGGCGATTCGGGCGATGGCCTCACACATGGTGTGTTAGCCGGGAGGCTGATTGCGGATGAGATCGAGGGTAAGCCGAACAAGTGGGCGGCGCTATACAGCCCAAAGCGACTGGGCAGCATCATCAAGACGCTGCCGAGCATGGTCAAGCACGACGTACAGATCAACCTGCAGTACAAGCGATTCTTGCAGACAGATATCACGGATATCGAGGAACTGGGGAGGGTTGCGGCGGCGTGTTAAACTCGGTAAGTTTCCCCTCCTTGTTCAGGAAGTGGCCAGACACTGATGTGGCGACAGGCTACCGCCAAACCCTTGGCTGTTTACAAGGACGACGAGGGCAAAGTGCACAAGTACAGCGCCCTATGTCCGCACATGAAGGGCGTCGTGACCTGGAACGCGGCCGAGAAGAGCTTCGACTGCCCAGTGCATGGCAGCCGCTTCTCAAAGGACGGCATCTGCGTCAATGGCCCGGCAAAGGCGAACTTGACCCCGGCGGACAGGGCTGGCGCTGCGGATCAGGAGTATGCCGCCGGCTCGGGAATGTAACAAGGCACTGTACTGGACGGATAATTATGAAGTTTCTGGTCGGGCATTGGTTTCGGTGGGATATGTAGTCTGCTGTTTTCACCTCGGTCTTGATAAACATATCTTCGTCTTCTAACTCTGTTCTCCCGATCTTGGCCCACCCCCGTCTTTGACCGACATCAGTACGATGACAGCATCACCGCCGACCGTCCACCATCCATCACCAGCACGGTGCCATTGCAATATGCCCCGGGCCGGCCTGCTAGATACAGAAGCGTGCCAGCCATCTCCTCGTCGCCACCAAACCTGCGCGAGGGGATAAACTTGGGGTGGTCGTAGTCCTCTTTGCTGGGATCCCGATCGCCAATCATCCCCTTCGCCAGCTCCGATGGGAACACTGATCATGCACGTCAGCCTCTCCTCCCTCACACCCATCACCAATCAGAATGGAGATACTCACATCCCGGCGCCAACGCATTCACCCTGATCCCATACCTCGCTAGATTGCTACTCGCCTGCTTCGCCAAGTGCACCACGGCCGCCTTGCTCCCCGCATACGCCGGCGACGACATCGGCATGCGGCTGTACGCCGCAATGCTGCCCGTGACGATCACCTGGCTCTGCACGCTCGGCGCGTCGCCCCCCTCCGCCAGGGGCTTGCCAAATCCGCCCTTCAGCGCCTGCTTGTTGCCCGCGTCTAACAACTCCAGGAAGGCCACGATCGTGAAGAACGCCCCGGTGACGTTGACCTGCATTGTGGCTGTCATCCCGTCCATGACCTCTTGCGTGAACAGGTTCGAGCGGACGGCGGAGAGCGGCAGGGCGGGGTTCCAATATCCGTGCGGGCCGCCGATGCCCGAGTTGGCGATGAGCAGGTTGATGTAGCCCTCGCGGGCGGTGATGTGGTCGACCGCAGATTGCAGGGAGGCGGCCGAGGTGACATCGCAAGGAAGGGGGACGAAGGTGGATGGGAATTCGGCCGCCGCCGCTTGCAGGGGCTCGGGGCGCCGCCCGAGGAGATAGACGCGCGATGCCCCGTTCGTGGCGAGGGCGCGGGCCATTGTAAGGCCAATTCCTGGAGGGACAAGCAGATAAGCGTCAGCGGAGGGTGGGATGACTTGGGACCAATGGGACATACCGGTGCCGCCGCCGGTGATGACGGCCACCATGCCGTCGACGCGGAAGAGAGAGGCAGCGTCCAGATTGGATGTGGAGCCCATGATGAAGATATGATGATGGAGGTTGTGTGTTTTGTTTGACGGATGCAATGGGTACAAAGAGAACAACACAACAGGACTGGGGGTTCTTTGCGAGGTACAGAAACTGTTGGGGAGCTTGTGCCTTTTATCAAGCGAGTGTTGGCAAGGAGCGGAAAGCGGAAGCCTCGATTTGGATGCCCATTGGCACGATACTGTCGAATGCAGGAGCATCCCGCACCTTAAGTAGGTGCGACGGGAGACGGTAGCACAACATCTGCCACCGCCGGTGGTGGAAAGGTCCGAGACCCAGCATCAAGGATTCACATCCCTAGTTTGAAGAATCATCAGCAGTCTGAAGTCGTCAAGCATTTGTATTTCTCATGGCTAAATATTATGATTACGGATCTTTCCTTTTTGACAATGCGACCGGAAAAGCGATGTTTCCGGTTCGGTCGCATCGCCGTCCCCCGGCCCGGACCAGTGGGGAAACCCGGAGGCCCGGGATCGGCGATGCCGGGGATTGGATGGTGCGCGGGAACAACTGTCTCTGGTGTCAACAACAAGGTTTTCAGTTTTAGAACGGCACGAGTACTCAGGAAAGCAACCAGAAATAGCAGCAACATCACCATACTCGCACTCTACCTCGCCGAGTTTCAAGAACAGCAGGCCACTCGGTTGAACATACCGCAATTCTATTGTCCTTTACTACCTGACCTGCAAAATTACGCCAAACCTCCGAAGGGGAATCAAAAAGCCGTTTCATGAAACCAAGATCCCAACCGTCACCCATCGCCTATCACTTGTCATCCGTCATCCTCATCATCCAAAAAAACAAACTCGAACATCGCTGCCGCCCATCCGAACCGACCTCATAGCCAACTCACTTCATCAAGCCCATCACACATGCTACAACCGTCTTGTTTCAGACAGCCCACCAAACACTACCCCCTTCCTCCAACCTTCACTTCGCAGCAGAAAAATGATCAGGATGGTCCCGATACGGCTGCACGACGACATCCGAGTCGGGTGCGCGCGCACCTCCTCCCCGACGCTTGCCACCGTGACGCTCGGCTCCTTCTTGAGCATCGTCTCGCGCTCGGCCGCCCGCTCGGCCGCCAGCGGGCTGTCGTAGCCGGTGCTGCCGCCCGTGTACTCGATGGCGGTGCCGGACCCGCCGCCCATGGATTTGGCATCCGGGTTGGGGAGGGACGAGTAGCGGCGGCGTTTGATGCACCAGCTGTGGGTTGAGGTGTCAGCAGGGATGCTTCAAGTGTAGTTGGGATGGAGGGAGGTGGAGGATGGGTCGAGGGGGAATTTAAGGAAGAGGGGAAGATGAGGAGAGGCTGAAAAAGCGGGGTAGGGACGGGATGAAGAGGGGATTGAGGGCGCAGTGCAGTGGCGAGGAAGGGGAGTAGTGGTGACAAGGAACACGCGAAAAGGGAAAACAGGACATACATCAACCCGCCGATGAGCAACGCCAACACGGGGACACCCAAACCCCACGCTCAGCCCAATAATGAGCTTATTCGACACGCCTCCTGTCGAGCCATTGATCACCTCGCCGATATCATCGATGATCCCGCCGTCCGTCTTCTTCCCGTCTGCCGCGCTGGAAGTCGACGTCGTCGGCGGCGGCGGCACGTAGCTCGTCGGCGTGCCCGACGTCGCGTCAAGCTTGTTCACCTTGCGACCGAACGGAATGGTGCTCGCAACCGTCAGCGCCGTCGACTCCGGAACGTCGGGGTCACGCCCCGGGACACCGCCGTGGTCATGGTCTTGGTGGTCGTCTGGATAGTGGTGGTCTGCAGCGAGGCCGGGCAGACGACCATGTTGGGCGAGGCACAGCCGATGGCGGTGAGAAGGGCAGTCGTGGAGATGACGGTGGTCGTGAGGTTCGGGTCGACCTGGCGGCGCGCGAGCGTGGTGGCCGTGGTGGGGCTTGCAGGCGGGGTAGTTTTTGCGTCAACGCGGACGGCGCACACGTCGGCGAGGGTGGTGTAGAAGATGGGGATGGTAGTGTTGGGTTGTGGACCCCATGTGTGTTCACGGAACGCCAGCGTCGCCCCGGCCATGGCTCCCAAGGCCAGCGTGTACTCCTCGACAATCTTAATCCCGCAGCCTTTTCTTGCTCGGCGAGCTGGGTGCCGCCGGTGATGTTGGTCAGGAACTCGGCGACATGGGCAAACACACCGAATTCCACGCCCATGCTGAAATTGAGATCGTCGTCGAGGTGAAAGGGCTTGAGCAGGTCGGCCGCCTGGGACAGTGCTCCGGTGCTGACCTCGAAGCCGGCATGCATGCCGACGCGCAAAACTGCCTTGAGCGCGACGCTACCGCTGACGATAGTTACCGGGAGGAACTCAAACTTGCCGCCGTTGCTGTTGGGCCACTGGTCAACGTCTGTTAACTTGGAGGGGATAATGGAAGGCCTACAAGATGACTTCGGACACGTCTTGACTGAAGAGAGCGAGGTTGAAGCCCACTGGTTTCTCAAGGAGGAGATGGAACCCCGTGCGGAGGCTGATCTCGCCCTCGGCGCTGAGTATTAGATCCATGGTGACAAAAATGCCGAGCTCGAGCCCATCGCCGGCCGTGATCCCGAGAGGCGTGTTCGAGCGAAACAGGGGCATGGTCAAGGTGGCGTGTGCAGATAGGGTGGTGTCAATCATCATGTAAAGGTCCAGGCTGTCAATCTGCAGCAGCAAGCCGACTTCCGGCAGAGGAGGCAAGTCAATGTCGATGTCCGTGTCTATCGTGAAGTTATCAAAGTTGAAGACCTTGTCGAACTCAAACTCCTCGCTAGGGTCGGGAATGTCCTTGAGTTCCTTCTTAACGTTGTCAACGAACACCTTCATGCTGTCGATTGCAGTCGTGGTTAGGTTTTTAAACTCGACTTTCAGCTGGTTGGTAACATTCTTGACAGTATCGCCGAGGTCGAAGGTGCCGTTGACCTCCAGCCGGGCTGTGGCGCCTGCCGTGAAGTAGCAGGTCACGCATTTGACCTCGATGCTCGCACCGGCCTCGAGGTTTTCTGGCACGTTGCTGGCGTTGGGCGCGAAACCGCTAGACGGCCACCGTGTCAGCTAGGGCCGAGGTTGTTGGCCGAGCCCAGGAGAATATGGACTCACTGGGAGAATAAAACTGCATTATCCCAGCTCTTGCTGATGCTGGTGCTGTTGCTAAACACGGTCTCCCGTTTGAGATGCACCAACTCCGCAAGCCGGCGCCAGAGGAAATGGAGAGTGTCCTCATCCGTTGTGCCGGGCAGGTTCCGTGTCCGCACCGAAACTTGACCTGGGTGAGGGTGGGGAGAAGCAACAACGAGGCCCGCAGCCCAGATGAGCGCGGAGATGACACCGAACCTCACCATGATGCTCGATTTGACAGAGACCGACTGCCTTGAGAACGGCAAACACACGAGAAAAGCTCCATGACGGACCCCATCGCGTCTTTATGCTTGCATCCTTTCTCAAGGCCTGCAAACTCTGCCCCCAACTCGCCCAAGGCAGCAGCTTTTCCAATCCTAACAAGACATGGGAGCGGGTGTAACCCAGCCCCCAACCTCCAACGGCCCGGTCCCTTCCTGGGGGGCAGCTGCGGCCGGCCCCAGGGTCTCGGGAGCGTCTACCCCGGGCCCAAAGCTCGGGAGGAGAAAGAAGCGGAGTGTTCGCGGTGGGTCCCTGCAAGAATGCGCCGCATGGTCGCAGTGCTGTTGGTCGAAGGAGGCTGTGAGCGGGGCTGCAGCCATCCAGGATTGAAGTTGGTTTCAGGGGCCTTGTCATGCAAGCCACGATGTGCCTGGGAAAACACATCCCCGGCGGCTTGGCGCCAGGTGTCGGGCCACCTCGAGTCGGGTGGAGTAGAGTTCAGTTTTCGGAGGGTCACCGACAAAGGAGCAGCCCCCTGGGGATGGGATGAGGGGAATACCCAGCACGGCAGGGGTCCGCCTGGCATCGTGATAACAGATGCTGGGACACTGGGAGAGTTTACCAGGGACACGCCTAGAACGGCTGAAGTGATGGACTGCAGGCTGTCACCAACGCGCTGCGGGAAGAGGGCGCCAAGAAGGCGTTGCAAATTGCTTGATCCTGCGCGGAATTGTGGGAGGGGCAGTCGGGCAGTCGGCGGAGGATGCCGCGGAGCAGGCTGTTGGTAACACTTGGGTTTGGCGTGGCATGGAGGATGCTGAACCATGTTTTTTTCACTGACGGCTTAGCGAGAAGGCTGCAGGTCGACTTCCTGCCACGACAGGGACTAGGAATGGAGGCAGAATGGTGATAGGCCCCGTCAGCTGCATGGCGCCCACTTGGGGCCGCCAAGAACTCCAAGAATAGCCGTGAGGCTGGATGTCATCACCAACAAGCTGCACGCCAAGGACAACGCAGGATGGGGTGAGGCTTGTGCTTGTTTGGCCCCCAAACTTTGAACAGGCTGAGGCCGATGAGTTTCGTTGCTGTGTTGACTGCTGGAGCAGCAGGGACGAGTCAGTGATCCATTGAAAATTGGATTCAGAACTGATTTATTATACATGTACAGATGTTATGTACAGTCTTCCCAGGAATAGATGCTCGACGACCATTGGTTGTCGTCGACCAGCGTGAGGATTGCGTCCCTTATAAACCTGACATCAATTAGTAAAAGCCGCATATCGAAGTACAATAGATAAACCTGCAACTAGACACTCACTTTCTTGGTAATCGGAATTGGACAGGGTCTCGCGCCGCGGCACCAAATCTTCAGCCTTAACAAGCTCGACATGACGGCTATAGGCGGCATACGGGTCGACCATACACCATGGGAACGTATATGGAGGAATTCGCAGAAGAAACTTTCCTGCCTGTAGAAGAAGTGGAAGATGGGGGCAATGGCTACTTAATAGCCATTGCGGGCAACAAAGCAGGCAAAGCGGTCTTGTAAGTGTGGGAGGTCAAAGACCTCTTTGCAACACCCCCTACAGACCGCTATTGCCCTCAGCCACCTGAAGCCATCCCCAAACCCACATTGCTAAGATACATGAAAATCCATGGTGTTGAGTCCCAATACCTCCCATTGTCAACCCTTTGCCTAGGGGATCTTCCTTGCCACTATTCCCAACATCTTGACAAAGGTGGCGTGCTTCTCCTTTTATAGTGGCTTCGTCAGCCCGTCCGCAGGCATGTTAATGCCCTAGATATATCTCACATCCAGGATGCCTCGCTAGACTTGTTCAATGATCCACTTTTACCGTAAGTCAATGGTGCGGGTCCTAGCCTTGTTGAGGGGATTTAGAGCCATCTAGTACGCGTTGAGATTGTCGGTAAATAGGATAGTTGGCTTCGGTTATAGTACGCCGCATTCTTCAAGAATCCTCGCTACCCACTTGGCTAACAAGGCTGCAGGCGTAAGATTGGTGCATTCGGCCTCCGTTATGCTTGAGACACGAAGGTCTGCTTCTTCGTCTTCCAAATAACTAGACCACCCGCAACGAAGACGACGTGGCCGCTAGTAGAATGTCGTGATGGGAGACGATCCGCAAGGAAGCGTCTGCAAATATAATTATATTTATATGTTCAGCTGTCAGATCTCCACCGAATTCCAGACCGTAGTCAACGGTAGCGTTCAAGTATCGAAAGAGGTGCTTTATAAGGTCGATGTAGGCTTGAGGGCCCTGCGTTCGCCTCTACAAGCCGTAATACGTATACGCGATGTCGAGCCGTATACCGCAGGCTAGCTAGTTGAGGGCATATATCTTTGATGTATTCCTTCTATTAGTCAGCTAGTGGCTCCTATACTACTAGTAGTTCTATTTGCTCGGCTATAGCGTAGCAGCTACGTAGCAGTTGGTCATATTCTTTTTATCGAGTAGGGCGCGAAGGTAGCTTCCTATAAGATGAAGATCTTCTTCGCTATATAGTTACGTAGGACGTCGAAGCCGAGGAATCTCTTTACCTCGCCTATATCCTTCAATTCGAATATAGTAGCTAGCTTGTCCTAGGTTTTATAGATTAAGTCGACTATTGTGGCTATAGCAGAAGAAAGTTATCTATATATAGAGGATAAGGATGCCAAGGTCAATGTATCGAAATAAATAGATGTGGATTCTGGTTTGAAGCCTAGTTGCTCATTACTAGTATAATTGTCGAGAACTAGTATAACGGGCTCTAGCGTAGGCTATATAAAGCCTTTTAGCTTATAGACTATGCTAGGCGGTTTGTTAAGTCCATCGGGTAGCTAAATGTAGTACTTAGCTCTATTAGGAATTTTGGCGTTTAGAAATGCCGTCTTGAAGTCGAACTAGTAGCATTCGAGGTCCTGAACCGCCACTAAAGTAAAGAAGGTCTCGATAGTTACGCTATTGACGACGGCAGTATATATATTAGTCGAATTCTAGGATCCTTGGTCAAAGTTGCTACAAACAACCTATCTAGCCCTAGTAGTAGTGATGCTAGTTATTAGGTCTATCTTTTCGTCGTATACCTACTTGCTAGATAGAACAATTATCCCTAGCCGTTTAGGAACTAGATTGTAGACATCCTTATCGCGGAGACTATCGTCTTGCTTATATTGCTAGAAGCTAATAATCCTTGAAGTTCTTAAGGCGGCTAGCTTAGCGATAGTTCTTTAGGATAGTTGGTTGACGGAAAAGAGCGATATTATACTCGATCTTAATTTGTACTTATAGTACTAGTTTAATAGGTCTTGTAGGAGGTAGAGGTTCTATAAGGTAAGCCGAGAGTAAAACGACTACCTAGGGAGTTTTCCTTTTATAAGTCTAGCGTAATAGCCTTCTTCTTCGTTAATACCGTACTTCGCTTTGCTATAGCGAGGTTAGCTAGTTGTAGAAGTCTATTGTTGCTGCTAAGGAGGGCTATTAGTCGACCCCCCTATAGATTTGTAAGATTCTATATCAGGATTATTGTTGTTGTTAGCTACGAGAGGCGTAAGAGGGTGGTTAGGTGGGATAGGAGCTTCCTACTAGATTTCTACATCGTTAATATCGTAGTATTTAGTCCTAGAGCTATCGTTAGAGGTATCTAGCTACGCCTTACGCTTAGGGGTCTATTCGGGTGTTAGAAATTGGGTATTATAATATATAGTATCCCCGTCGTTAGGCAGAGCATCGTTGTCGCCTTCGACCGCTATAGCATCGTCATTATTATTGTTATTGGGGTTAGGAGCCTATTATTGAGGCTCTTATTGTTGTTGGGATTTAGTTTATTGTTTCTTAGTTAGGCGGGGGGATGAAGAACTCCTATATCTCGAGGGCTTCGTCCTCTTCCGCCAAGGTTGTATCGGTAAAGACAGCTTCGTATTCGACATTATTAAGGACGTCGTCGTCTAGTTGGAAAATCAGGGCCTTCGTTGAATCGAACCGCACTTGCGCGGATGATCTTGCCCGTCTATAGGTTTTATACGTAGTAGATCTTGCTATAGATGTTAGTATATCTAATTAGTCTGCCTTTCTCAGCCCTAGTAGTGAACTTGTCTGCATTTTCCCTCTTCTAGGGTTTAATAAAGTAGTAGGCTTCGCAAAAGTACGACTGGAAATAGCAAATATAAGGTTTCCGCGATTCTTCAGGCATATTGACTATAGTAGTAAATCTCTTGTATAGGCTCTATCGGTTTAGGTTCGCTATAGTAGGAAGAGCATTTATCACTATAACTATTGCCTCTATAATAAAGGTCTAGAGATGCTTGGGAATATTATATAATAAGATGGTTGCCCTAGTTTTTCTACGACCTCCCTAGCGGCCCGTTCAATTTTGCTATTCATCTATATAATATTAGGTAGAGTCTAGAGGATGACGATACCCTCGGCTCGAGCCTAAGCCTTAAAGGTGTTGTCAAGAAAAGGTCGTAATGCCTAGCCGAGTTCCGTACCGCCATTAACGCCGACGATCTTAACCTTAATATTAGTTTAGTTATAGATAAGGGTAACCTAGTCCTTAAAAGCTATAAGGGCCTCCTCGTTACGCCTTAAGAACTTGACCTAGTAATAGTTTAACTAAACATCGATGATATAGAGGCTATATTTATATCCAAGGTAGCTAGGGTGCTTATAGCTTATAAGGTCAATACGGATGAAGTCAAAAGGCGCGTCGCCCTATACTAGTGCCTCCCTGCTATATTCATTAGTCATCTTCCCTATAATATACCCTTCGCAAAAGTGGTTATCTTTATAGGTAAGAGTAATGCTAGCCCTCTAGCAGGCTTCCTCTATAATAGCTTTGCTTGTATATATAAGCTGGCGATATATCTTATGGTAAGGAACTACTACTAGCGCTATAGTAGCTATTGGGGTATTGTTATTAGTTTCGCTAGGATAATAGGTATTATTCTAGCGCTTCAACTAGCTAAGTTTAGCCGCTAGTATAGTAGAGGATATCTCGGATTTGATCCTAGAAAATACCCTAGTTACGAAGACGGTAGTATCCTATAAGGTTATAGGGTGATGATAGTTGGTAGAGAACGTCGTCTAGAAGCAAGGTACCCTCTATTCCTATCGATAGGGTCGTTAGAAGGCTTATAACGCCCTTTATCGTATATTGAATAAGCTCTCCGCTTAACGATAGTATCGAGGTCGTCTATAGTAGGGTAGTTAAGGACTTGAACCACTTCTTATCGTTGAAGATAATAGTTCTATAACCTGAATCGTAGACTACTATATTATGTATTTCGTAATATAGTATTGCCTTTAGGGCCTATTGGACTTCAGCGCTTAGAACGCTGCGGGCCCCTGAAAAAGGATATCGCAATGCTAGCAAGGTCGTAGTTCGTAGCGAAAAGAACCTTATTGCCGTTGTCTAACTTCTTGATGATCGAACGATGCTCTACTAAAGCCGTAGATAGGTTGTTGTTGCCTATCTATTGATAGATAGGCCTAGTGGTCGATTTCTAGCATTCCTTCTTCAACTCGAGGGCCTTAGCCTTCGGGCGCTAGTCATTAGGGGCCTTGTCGGGATGATAACACACCAATAGGGAGTATCTCCATCCTTCCCTACCTAGTAGTGCTTTCTACAACCACTATAGTAGTGCTTCGAGCCTTTGCGTATCTCTATATAGTATACGGAGTAGTTCTCCGTCTCCTTACATTGGTTGTTGCCTTTCTTGTTATCAGGCTTCTTATTGTCGTTGCTCTAACTACCCTAGTTGACCTTGATGTTGGTCATCGTAGGTTGGGCGTTCTTAGTCACGGCAGTTGTTGAAGTTCGGCATCAAGTCGCCCTAGGATAGGTTATTGTTCTAGAGGTTCGTAATAGAGCGGTTATACAAGTCGGGATACTCTACGGCCAGACCCTTGAGGATCTATACAGGTAAGCTTCGTCATGCATCTTGAAGGTAGTCGTATTGTTAAGACGGTTGCGTAGGTAGTTGACACGCTAGAAGGTCTATCTTGTTAAAGGTGGCTCGGCGAATATTGACGAACTCGTAGAGCATCTTGAAGTTGCTATCTATAGAGCCTTTCTCGAAGTATTGAGTGACCATCTCGAAAGTCTTCTTGGGATTCGATTTCAGGATTCCACCCTATACCACTGATGAGAGACTAACCTTATGTCCGGGGACAACTTGGATATAGTCGTCAATATCGGCACGGTCATTCCTCTACTATTGCTTGGCCTCGGGATCTTAGGGTTCAGGTACGTCGGTCAGGATATGCTTGTCGAGATCAAGCCGCTAGAGGGTTCGATAAGCTTCGATCGCCAGTTCGGGAAGTCTTCCTGACGGGTAAGCTTGTCGATTATAGGAATACGGCGTTGAGTAGCCGCAAGTTGAGACTAGGAAGCAGCCAACTGGGCCTGTACTTGAACTAGTTGCTATAGGAGGATAGCCACGTCAATATGCTGTTGCTAGCCATCTTATGGAAATCGTCAAATCGTTGTGCCGCAGTAGAAGCTGCAAAAGGCGCTCATAACCTGTTACGAGTGATGGGCTCAAGTGTAGGGAAATTGGGGATGTGTTGTATTGAGGTGTGTTCAGTTGTTGGTTGTAAGGTTGAAGTTGTGGAAGAAGTGGAAGATGGGGGCAATGGCTACTTAGTGGGAGGTCAAAGACCTCTTTGCAACAGGGTGGCTATTAAGTCAACCACCCCACTTCTTGCGCAGCCCGCTTTTTGCGCACTTGGTAACAACAACTACCCATCAAATTGAACCTGATATATCAACCTCTTCCTGCTTGAACCACAATACAAGAAACCTCTGAATCTGCACTCTCCGACCCGATCTCTTCACTGGAAGAGGCTTCAATACGGACAGCCTCCACCTGAGCCCTGTAGATCTGTTCGATGGTCGCAAACTGGGTATTTGGATCCACCCTGATACTCTTCCTCTTGCTGGGCTTAAAAGCTTCTACCTGTGCCCTGAGAGCCTCGTTTTCCTGGCGTAGGCGAGCCAATTCAAAGTCCTTCTCACCGAAGGCCTTTTCGACCTTCCTGAACAATAGCCTCTTGGTGGGTAAGTCCCTAGAGTGGGTGACCAGGTCTGTCAGGGACCCCGCAGGTCCTTCTACCTGCGTGGTATTGAAAAGAGCACCCCGCTGGCCATAACTATAGGCTAGGTGAGTGCACTAGGGGACGGGGTATATAGTTGAAGGCCCTGATCATCGGGCTTGTTGTTGTTTTCCAACAGTAAGTTGCTCATTAGAGGTTTGGCCATATTAACTGGCCACAACCTAGTGCCTCTCCACCCCGATTTGATATTCTGGGCCGTCATTGTCCTTCCGAGCCAGCATGATGCAGGCGAATAGATTTTGCTTGCCCACTATAGTAGAATCAGCCCAGGTAGTCTTATTGTTAAGCCGCTTGCGGTAGGCTCGCTTTAGGGGGAGAAGACTGCAAGATCTAGTGGTTGAAGGATATGCGATATATGGGGAGGCAAAAAGAGTAGCTGAATATTATGTTTGAAGACTCCCACATAAAATCAGTGTGGTATAGCTCTCGTGGCCATCTAGTATAAGCAGGCGCCTCTGGGTAGGGTCGGTTGGTATAGTCCGGGGAATGAAGATCCTCTTTAGCCACTCGAGGGCAACCGTATTATTGATCCAGCTGTTGTCGGTGGCAGTGAAGAGCCAGTCCTTGAATTGATCCATTTCGACTGGAAACCACTGTTGTTGAACGCTTTTGCCCTTGAATATCACCGCGGGTAGGAGCGATACCCCTGTTGCTGAGATACTCGAGGAAGGAGGACCATTGCCGACTGCCGGGCTATTTCCGAAGCACTGCCTTCCTTCCTCTAATGCCTACGACTAGGCCATTGCTTCCCTGCCCTCTATAAGGCCAAATTCGTCGAAGTTCCAGCGGTTCTCTGCTTGATGTCCTTGATGGCTGGGATATAGGTGCGAGAACCAGGCCTTGATACTGGCTCGGTAGCTCCATTGATGCGTACCGAATCAATCCTCTTGCCCCTCTGGGTTAGGAGGATAGGGTTCCGTCGTAGGAAGCGTCGGATCCAGCCTTTTCCTACTGATCTGGGGTCTCCCTGCCCTCCAGGATGCGGGCGACGAATTCCCTGATCTGCGCATAGGTCGGTGGCAATGCGAGGGCGACTTGGGTCAAAATCCACTGGGTAAGCTTATCCTCCTGGGCCCGGCTAATAAGTTGGTGGTTTCAAGGCCTCTTTTCGTGGGCGGAGCCCTTGATACGAGCTCTCAAGGTAGAGGCTGGAATACCGAAGTCTCGGGCGACCCTCCGAATTGAACCGGGTTTTTGGTGCAGACGATTGAGGGCATCCTGAAGATCTTCCTCGGTATAGGAAGGCATGTTGATTTGGAGCAATTTGGTTCAAAAGAGAGCTCAAACGGATGCGAATTGACAAAGTGTGGTGGATTGAAGTGGTGGTGGTTGAAAGAGCGGTGTGACTTACAAGGTGCGCAAAAAGTGGGCTGCGCAAGAAGTGGGGTGGTTGACTTATCTCGCATAATGCACGGCTCTGAGCTTGAGCTAGAGAAGGATATACCTATGTCGGGTAACTTCGACGAGGTAGCGGGGTTTGAGCTTATGAGCATCGAGATGATGAGAAAGCCATGTTTCACGGCGACTCTAGGGCCGGTTGCGGTTTGTTTATGGTCGACGTCTTCATGCAGGACGGTATCATCACAATAGAGAATCAGGAGTATGACGAACTTCCAAGGCAGCTACACCCTCTGTTGCCTGTATCCCTGTACCTTCTGTAGAAGGGGGTGGGAACCCCACCTCGGGCTCAACCCGCGACATTAACATACCGCAAGCCCCTCTTAACACGTACTGACTTGGGTCATCTCCATGATCTCGCTCTTCCGCGGGCCCGATTCAGCATGACCCCGTGGACCAGTTGCTGTTCCCAGATGTCGTTCAGGACCAGTCTCCTGTCAGCCAGTAATAAGTCCATAACCTCAACCAGCTGGCAGCGAGCAGCTATACATAACGGATGTCCATCTTTTGCGACCCTCTTGTTGATATCCAAATCCGTTCGACTCAGCAGAGCCGCCACTATCTTAATATTTGTTGCTGCGCTTACACGATCCCGGGAAATCGTGTATGTCAGGGGCGTGTGCCCTGACTTGTCTACGAGATTGACATCAAGAGATGTGTACTCTTTGACAAGGAACTTGATGTTATCCATCTTGGAGTCATACCTGTGGTCTTCCTCATCCCCTTCAAGGCTGCGGATGGTTTGGTGGAGCAACCTCGTCCGGAGCTGTCCGTGACGTTGATGTTGACACCTTGAAGGAATGCGATGTCCTTGAAACTGCCGTTTGGTCCGTACCAACTCCACAAATGCAAGAGGGGCGGTAGCGGCTCTGATCTGTCGTCGAACGACATCGGGCGTTCAAATCGACGGGGGTTGCAAAATTGTGGTACCCGAGAAGCACCTGGAGGGTCGACCGAACTAGCAGTGAAACCGTTCCCCGAAACTCCGAGTTGCGATGCGTTGAATTCGGGATATACCCATTCGAGAGTGTTTCGAATACCCCTTTCAGAGCAGCATTGCCATCAATGGCTCCTAGCAGAGGATGCCGCAGGCAGTGTCGTAGAACAGGTGGGAGGCACAGGCGACTTGTGGTGGTAAATTGTTGAGCCGCGGTACGGTCCCATGCTATACTCATTCTTGAGGTTCGCTGCAATGTCAATTCTGCGGTCTTTCAGAAGCTTTTCAACGACGTCGACATCGCCTACTTCAACGGCGTAGGCTAATGGGGTGCGACCTCCGTTGTCCTTCCTATTAATGTCCAAGCCTGGCTGGCGAGAAGGTAACGGACCATCTTCAACCCACAATATTGAGCCGCGACTGAAAGCGGTGTTCTGCAAAGGAGTCGGCAGCATTCAGCGACAGATAGCCAAGCGTCGCTGGTATCAAGCTATAGAGGTCAAATTTGACAGCTTCGTGAACCAAGGTGGTGCGAGGATGTGGCCGAAGCTTGCTGCGGGGGAGGAGGACGCTTGCAATGAGCTCCCAGTGTTCAAAGCAATGGTTCGAGCGACCCGGAAGAAACTGGAGGAGATCCGCTTGGGATACAGCCTCCTTCTCTGCCTCGTAGCCGTGTACCAACCAGTTTCGCACACTGTACTCTAGCAGTGGATGTTGACGGGCAAGTCGAAGGATATCATCCGTGCGGAAGAGATGAAATCGGGTCAGGTACTCTCTGCGGATAGCAAGGTAATAAACGAGACATGAACGCGCCAATCGATCATGTCCGTTACCAACAAAGCTGTTTTCATCTGCAGAGGTCCGCAGGGGTTCGAGAGCGGCAAAGCCCTGAGCCAAGAGGAAGTCTTGCACTGACTGATGGATCAGCTGGATGCCAAACTTGGAGAGCTCCACCAAACCTCCTGAAAGAGACGGCAAGAGCTTTTTCATCGGGTCGTCTGTTTCGATGTAGTCACCAAGAGTTGCCCATTCCTCCAGCGTCTTGCCAGACATGGAAAGCATGGCATCAACATTCATGGCGCACCGCATCTCGGAGATGGAGAAAGATTGTTCTCCGAAGCAGACCCACTGAAACAACTTCAGGCTTCGGGCCGGCTGTTTGGAGATGAGAGTCTGTAGAATCGCAGCGTAGAGATTGTGTAGTTCCTGAGGTATCTGGTTGACGTGCTCCAGCAGCTTGTTCAGCGAGTTGCCTTCCTGGAAGAGCCAAACAACCTTGGGCACGACAAGAACTACCCATTGGAAGACATGTTGAGATCTCTTTTCAATCGCGTTTTGTAAGACCTCTAGCGCCTGCACGTCGTGGAGGAGCGCCGTAGCTGTTGATGGATATAAAGAGATATGTCTTTCTCGTTCTCGTTCTCCAGGCAAATTTCCTCGCAGATGTCGGGTGCAATGATGGGATAATATCTGCATGAGAAACACATGGAAAGGCCGAACCGAGAGCTCGCGCAGAGTTGCTGGATCCGTGATAGGCTCTGGACAAGTTGGCGCGCCGAAACGTCCCCGCATTCGTCAAGAGCATCGATGAAGATGCGTACCGGCATGTCCGTCAGGATGGCCGGAAAGACTGAGCTGGTGAGGTGTTCTTCCAGCTCCAGCGTCGTCCAAGACCATGATTGAGTACTCAGATTTCTAGCCCGACACTCTCGCACCAGCACCTCGATGTACCGGCCATCAACCATGCCGACTTGGTGAGCCAGGGCACGGAAGAGCCCGACGGGCGACTTCTGTAGGCTCGTCCTCGCCCATGGAAGAAGAAGTTGAGTATCTTGGAAGACCCGGCGGCGGCCCTTTTCGCTCCTCGGAGGGCAAATTTCATAAGCGTTGACTTTCCAGCGCCAGGTTTGCCTTTGATCCAAAGCAGGCCGCGATCGTTGTTAAGCCAGGTTCGGTAGACGGCGTGGTCATTCAGCCAGGTGCACGTGCCCTCAATGTTGTTCCCGGTTTCAAAGTAACGTTCTTCCATTTCTCCAAACGAGAGCGACTTCAGACATTCTGACGTGGACTTGGCATTAGACGTGCAGACCATCATGGGTAGCTAGACAGCACTAGGTACCTTGGATATCGGTTTGATCTAGTAAAATGGTCAACATCCAGGCTAATCAACCACTTTGTAAGGGTCGAGTGATGGTTGAGTCGTTCGTCCTTACCTAGGCATTCAACCTGGAATAATTGTGTCCATCTCAATAGTTCACCTTGGATGCGGCGATAGCCTATCTCCTTGGAATCGTTAAATCTAACCATGTTCTAGTATACATTGAATCAGCTGAAGCTACGGTAGTGCGACATCATGTACACGGAGTCTGAATGAGGTCAACATTCATACCATATGGTTCGCTGGAATTGTGTAGCGTGAATATCCGCTGATCTGGGATGATTCTTTCGACACAACCTGAACGGAATAACATATCAGCCACAAGTGTTTTGCTGCGTAAGAATGGAAATGTAATTTAAATGTGCTGTTAGTTACCAGTCCTAGCCCCGGTAGCTCGTGTTCTTCCGAGAAACACGTTACCTGGGTCCTATCACCTCGCTTTCGAAGCCAGATGCCAAACGAAGCATCGATACCGGCAAGGACCTCCGAATCCCTCCGAAGCAGCGCCAAGATCTCCGTGTTGACTCTTTTCTGAGCCGCCTTGAGAATCTGAGCCACCCCCGTGGCAAAAGAAGCGATGCTGGACCCACGATGAGGCGTTCCGAGGAATGCAAGGCCAACAGTGCTGTTATGCAAATGTTGCTGATGTGTCTCAACGGCTTGCTCCGACAGACACAGAGCCTTTTTGGCCACGAGCCCGCCAAAGCTGTGGACTACAAGGATGATGGGGACCGAGGTCTTCAACTAGACTATTAGCTCACGAATTGAGGATGTTGAAGAAACCCGACTGGCCTGCCGGCAATTGACTCACCGTGCAGTCTGCCCCCCGAATCGCGGCGAGATCGCCGATGAAATCGGCTGCATGATCCCGGACACTGTTCTGGCTTACAGGGCCGAGAAGCTTGGTCACATCGGCGTCGTAGCCGAACGCCATGATGCGAGCATCCGGGAGATCATGGGTCAGTAACTGTGTCGGCCAGTAAACACCCTTTTCCGATACCCATGTGTTATACGAGTTGCCGGTCAAGCCGTGAATAAAGATGATATCGATGTCTACGGACTCGGGTTGATGCATGACTCGAAGTCCATGGTTTTGCGAGGGGGGTGTTTGCGGCGGCTCGGTGATGCCGGGATACGGAGCAGAAAACACTGGCCGGGAATGTGCATCCTTCCTGTATGTGGACTGCCCAGAACATTGTGACGACGATGATGGCCCTCTTTCCTAACCGCATCGCCAACCTAGACAGAACCCGCCACTGGCATCATCCCCATGACCCCCTACGCCACGGAACGGCCCTTCACGTTCTTTAACCGCACGTACCCGTTCCGATGTTTTCCGCAAGAGGCGCGAGCCGGCACAGAAAACGAACCCAATCCCGCCGAACAGCATCAACAAGAACAGAAACAGGTGGTCGCCGATCCACAAAAACAGCAGGTTATCCCAGTTGATCCACGTCCCGCCGCGCTCCTGGGTGAAAAAGATGGACGGGTGCGCGCCCGGGCGGTCGTCCATCATGAGCAAGTGCAGCCTGTGCTCGAGCTTGGGGTTGTCGCTGGGCTTGGGCAGCAGCCGGTGGTACTCCTGCCAGATGGCGGTCACGAACCACTGGCCGCTCGCGTAGCTGATGGTGACGTAGGGGAAGAACCAGTTCCAGTCGTAGGGCATCAGCGAGTGCGTGAGGCGCGCCCAGAAGGGTGGTTCGGCCGCGACGCGAGGATGTTGTTGCTCAGGGCGCCGCGGCCCGGCTCGGTGATCCACGTCGGGTAGTAGAGGGTCGGCGTCAGGTCCCGTTTGCAGCCCTGGTTGAAGACGAGGTTAGGCAACGGGAGTGAAAAGCGAGGGGGGCGGGAATGGAGGGGGTTAATCGGCGTCAGAACTAACGTTGTCCAAGTCCATGTAGATGCCGCCGTAATGCAACAGCAAGAAGTACCGAACCGCATCGACCCTTTGCACTTTATGTCGGTAGCCATCGTAGGTGCGCAGGAACCAAGCATATTCTTTCTCGATGAAGTCGCGCGACGCTTCCTCGGTCCAGAGCTGCAGGAAACAACAGTCAGTGAATAGTTCCGACGCAACCCGAGCGGCCAAAAATGCTACGGGTGACAGGTATTCAAGGCGCACCTTGAACTCGAAGCTGGGTTCAGATCCATGCAGTTCTGGCGAACCGCGACCCAATCCGCCGGCAGCGTGTCGTTCCCTGGATCCTTCCAGTTGTGGAAGACCTGATGGACAATCTTAGGAATGTGCTGGATCCGCTTATCGCCGCCATTTTCGTATTCGTCGGCAGCTTGTTGCTGGGTGACGGGGATGCCGGCATGTTGGAAGAAAATCTGCTTGAAGACGAGAAGGCGCGACAAAACGTAGCCGGAGGCGGTCACCAAGGCAATTGCCCAGAGGACGACCGAGATCTTGAGCGTGACACGCATCGCAGCAACCCGTGGCCACGTCGGTCCACGGCGGACAGCGACGACAGCAGGGAAGGGGGCGATGGCAGGTGAATTGTTGCAGGTCGAGTAGAGCATTGGGATGGGTGAGACGGGATGGCATTTGCGGCAGTGCACAGGTCCAGTGTTGGTCCTGGCCAGTCCACTGTGGAGCGAGAAGTCCGAGGACCCCTGAAAAGTGCTCAAAGGATTCGCAGCACAATGCGCTAGCAGGTTGACCATACAAATAGTTCGTAATTGAATGTTTCTTAGCCAAGGATTAAGACATACCTATGACTACCAGAAGCTCTGATAATGGCATGATGCTCTGGCTGCAAGAAACGCCGGAAGGACAGCCCAGCCATGGGGGGTCGTTTGGCGGGTAGGTACCTGATCTTTCCACTACCCGTGCCACGCCCCACTTTTCCTCGGTCTCCCACATGTCGCCCACGTGGGCGACATGTGGGAGACCGAGGAAAAGTGGGGCGTGGCACGGTAGTTAACGTGCATGATAAGCGAGTGAAACAGATAAGCGAGTGAAACAGATAAGCGAGTGAAACACTTTCTAACGCGTCGCGTATCCCTTACCCTCCATCTTAATATATTCCATAACGAACTATGGCTTTACCTTCCAACGAGGCCAGGATCAATCTTACACTTGAAGCTATTCAAAACGACTATACTCTTAGTCTTCGGGCTGCCGCGAAGATCTATAGCATTAGTCCCGCCACGCTTATACGACGACGCGACGGCCGGCTTGCATGATGCGATACTCCAGCGAATTCGCGTAAGCTCACAGATCTAGAAGAGAATACAATAGTTCAGTATATAATTGAGCTATCTATATACGTATTCCAACCTAGATTATATAGTTTGGAAGATATAGCCAACCAACTACTACGAGAACGCGATACGCCCCCTATCGGCAAGCGCTAGGCTTATAACTTCGTCAAACGCCAACCAGAGCTCCGTACGCGTTATACGGTAGATACGACTACTAGAGGGCTAAATGCGAGGATCTAAAGGTCATTGGCAAGTGGTTTGCACTCGTACGAAATACTAAGGCTAAGTACGGTATCCTGGATGACGATATCTATAACTTCGACAGACTAGGTTCATAATGGGCATAATCTATATAGGTATAGTGGTTACGACCTTAGATAGCTTTAGTAGGGCAAACTAGCCTAGCCTAGCAACTACAATAGGCAATAGTGATCTAGGGACTCAATGCCCTCGGCTAGGCTATCCCTCTATTCATCATCTTAGCTATATAGTACCACCTCGCTAACTAGTATACCGAGTGCAACCTCCTAGCCGATTAGCGTATCGCAACTACTAAGAACGGCTAGACTACTAATGTAGTAGGCCTGGATTAGATCAAGCACTTCGACTTCTATATAGCACCTCGTATAAAGGGCAGAAAACGGCTATTGATCCTCGATAGCTACGAAAGCTACTACTCTACTAAATTCGAGCTCTACTACTAGGATAATAATATCATTATACTCTATATACCTCTATATTCCTCCTATAAGCTCTAGCCACTCAATGTTGGCTGCTTTAGGCTATTGAAGTAGTATATAGTCGCTAGATTAAGGACTTAATACGTATATATATTAGCTATATCAGCAAGCTCGAGTTCCTTTATAGCTATCGCGAGGCCTTCTTTGCTTCTATAATAGAGAATGTGACGGAGGGCGCACCTAAGGCGCACCCAAGGCGCACCCAGGTTGGGGTTATAGGTGCGCTTCCGCACTGGGAATAGCTTCCTGGCAGGGGGTTCCCCCTTTTCCCACGCATCGCGTGGCCTGTATTCCTACCTTTCCCTCTCTCCTCCTCAGCTTTCGATTAGCAGAATTGAGTAGTATTAGCAGCGCCTTCGAGCCTCGCCCATATATTGCTCGTCTCTCACAATCGAAAGCTCAAACCCACCGCCTGGGAAGGCTCAAGAATATCCCACCGAAAGAACCGTCTGGCAGCCGAAGGCGCCGACCGAACCGAAGAACGACCTGTGGCTGCGTTGCGCGCCCCGAACGAAGAAGAACCGTCTGGCAGCCGAAGGCGCCAACCGAACCGAAGAACCAGTGGCTGCGTTGCGCGCCCTGACTGAATGAAGTGCCTGGCTGCGCTACGCGCCGGCAACGAACCCGAAGAATCGAAGAAGAATAGCCTGGCTGCGTGACGCGCCCTGAAGAACCGAAACGGCTGCTTGAAGCGCCTGAAGAAGTGAAGAATCGAAGAATCGACCATGGCTGCGCTGCGCGCCTGGAGACCACCGAACGAAGCTGCAATGACAAACCCGAACGACCCGCAGGATACTCCTGCCACCGAGACACCCGCCTCTACAGGCGTTGAAGAAGTTGCCGAGCGCTCCGCTCGCGCGAAAGGAAAGCAGAAGACGAAGAATGACCTCGCCACTGAGCTGGCTGCCAGAGAGGCTGAGCTGGCTCAGCGAGACGCCCAGATTGCCGAGCTATACCAACTGCTCGCTGACGCCCACAACGGCGCCCATCAGGACGAAGAACCCGAAGACACGAGCGAACGAGAAAGACAGATGCGCGGCCGGACTGAAGATATCGAGCACCCTGCACCGGCAGGCGCCGGCCAGAAGAGCGACAGGCTCCCAGACCCTCCTATCTTTCACAACGAGGCCGACAAGGATACGATGAAGTTTGAAGTATGCACCGAGCCATCTCGAAGAAGCTGGAAGTCAACGCCGATCGCTTTGCCAACGATATAGCCAAGCAAGCGTATATTGAGAGCCGCATTGGCGGCAGGGCAGCCGACGCGTTGGCGCCCTACTTGCGGGAGACTCATCCCGACCCGGTTTCTTCCTCGCGCAAGCTGCTGGACCACTTATAGCGCGAATACTCGAACCCGAACCAAGTCGAAGAAGCCCTTGATGCGTTCAACCGGCTTAAGCTGGCGACCTCCACCGACTTCGCCTCCTTCAAGAATGACTTCGTCAGGCTGGCTGGCGAACTGGTCGCAATAAGTCCGAGTGGAAGGCTGAATTCCGCAGCCGGCTTACCCCTACGCTGCAGACCGCAGTAGCACTTCTATACGTGGACCCTACGGTCGATTTCGACCGATTCGCCGCATTGTGTTCGAACATTGCCTTAGTCAATAAGCATGCTACGGGCCAGACGACGGAGCTACGCCGGGAACCTGTACGCGGCACGCGTGGCAGAGGTGGTAATCGCCGTGGTAATCGCCTGATAACCCCCGTGCCCGCCAAGCTGAACGCCGACGACGTCCGGCGGTTATACGACGAAGGCCGTTGCTTCGTCTGCCAGGAAAAGGGGCATCTATCGAGGGACTGCCCCAAGAGAGCCGCAAAGCCCGCCCGTACTGCCGATCCCAACCGCGAATCCCGTATTGCGTACCTATAGTCCCGATGGCATCCGACCCGGCACCTTCGCCCCCTGATTCAGTGATGGCGAGCTAGAACAGCACCCGCCACGAAGAACTTAGCGATTCGGAAAACTGAACCACCCTGGGTAAAATTGACTCCCTCCTAGGATGAAATCGACTACGCATGGAAGAGTCCGGACTTCCTCGCGAGGTATCTCGGCGGCGAGCCTTTTCTTACCTCCTGCGCCTTGTCATTCAATGGAAGTTCGTTGACTACCCGCGATGCTCTAGTCGATACGGGAGCGAATGGTTACCTCTTCGTTGATAGGAAGTTTGGCGAGCAACTAGTCAAACGGCTAGGTTGTGAGAGGTTCTCTGACTTTGAACCTCACCCTGTTGGGGGCTTTGATGGTTCCATCTCCCAGACCATCAATCTCGCCTTGAGAGCGCACCTAATGGTCCAGAATCGAACGATTGAGAACGAATGGCTGACCGTCGTCGACTCGTCACACGAAGTCATATCGGCCGGAAATGGCTCGACTTCCACGACGTATTGGCCGATTGTAGACGCCGAAGACTACTATTCCCGCCTGAGTGGGAACCTGACCCTGATTGGAAAAGAAAGATGAACGTATAGTTGGACCGGTCACCCGCGAAGCTACAGACCCGAAGGACATCGAGGACATCCGACGCCGGGAAAGACTGATGGAAGAAGAGGACCGTCGCCGCCGCGTAGGCCGAGCCGCGGTCAAGAAGCGAATCGCTGAACTAGAGGTGCAGGCGAATGCAGAACCCAGGACTCAGAAAGCACCGAAGAAAGTGACGATTTTGCCTCGGCTAGCCGAACCCTTGAAGTCCCGACTAGCCGCGCCGCAAGACGAGGGCGCGCCAAGATGGAACGGAATCTTCAGGATCTTCCTCCTCCGACCAGGCAACCCGAGGAAGCAGAACCCCGGAAGCCGGCAACGACGGTTGATCTATTGAAGCAGGGCGTTGATGCCCAGGGGCCCTACATCCTACGTCGTGATGCCGTTGGCTGGTACAAGTCCCGACCCCCTAATATCGCAGTGATTAGTGCCGCTGCCTTCCAGCAAATCAGCCGAAAAAAGGGGCAACACACAGCCGCAACGGGCATTACTACACTCCACGAAATCGACAGGATCCTAGAGCTGAAAACGACCCTGGGGAGCGAGGATGAGCGATTACGTCGACAGGCACTCGAACAGGTGCCCGCTTGCTACCACGACTTCCTCGACGTATTCAGCAAGGCCGAATCCGATATGCTGCCCCCATTCCGATCGAATGTAGACCACAAGATCGAACTTCTGCCGGATCGGACCCGGGAGACCTTGGCTATACCGGCTTGTGGAGGCTCTCTGCCGAAGAGCTAGAAGCGGCCCGGAAATACATCACCGAGAACCTACAGAAGGGCTTCATCGAGCCGAGCAACGCACCGTGGCGGCCCCGATCCTGTTTGCCGTCAAGGGCGATGGAAGCCTTCGTTTCTGTGTCGACTACCGCAAGCTGAATGCGATGACCAAGAAAGATCAGTACCCACTACCTCTGATTGACGAGACCCTGGCCCGAATTGCCCAAGCGAAGATCTTTACGAAGATTGATATCCGGCAAGCCTTTCACCGGATTCGAATTAGCCCTGAATGCGAGGACTTGACGACCTTTCGAACGCGGTATAGCGCGTACAAGTTCAAAGTGATGCCCTTCGGCCTGACCAACGGACCTGCAACCTTCTAGCGGTTCATTAACAATACACTGATGGGCTACCTCGACGACTTCTATAGCGCCTATATTGACGATATCCTGATCTTCTCGGCCACGCAAGAGGAGCACGAGATCCACGTTCGCCGCGTCTTGGAACGCCTACGCGAGGCTGGGTTGCAGGCCGACTTGAAGAAGTGCGAGTTCCACGTTATAGAGACCAAGTTCCTCGGGTTCATCGTCGGGACTAAGGGCATTGCTCCCGACCCCTAGAAGCTAGAAGCGGTCCGCGATTGGGAGGTCCCAACTACCGTCAAGCAGGTGCAATCCTTCCTTGGCTTCTGCAACTTCTATCGCCGTTTCGTCCGCGAGTATAGGCGTATCGCCCGTCCCCTGACCAACTTGACTAAGAAGGACGCATCATTCGTTTGGACGCAAGATTGCTAATGCGCGTTCGAGGAGCTGAAGAAGCGCCTCCTCGCCGGACTAGTCCTAGCCCACTTTCAGTATGGCCGGCCAACCCGCGTTGAAACCGATGCTTCGCAAGGTGTGGTTGCAGGGGTGCTATCCCAGAAGCAGGACGACGGCTAGTGGCACCCCGTGGCCTACTTCTCCGAGACGATGCAAGGCGCCGAGCTCAACTACTATATCCACGACAAGGAGCTCCTAGCCGTGGTTCGGGCCTTGCAGTGTTGGAGGGCCGAACTAATTGGTCTGTAGAGCGAAGAGCCTTTCCTGATCGTTTCCGACCATGAAGCATTGAAGTACTTTAGTACGAAGCGGCTATTGAACATCCGCCAGGCAGGATGGGCCGAGCTGCTCTCGCAGTACAACTTCCACATCACGTACCGGCCAGGAAGTGAGAACGCCGCCGCCGACGCCCTCTCCCGGAAGACGGAAGACGCCGCCATATAGAAGGCCAAACGCGAAGCGTACCGCACGATGCAGATTTTCGCCCCGGTACGGGCCGGGGGCTAGGCCATATAGGAGCCGACAGCCGCGACGATCATGGCCCTCGACGAAGGCATTGCCCACCGCCGGGCTCTGGTTTCCAACTAGTTGACGATCTCTTAGAGGCCAACCGTACGGCGCCCGAGTTAGACGAATGGCGCGATCAAGCACGCGCGGGCCACCCCGAGTTCTCCCTCCTAGGCGACCGGCTACTCCTGCTAGCGGTAGACTAGTCGTACCCGCGGTCGGGTACTTGAGGACCCGGGTCATCCAGGAGGCATATAGCCGACTAGTTACGGCGCACCCCGGCCGGAGCAAGACCAAGAAGCTAGTAGCCGCCCGGTACTGGTGGCCGAGGATGAGCGGCGATATCGGGATCTTCGTCGACAACTATATGCTATGCCGATCATCGAAGCACCTGCGCGACAAGACCCCGGGGCTGTTATAGCCGATCCCGCCGCCGCAACGGGCCTGGCAATGCTTGGTCATGGATTTCAACGAACTGCCGCTAGACCGCTATGGTTATGACAACGCGTTGGTTATAATCGATCGACTGACGAAGGCATCGTGGACCGTTCCGTGCAAGAGAAGCGCTACCGCCCGCGACGTAGCGAAGATGTACTACGAGGGCCTATACCGAGTATACGGCTTACCAAAGGAGATCATCAGCGACCGGGGACCGCAATTCCGAGCCGAATTTACCGACGAGCTATCCCGGATCCTCGGGATTGAATGGAAGCTGGCAACGGCAGGGCACTCCCAGACCGCTAGGCAAGTCGAGAACCTCAACCAGTATATCAACCAGCGGCTGAGGCCGTTCGTCAGCCACTTTCAAGACAACTGGTCTCGCGCGATCCTAGCCCTCGACGCCGTCCAGATGGGCCTTCCGCATGACAGTACTGGATTACAGCCGCACGAGGTCTTATTCGGCTTCCCAATGCCGATGCCGTTTGACTGGGAATCCCGAACGCAGGATTTCGACGACCCTCGGGAGCAACTGAACCGCGAATCGGCGCAAGAGGCGGCCCGCCGGATCCAAGGCTACGTCGACTACGCCCGACAGATGATCACGAAGGCCTAGGAGGAACAGGCGGCGCAAGCAAATCGACACCGCCGCGAGCCAGATTTCGACGTCGGCGACCACGTAATTATCGTCAAGCAGTCCCCCGAACTAACTAGCCGCCCGAGCGACAAGCTTTCCTTCCCCGTTACGCAGCAACACTATAGGATCCTCGAGAAGACTGCTACCGGGGCCTACCGGCTCGAGCTCCCAGAATCCTGGCGCGGATCGACCGAATTCATAGCCGACCGGCTACGGCGGTACCCGAACAACCCGTTGCCGGGGCAAGCTGCCGAGAATCCGCCCGGCGAAGATGTGGCGGGCCAAGAGGAATGGGAGGTCGAAAGGATCCTGGCCAGCCGGACCCATTACGGCAAGCTTCAGTACCGAGCCTAGTGGCGTGGCTGGACCCAGACCCGGCTTGGTATCTAGCGTCGGACTTCCGGAACGCGCCGGCGGCCCTGAAGCGATTCCACGATGACTACCCGGACCAGGCTGGGCCCCCGATGCGGCTCAACGAGTGGTTGCTGGCCGCGGCCGAGGACCGGTACGCAGAACCTCACCCGGATGACGACAGGCCAGTGGCCGGGGGCCGGCGCCTACGGCGCTCGCAACGGAAGAAATGAGGCCCCGAAACGATGATCGTGTAGTCGGCTCGGCAATACGGCTTGGAGCGCTGTTTCGACCTTTGTGGCCGGAAAAGCTCGAGGCGAGCTTTTTTGGAGGGGGGGGTTGTGACGGAGGGCGCACCTAAGGCGCACCCAAGGCGCACCCAGGGTTGGGGTTATAGGTGCGCTTCCGCACTGGGAATAGCTTCCTGGCAGGGGGTTCCCCCTTTTCCCACGCATCGCGTGGCCTGTATTCCTACCTTTCCCTCTCTCCTCCTCAGCTTTCGATTAGCAGAATTGAGTAGTATTAGCAGCGCCTTCGAGCCTCGCCCATATATTGCTCGTCTCTCACAGAGAAGAATATATAGGGTAGCTTTATAGGGGCTGGTCTAGTGCTATACGATCTAGAGAGAGTGCTTTCCAAGTTGGATATCAAGCTTCGTACGCCAATACCTCTAAACTTATAGGCCGGCACTCTACAACCTTAGGTCTTCTAGACACTATACAACGCCCGAGAAGCCGACGTATAGTCAACGCTCATCAAGACTCGCATTGCCAACTATCAAAATAGCTCCCCAACTTCAATATTGGCTGCTATAGACCAGCTTACTAAGGGTACGATAGCTATAATGTACCAGGTGGCTCTCCTTCGGTCAGAGGTCTCTTCGCTCTGCAAGGCCAATAAGGCACTAAGCAAGCGCCGGCATGCTAAGAAAATACGTATACAGCTTGGAGGGTCACTTACTATATAAGATGCAAAGGATCTACTAGATTAGAACGCCGTAGGTGGGGAGGTAGTGCAGGAAACGTAGCCGGATGGTGGTGGTTCAGGGGGGCTCGTACGAAGATTTGGTGCTTAGCATATACGGCAAGTCTAGCCACAATGCGCGCACTTGCTAGGAGGTTGCAGAATCGTCTGATTTATCTATTTCTAATGTAATTATAGTTGGTTCCTAGTATTGATACGCTATAGTCTAGGATAATTGTCGTGGGGTGGATAGAGGTGTTTCACTCGCTTATCTGTTTCACTCACTTATCTGTTTCACTCGCTTATCATGCACGTTAACACATTCGACCAATTTGCACTGGTTCGCTCGGATATCGCCTGCCTTGGCCCCCGAAACGTTGGCGGGTGGTTGGCTCACTCAGGCCCGCCAACCACAGCTGTCCGATTATCCGAAGCAGCAGCAGCACTCAGCCTCTCCAGAGAAATTCTTGGACGAGGTTAATGATCCTTCGCAATCCTTCCCGCCAACTTTCCATTCTTGTCTATTTCCACCGTATATGTATGTACACGTGTATGTATGCGAGTTTAATTCCACCGTAAATTTCTGAGGAGTAGCTAAAGAGAGGTAACATCGGAATTGGCAGGGAACAATATCCTCTAAGCTCTCAACAATGGCATTGTGAGGCGCCGGCGTACCGCCGAGTGTTATAGCGGTCAGGGCGGGCTTGTCCACCATCTCATCGAGGTCCGGATGTTTGGGTATTCGTCGGACGGCATCGTGCTCGTCAGCCCCCGCGGCGGGCGGCGCGATGGAACGATACAAGTCGTCGTCGTCCAGGTCGACATCCGAACCACTCTCCGACGAGATAGAGATAACCTCGACGGGTCGCCGAGCAGCAGTGCACCGCCGACTTCCTCGCCAGCATCCGAGTTATGCGAGGCCGTGCCGGATCCCTGGAGCTGGAGCTCTCCATGGTCCTGGAGGTCGGATCCCTCCGAGTCGAATCGCCGGTCTGGTTGGCGACGGAATCCGCGTCGAACCCTAACGCCAAGCAACCATCTCCGGAGGTTGCGGATCCTGTGAAAGGCGGCCGCCCGTGGCGCCGGCCACGTCGCCAACGACGCCATTCGGAATGAAGCCGCCTCTCGGACGTTGCCCGCGAGTAGCGGCAGGGCAAGGTCCAGTCGCCAAATTCGCCATCCCGATCCAGACCGAGCTCACATGCGCTGTTGAGCGCCCGGCGGAGAAGCGGCGCGTTGCTGGCTTCCACACATCTCTGGTTGATGCCACAGCGACCGATATTCACACGAAGCACCCACTCGCCGGGATCTAAGGCAGCCGCGTCGGCGCGGGCAGCGGGACTAGTGGCTACCAAGTCGTCTACCGTGGCATTCCAGAGCGCATTGATGACGGCGTCAGCGTCGATGCACTCCGGTACCAGGTCTTCGGTTTCGTTGTGCCTCTCTCGGCTGGACCATGTCGGCAGGAGACCCAGAAACCGCTGGTATCCGGAGGGAAGATTCAACACGACGGCAATGCTCCTGAGGCGGATCGGGCGCCCGTCGTCCCAGGCCGGGCTAGGATCCGGGGGACTATATGTGTAGCGGGAGCGCTTCCCGGTTGGGCTCGTATGCACGAGCGCTTCATTGTAACCGGCACTGCTCGTCTCCAATACCCCGCGTTTCCTAGAACCACCAACCCCCAGGCTCTACTCGGAGGACGGAAGTCGGAAGGGGCCAGGGTGACTGTCAGGCGCGCAAAAGGTCAGCCTCGAGGACATGGGCTTACTTGTTCCACGGCAGGAGCAAAGGGCCTGGAAGCAGACGTCTCGACTTACCTGCGGCTTGGCCCGCGCGGCCCGCGCGGCCCGCACAGGGAGGTGGAGCCGGGTGGCGTGCATGACCACGTTCGGAGCCGTCCGAGTCCATATTAATTGACATGGCGGCCGCGGCCGGCTGTGCTCTACCTGGGATTAATAAGCAAGACAAGCAGAGGAAATGCTCTGCTACAAAAACCGTACTGTTTGGACTCTGAATGGCGCCCGAGCAATTTCTCGCGGTACCGGACAACGGAAGGGCGGTCCAAGTCGCAGTTGTCACGGATGACAGCAAAATCTCGCCTGGTGCACGACTACGGTTGCTGACTTAGCAGACTCGGCGCATCGCTCGCCAGATGTTTTGCCGGGACGAGAACCCGTTCGCGTTCCTGGACCGGGGCCGCCTCCGTAACGACTCTAAACGGCGCCGGCGACGGAGGCCGGAAGGCGTCGCCCATTCTACTTCGTTCACACCTATCCAAGTCCTCTAGAACGCGTCCCGCGTATTCGCGATAGGATATATCTTCGGCGCTAGGATCCCGTCCCCTATTGTTTGGGGGGGAGATGCAAACTAACTATATCCCGAACCCCTCGAGCTCGGTGCTAGGCTAGCTCGCTAGCTCGCTTGCTCGCTTATACCATCGTCGTAGCCTCTCTCCTCCCTCCTCCCTCCTCCTTCCCCCTCTATACCCCTAAATCTCGTTCCTCTCTACTTTCTTATTATTCTTCCTACTCCTAATTATATATATATATATATATTCGTACCCCGATGCGCCTTTTGGGCTTGACGGTCCAGCTATTTAGCTTGATATATAGGAAAACCATGCCGTTGCCGGCCGGGTGAAAAACCTATATCTCCCTAGAGGGCCTTCGAGTTAGACTTCGTCGTACTACAGTAAAAGAGAGGTTGGGTTACACCACCCCTCTGCATGCCTCCCTCTACCTAGCCATCCTGGCTAGGCCCTACAACCCTCTAAGGCAAAGAGAGCTTCAACTGCTTAGGATCCCTCGCTGCCTGCTCCTAAGCGGCTACCATCGAGGGAACCCTCCCCCGAGGCCGCTTTCTCCTTACTTCCTGGAAACCCTCCTCCTCCTCCCTGGCCCCCTAGGCCCGCTAGGCCCCCTGCTCCCCTAGGCTCCTGCCCCCCCAGGCCCCCTAGGCGAATAGGAAGGTCGTTTGCCTAGCCTATTGCTATTGCTACTACTGCTGTATTTCGAAGGTCCTCGGCCGAAACTGGTAGGCTTCTTTAGCCTTTGCCCAGGCCCGTACCGCCTCCGGGCACCACCGAACCTAGGCTGGATGCCGTCCTCCGTAGGCCGCGTAGCGGAGAGGTACGCTGCCGGCTCCTTCTAGTTATAGGTAGGGCATTGAGCCTCTCCTGCCCTCCCCCCTTCTCTATAGGCCCCCGTCCTATACCGGGGGCAAAGAGGGGACTTCCTATAGAACCTTTGGGTATACCCCTATTCCCAATACTTATAGCATTAGGTCGGCTAAAGGGCTCCCTAGTACGGCTCGTAGTGGAACAGCTAAGCCCGCTAGATCACCCCTTCCTCGTAGGCCTTCTTTACCTCCTCCTAGCTAGTCAAGGTGACTAGAACCGTTGCCCTCATAATACCTTCCAAGGTTGGGATCCGGAATTTGGCCCTTTCCGCCGACTAAAGGGCAAGCTCCTACCGGAATTCTTCTTCTATAACCCCGGATAGCTCCTTCTTTAAGACTCCCTTGATTAGGACTGCGTAGGTCCTCTTCGCCTCCCTCGCGGCCTCGCCGAAGGCCTTCTTATCCACTCTAGTTTTCCATATACCACTCCTTTACCTTCGAATCCTCGAAGGTAACGATGATATCCCCGCTTAGGAGCTTCCAGCTACAACTGCCCCCTTCTTCCCCGAGCAGCTATTTACTACTTGAACGATATCCTAGGGGCTGCTAGATATAAGGCTAGGTTCGACCGAGCCTCTAACTAAGCTCTCCCTAGCTAAGCGGCCTAGTATAACCTTCCTTGGTACCTTAGGAGCCTCCCCTACTCCTGCTACTATAATGGCCGCCTAGGTACGGCCCTAGCGTTGCCTAGCCTCCTTAGCCTTCTCAGCCTTCTCAACTCCCTTCCTTAGTTCGGCTACCTCCTTTCGAACCTCCGCAACCTCTTGCCAACTCCACCTATCACGACCTCGCAAGCCCTCTTGACCTCCTCTACTATAACCTTCTTCAAGGCTAGCGAGCCAGGCTCCTTCTCTACCCCCTCGCCTCCTTCTACCCTCTCCTTAAGCGCTTGGACCTCCTCTTTTAGTCTTCGAATCTCCTTTTCCGCCTAGAGAGACCTTTTTATAGTTCGAAAGTAACTATATATACGATTTCTCCTTCACCTTATCTCCCTCTACGAGGCTTAAAATAAGCCCGTATAAGGACTTAGTTGTCTCGTCTCCTATAAAAGGCTCGTCGTCCTCGGAGGCCATCGATTCATCTTCGCTGCCCCTAGCTATTATAGCTAGTGGAGTAGCTAGTATATAGCTAGTAGGTAGCTCGTACATAGGTGAGGGATTTTCGGGCGCGGCGGTTATAGTCGGCGCCTGCTATAGGGAGGCCCTGCGCGGCCACGCAAAGGCTCTGGCGCAGGCGAGGCTAGTACCACTTGTAACGGTCTCAGAAGTGTATTTCAACTAAGCTGATGACGACTCTACGAGTACATCCAATCTTAGAGAAAAGAAGAAGAAGAAGAAGAAAGAAAGGGAACGAGGAAGAGGGGGAAGGATATAGCAAAGTAGGTGACGTAGCCTCTGCCTGACTAGAGGAAGGCAACAACCCGAAAGAGGCAGGCACGATAGGGGTCGCTACTAGCGATATTAGTATTGACGTTTAGGGGCAGGGGCACGTACGAGGGTTAGGGGTTGGCTAAGGGTGGCCGAGGCCTGCCTAGGGCTTAGCCCATTATATTACCCCCCTCCCCTCCCGGGAGAAGCATCGCTTTCTATAATCTTTCTATAGGTAGCCTCAAACTAGTCCAATACTTCTATTTCCAGGAAGGCGCTTAAAGGTTCCTATATAGGTTGTACGTAGCCTACCTACTTGACTTGTACTCTAGTTCCGGCTCTTATTGTCTTAGCTTAGAGGATTTCTTCGACTTGCCATTCCTTCTCGCTATCTAGGCTATCTTCTAGTATAATTGCTAGAGGTTAGGTGTCATCCTGCCTCTATAATAGTAGTAGGTCATCGCTAGCTCTCTTCAACTATATAACGTAGAAGACATTGTAAATGCCTGGCGGTATATCTAGGTAGTAGGCATAGGAGCTGATTAGTTCTATAATTATATATTTAGCGTTAAGCTAGTCGAGCTTCTTCGAAGGCTAGCTAGTCTTGACATTCCTTAGGCGGAGCTAGACCTTATCTCCTATATAGAACTATTCAGCTACTTGCTAGTCTTAGTTTATATACTCTTCCTACCGCTCCTATATAGCAGCTATTATAGCTTGTACTACTTCTATTGTATGACGAACGGTCTGTCCCTACGTCTAAGAGGGACTCCTGAAGGTATGTCTAGGGTCGGGATGACTATTCGGTAGAGCCAAAAGGTCTATAACAGAAAGTATAATCGATGCAACTATCTTAATAGTACTAGTATATAAAGACTGTGATTGCTTACTAGAGAGCTCCTAGAGCCCTCTAGAACGAGTGACTATATACTAGCTACATTATATACTCTCGAGTGCTCTCGAGAGCTCCCTAGAGCTTCACTCTTAAGTGCTCTCGAGAGCTCCCTAGAGCTCTTCCTAATTGGCCTAATCCTAGGAGCTCTCTTCTCAGAGCTCCTTAGAGCAGCTCCTGATTGGCTCCTAATAATTAGCTTGGGTACGCCTTACGCCACCTATAGGTTGTCCTACTTATAACGCTCCTATTAGCCTATTTTATAATACGATGCCCCCTCTCTAAGGTCGACGTCCTAGCGACTATACTCCTTCTATATCCTGAAATAGCGCTAATAGCCTGCCTTCTAACTTATAGGAAATCCTCCTTTCCTATCCTACTATTCTTATTCGTTATAGCTAACTATATACGAAAGAGAAGAGTTCAAGCTAGGTCGAGTACCTAACGTCGATTCTATCTTACTAACCTAACCTCTTCGGGCTTCCTAATGCCTAAGTATTCGTACTACTACGAGTATAGGCTCGACTACTAGGTATCTGGTATATCTAAATACTATAATTATTATAACCGTATAACTATCCTTCTTGCAATATTAGGGTATCGATCCTAGAATATATAAGTTTTTCCCTTCCCCGGCCTAGCTCTACTTTTCTAATGACTTTAGTTCGTTCCTTTATTTCCGAGAAGGATAGGCTTAATTAGGAAGAGGAAGAAACCTTAGTAAAGCTTCTCCGTCTTCGTAAATAGAAGCGTACCCTCGAAGAACGAGTAAAGAAAGTGGTATCTTAGGAGCTACGGGATATCTTAGAGCTAGAGCGGGAGGAGGCGCTAGCTGCTTCGCCTATAAGCCCTTTAGTTACCTCTACCCCTTTAGACCCCTATATCAGGTTCGACTAGCTAGCTAATCCCTCTATAGATTTGAACGTTATTAGGGGAGGTCCTTCGTTCCTAGCCTCCTAGGGTTCTAGCGGTAGAAGTCCTCTAATTTCTTAGGGTAGTAGAGGTTCTTGATAGGTTCCTATAAGTTGTCTTCGTACCTAAAGTCTAGCTATTTGACAAGGTATTCGAATCGTCTATTATTAAGTTGTAAATCGAGAATTTCTTCAACGTCCTATTCTTCTTCTTTGTCTTTAGCCTCGATATCGGTCTCGAGCTATATATCCTTAGGTGCTAGTTCTAAAAGTGAAATATAAAAGACGTTTATCTATAACCTTATTATTACTAGTAAGGATAGTCGATAGTTAATATTTCCGACCTTTTCCTTAATCTTAAATAGTCCAATGTTTTTGAAGTCGAGTTTCTTCGATAGTCGCTTTGTCTATAGATTCTATAAGATAAGGTAGACTTTGTCTCCCCTCTCTAGGCGAATCCTTCGAGCTAATTCTTATTATAGTACCGCTTTATCTAGTCCCTAACGAACTCGAGTTCCTACTTTAGCCTATTATATAGAGTATATATTTGCTCTACCTTAACTATTGCCCTAGGTACTATAACTTCTAGTCCCTAGTATAAGTCTACTTATAACCAAAGTTTATAAAGAATGGTATAACTTTTATAGTCTTAGATAGTAGTATTATACGCGAGTTAGGCGACTAGTAATAGATCGACCTAATCGTCTTATTCGAAATTAATATAATACTATAGGTATTGTTCGATAATCTAGTTTATCTATTCCGTTTATCTATCTATCTAAGGGTAGTAGGCTGACGAAGGCTTAGTCTTAACTCTAAGCTTTATCATTAGAGCCTTCTAAAATTTTGAAATAAACTTGGTATCTCGATCTATAATCTACTCCTCTAGCTATCTATAGACTAAGGAAACATTCCTATAGATTACATCTATAAGTTACTCTACCGTCTAGGTCTCTTTATATAGGAGGAATATATCTACTTAGTAAGTCGATCTACTACTATAAAGATATTGTCGTACTTCACTCCTATTATTATATCTTCTAAGACTAGTAGCTTTATAATGAAGTCCATTATAACTAAATTCTATAGTCGTTCTACAACTAGCAATAGTTATAAAAGGCTATAAGGTTTGTAATAAGGCCTTTACCTTCTTGCAAATATAGTATTTGCCAATAACTTCTACTATAACTTTTAGAAGTTTAGGAAAGTTGTAATATTGCCTAACCTTTACAATAGTCTTTGCAATGCCTAGGTGTCCTCCGAGTTTCGACTTGTAGATTTCTTTAACAAGGAAGTTATATTGTAATATATCGATATAGGCCTTGCCTTTATACTAAAGAGTATTCCCTTATTAGTAGACTCCCTATTTCCTAAGATAGTAGCAATTCTATTCCTATTCCTCGATCTAATTTAGGGTATCTAGCGTCTATTGCTATCCCTCATCCTAACATTCTTCCCTAAAGATAGCGCAATACTCTAAGATCTATTATAGAGGGTATATATCAGGCTCTATCCTCTATTACTAAGACGTAGTAACTTATAGTTGTTAGTTAGTTAGGATTTATACCTCAACGAACTGTCAGCTATTGTCTAAATAATAATAGTACTATTTTAGTAATTCTATCGAAGTGATCTACCTCCTACTTAAGGCGTCTATATATATTTTCTAAGCCTTTCTTATAGCGGATCGTAAAGTTGAACTAGATAAGAAGTTTGACTAGCAGATATATTGTCTACTTACTAGTTCCTTATAGTCGCGAAGTATATTAGGTTCTTATAGTCTATATAGACCTACTTTATATTATACTAAGATATAGTCTCTATTCTCTAATATTTCGATAATAGCGAGTAGCTCCTTATTATATATTAGATAGTTCTTCTAAGGTCCTTAGAGTTTCCTAGAGAAGAATATAATAGGTATAGCTTACTATTCTCGTCTCTCTAACTAAGTTATACTCAATTATAAAGTCTAAAGCATCTAATTCGACCTCGAACTACTTCTATAGGTCTAGCAATATAAGTATAGGTTCTATAGTAACTACTTTATAGATAGTCCTAAAAACTTACTTATATTCTACTTACTATTTAAAGACTATATCCTTCTTATAAGTTCTATAAGGGGTCTTACAATATCGCTAAAGTTCCTAATAAATATCCTAATAAAGTTGACGAATCTAAGGAACCCTCTTACTTCTATAGTACTTATTATATAGGCTAGTCCTTAACTACCTTGATTTTCTCTAGTTCGATCCGAATCTCTCTAGCAAGATCTGAATCCTAGGAATACTATCTTCCTAATATAGAACTCGCTCTTCCTTTATTGACTAAGAGCTTATATTTATAGAGTACGTCGAGCATTCCTTAATATATTTCTTATATTCCTCGAGTATCTTAGAGTAGATAAGAATATTATCTAGGTAATAGACTATAAATCTATTAACAATTCTGAATTATATAATCTATAATAGCTTGAATGTCGCTAGTATATTTATTAGTCCAAATAGTATAACTAGGTATTTAAAGTATCTATAAGGTATTAGAATACTATCTTCTACTTATTACCCTCCTTAATACGAATATAGGTATATAGTTAGTAGATCAAGATATAAAGTATTACTCCTACTAGCTAATCCTATAAGTATAAAATTAGGGTAGGGGTACCAATTCTTACATTTGCTTATTCAGCTATTAGTAGTCTATATATATCTAGAGCTCCCGTTCTTTTTAGGAACAAATAGGACTAGGTATCCTACTAGTAATGTCGATAGTCTAATATACCCTATCTTAAGGTTCTTCTCAAGATATCTCCTTAACTTAGTATCTTGTTTCTCGTTATATAATATACCTTGAAAAACTTCAACTAGGCTCCTTCCTTGAGCTTGATCTCGTAATCCTAAGGTCCTATAGTCTAGTAGCCTTTAAGATGCTTTACTTCGAATGCTAGGTACCCCTTATAGTTGTCTAGGATCCTGCCATTTCTATATTCTTTATCGTACCTTTATAGTATATAAACTTATTAATGCCTAACTCTATACTCGCCGCTTCGAGTTCTATAAGCAGCTTTCAATATAAGCTATCCCTACTCATCGACTAAGATTATAGCTACTTCTTACTTTGCCTATATCTTCTTCTATCGTTTTGTATAACGTTCTTAACCCTAGTGACTACCGCCTCTTCCTAAGTCTATAGGATCTTTCCTATCCTCGATTATCTTTATAGTAGATCTATAAATAATATTCTCTTTAGTGTTCCACTTCGTTGCGATCCTTCGTCTACGCTTCCTATCGGATTAGTCGGATCTCCTCTTTTCTCGAGGTCGTAGATGGCTATCTCCCTTCTAATCGATATCTAGGTCGTAATCCCTATACTATAGGCGTCTAAGGATTATATCCTTATCTAGCCCTATATCTATAATGTTAAATACTACTTAGGTAGTTTTGCTTTCTACCTCGATATCGAGTAGTTCCATCTCTCGTTATACCTATTTATTGGAAATAGTCCCTTAACAATATATAACTCTCCTTCCTTGATTCTCTAAGGAATCCTAAGCCTATTAACGAATGTTGGTAAGATAAGGTCGAGTCGTGACCCTCTATTTACCAATGCTAGTGCCTAGAATCTGTTCTAGCGTACTATAACCTAAATTCTTTCGTTAGGTTTATTGTCCTAGTTCTAAATCGTAGCAACCTCTTATAGGCTTACTAGGAGATTATAGAAAGCCTTCTATCTATACTAACTCTTCTAGCGTTATATAGCTTTCCTAAGATATTTTAATCTCTACTAGGCCTCTTAGAGGCCCTTAAGCCGTTTCCTAATGCTCCTAGTAAATTAAGGCGTCCCTATCTATATCTTGGCTTATAGCATCAAGTATTCGATTCTCCTAGAGCTATTCCTTGCGCTTGACTTCTTATTTAAGGTCGATAGTCTCCCTTTTCCGCTTATAGTATAGGCGATTCTATTCCCCCTTCCTTATACCTAGTAGAAGCCCTTAAGATCCTCGATCTTATACTAAGTATACTAATAGCAGTCCTAGCTTAGGAATCGCTATAGTCTTGCTTAATAGTCCTATATTGCCTATATAGTTCTAGCTATAATCTCTTTAGTACTATATAAAGTATACGTAGTCTTCTATAGAAGTTCTAGAGGCTTCCTGATCCTCCTTTACTATAATCGAACGCCTAGGTAATAGCCTCTAGTTGACTATTAATTCTAGTATCGAACTAGCTAGTAGTTATAGTCGTACTTCTTCTTAAAGTGTAATATATCTATCTATAATATACTAGAACTATAGAATCCTGATAATTCGGGTTCTAAGGATAAATCTAAAGGGTATCTCCTTTAATAATAGGGACTTCTAATTCGAAGCCATCCTATAAACTTCTATCGTATAGCTTCCTATTGAGCTAATGTTATATACTACTACTAGTACTACCGCTATATAGGGATTTATCGTCCTTCCTTTTATATAGCTACTTCGCCTTCCTGAATCCTATTAGGTTACGATATAAGCTTTAGGGATCTAGTTCTTTCCTATAAGTAGTAGTCTTCCTACTTCCTAGTCTAAAGGTCTATTGCTGAAAGGATTTCGTTATAGAGCTCTTTAAAATGCTCCTCTATCGTAACTACGCTTTAAGTTCGATACCTAGCTTGAAGGTACTCAACCTTGCCTTAAGTATATAGCTGGTTCTTAATATATCGTCTAGCTATATATCGCTAATATCGCTATTGGTTTACTTAGTATTATAGTCGTTATTGACTTCTAGATTATCTTATTAAGCTAATGTTCCTAGATCGCTAATAGTAGTCCTAACCCTAGCAACGTATATATACTACTATACCCTAGCGATGACTTCTTCTCGAAAAGCTTATATCGCTATAGTAGTGTCTTCTCCCTTGGAGTTGACTTCTATAGTATCGCCAAGTCTACTATCAAAAGTATATTCGTACATAACTAACCTCAACCACCTTAATATATTTGTCGATAACGGCGGTCTCTTAGCCTAGATAGGCTTCTAATCCTTTTTTAGGGATCGGCATTCCTACTTAAAGTGTCCCTTTTCTTACTATAGTTGAAGTAAGTGACTTAGACTTATCCTTCCTCTTGCTTCTACCCTACTTCTAGGTAGCGTCTATATCCAATACCCAAGTATATACTATATAGTGCTACTATACTAACGCTTCCGTCCGACGTTCGCCCTAGTACTAGCCTAGGCTACCGTTCCTACCTTTATACTATACTTATACTAGTATAGGCATCGTCGATCCTGATTGCTATAGCAATATACTTCAAGTGAGTCCGGCCTATTAACCTTATATAGCTCGTCCTTAACCTCTTCCTTAAGACCGTTATAGAACAACTATAAAGGCCCTCCTCGTTGATCTTAGTACGAAGCGAGTCCTGCTGAACTAAGTAGCGTAGTTCGTAGCCGACTTGTCTATCGAAGTTATACGAGTCGTTCCTATACGTAGAGCTTCTCGTCTATATCTCTAAACCTTGAGAGTTCCTCCTCAAACCTATCGAGTTGCTAAAGACCTGCTAAGTGAATTCGTCCTAGTCGTCCTCATCCTAGTTCTTTAGATAGTCGTTGAGAGTTGGTTCGAACCACTTAAGTGCTCTTCCCTCTAAGCGAAGGCTACGAAGCCGACCTTCTAAGCCTTATTAGCAAACGCTTAGGGTAGTACAAGAAGTAGGCTTTATTAAGACAAGCTATCTAGTAAGTTCGTCCTTACTACCTCCGTACTTGCTAGAGCCTCGAGTTTAGCCTTAATAGTAGTGCCCTGCCTAGAGCCGAGCATTCTTAGCCTCGAGCTAAGCAATACGCTCTTAGATAGGCCTAAGCATCTACTAAACTTGGGTTGCTATTAGAGTAATGACGTTCGGAGTCGAAGGAGTAGGCGTATTCAGTGTATTAGGAGCTATAATAGCAATTATACCTTTAGTTAAGTCCGTGATAGACAAAAGGTAGAGTAAGCAACGTATAACGAATAGTCTATCCCTATATCTAAGAGGGACTCCTAAAGGTATGTCTAGGGTCGGGATAACTATTTAGTAGAGCTAAAAGGTCTATAATAGAAAGTTAATCGATGCAACTATCTTAATAGTACTAGTTATAAAGACTATAATTGCTTACTAGAGCTCCTAGAGCCCTCTAGAACGAGTGACTATATACTAGCTATATTATACTCTCGAGTGCTCTCGAGAGCTCCCTAGAGCTTCCTGCTCTTAAGTGCTCTCGAGAGCTCCCTAGAGCTCTTCCTAATTGGCCTAATCCTAGGAGCTCTCTTATACTCTCGAGAGCTCCTTAGAGCAGCTCCTGATTAGCTCCTAATAATTAGCTCGGGTACGCCCTGCGCCATCCGTGGGTTGTCCTACTCACAACGCTCCTATTGGCCTATTTTGTGACATATTGCCTCTTTAAGCTTAGTAACGAAAGCTTCTCTATAGGCTACTAAGGGACCTTCTAGTAATCATAGTTCTTCCCGCCCTCTAGATAGGTCAAGAAGATCTATATTGTAAGCTATACATTAGGAAAAAGGGGCTAATTCCTATCGATGTTAGTTTTGGTTGTTAATAGCTAATATTGCTATAGGCAATAGGTCTGCCTAGTTATTTGCTAGTATATTATATAGCAGCAAAGGTAATGCTCTAGTACCTAGTTAGCTCGTTCTATTACGCTATTAGTTTCTAGTAAAGGCTATTGACCAAGCTAGGTAATCTTAAGGAGCTTGCAAATCCGTTTCTATATAAAACTAATAAACTAAGGGCCTCAATCTAAGACATCGCTAAAGGGAGACTATAATATTAAATCAGGCATTTAAGTAGCTGTCCGGCTACTACTTTAGTCATTGTCGATGCTAATACCTTGAATATTATACTCTTCGATAGGCGGTTAGTAACGACTATAATCGTATCCGTCTAGTTAGGCTAGATAGGGGTAATCTAGTAATAAAATCTATCGAAATCTCATTCTAAATTCATTCAGGGATAGGTAGTAGCCTTAATAAGCCTCTTCGCTTCTCTCTCTATATCGCTATCCTTCTATAAACGTCGTAGTTCTAGAGGAACTTTTAGATATCTTGGCTAAGGCTAGGCTAAGTAAAGTTACAGGCAATTAATAGTTTAGTAAGGTCTCTACTAGGTAATTAGAGAGAGCCGAGTCGTATATCTCTTAGATAATTCGAGTACGTAGTAGTTCAGAGAATAGGACCTAAATCCGTCCCCTCTAATAGAGTCGTTTTCCTTCGTTGATCGAATACTTGAAATCGAGATAGGTAGTCTCTACTATAAAGGTAATTGTCTTTCGCCCTCTCTAACTATCTAGCGAATTAGCTAGTACTAGTTATTTGCTTCTAGTCCTTAGTTCTAAAGGTCCTTAAGTAGGCCTTTAGCGAATAGGTTCTCTAGTAGGTCTAACTTATTAGCATTATTATTACCCTCTCTATCCTAGTCCTGCCTTTATAAATCCTATATTGACTTTCGTATCTAGCTAACTAGAGGGGGACTCTAATTCTCCTATAGCTGCTATATTTAGGAGGGTCTTAATCTAGGCTCGATATATAGAGATACGGCCTCTCTAAGCTTTTAGCAACTAGAAGTAGCGCCCTATAGGCGCTTGTCAAATCTATTAGCCGTATATCCTATTCTCTCCTCGAAAGAGCGTCTAGAACTACCGCTTCCTTACTAGGCTAATACCTTAGCCTAAAGTTATAATAGACGAGGATTTCTATCTAATAGACCTCTCTCGCTTAACTACTACTTCTTCTAAAAGTACTTAAGGTTCTTATAGTCCGTCTAGATCTCGAAGGAGGATATACTTCGTAGTTCTATATCCCTATTGTTCAAGGCATGTACGACGGCTAGGAGCTCCTTATGTATATCGGTAGTTTACTCTACCGCGTTATTCTTCTTTAGAAGAAGGCTACTAGTCAAGATTCCTTCGTCGTCGTATTAAGAAAGTGCTCCTCTAATTATATATCCTAAGGAGTCTATTTCGACTACTATCTTCTAGTTAGGGTCCTACTAGGCTAAGATAGGGGTATTAATAAAGAGGGTCTTAAGTTGCTTAAAGGCTTCCTTATACTAAGGTGATATAGACGAAGGGAACTCCTTTCTTAGTAAGGGTAGTTAAGGGTATTGCTACTATTAAGAAGTTCGGGATAAACTCTTAGTAGTAGTTCGAATCTAATAAACCTATAAACTCCCTTAATAGATTTAGGATACTCTACTATTTAATCGCCTCAATTTTTTCTAGATTAATAGATCCCCTTCCTAGCTTCGACGATAACCCTAGATACTTGACGCTCTTCGCCTCGAAGTTATATTTGTCGATATCAACCTAGAGACCCCTCTTAGAGTTTCTTTATAACTATTTTAACTTTCCTCCTATAGTTAGAGCAAGAACTATTAGAGTAGATAATAATATCGTCTATATATACTAAGTAGAACTCGTCGAGGTACTCCTATAATATCTTATTAATATAGCGCTAGAAGGTAGCTAGCGCTAGTTAGGCTAAAGGGGGTAACAGCTATTTATAAAGCCTATATCTTATATAGAAGGCTATCTTCTACTTATCTCCCTCCTTGATCTAGATCTTATAAAATATAGCAATTAATCTAGCTTTGTAAGCTACTTCGCCTTCGATAGAGACCTAAGAGTCTTATTAATTAAGGAAGTAGATATTAGTCCTTATATATAATGCGTTCAACCTATAGTAATCGATATAGAAGCGTAGTCCACCTCTAGGCTTCCTAAAAATAAAATAGGGGCTAAGGCAATAAGCTACTTACCCTAGATAAAGTTCTTATTAAGAAGTTCTATAAGGGTTTTCTATAGGACGATATAATTCCTCTCTCGATATCCTATAAAGTAGCCCCTAAAGTAGGAGCTTTTCTTATCTATTCTTATCCTTTTCTAAGGAATTTTATAGTCTACCTAGTTAGTAGGGTAGTACAGCTAGTCTATAGCATTTTAGTTAAAGAGGGAAGGAATTTATAGTATATATAGCAGCTTCTATCTAGGGTCTCTATACTTCTTTAGTACTAGGGCTTTCTCGATATCTACTAGGCTAGCTGCAAATATCCTAATAGGCTCCTTCTAGTTAGGGCAGGTTCTCTAGGTTCTTCTAGCTCTTTTATAAGAGCTCTAAATATATTTACCGATTATTAGGAGACTAATAGGGTAGCTCCCTCCTTTAGCTCCTTTCCTTAATTACTAGCCCAAGGTCCTAATCTTTAATTCCTTTAAGAGAGGGAAATAGTTATATCCTTAGCGTCTAGCTATAGTCCCTAAGAATAATATCGTCCTTCTAGTCTAGGATAATATAAAGAAGATATAGTTGTTTTTATACCTATCGATATTAGTATCTATATAGGCTAATATCGAATAAGGCCTTTAACTATCACGTTGACTTTATAACGGGCTGAGCCCTATGGTGGCCTCGGCAACCCTCGGCCAACCCTAACCCTCATTGGGCACCCCTGCCCCTGAATGTCAACACCAACATTGTAGGCAGCGACCCTCATCGTGCCTACCTCTTTCGGGTTGTTGCCTTCCTCTAGTCAGGCAGAGGCCACGTCACCTACTTTTGCTACGTCCTTCTTCCTCTTCCTCGTTCTCTTCCTCTTCTTCCTCTTCTCCTCTTCCCTTTTCTTTTCTTCAAGATTGGATATACTCGTAGAGTCGTCATTAGATAGTTGAAATATACTCCTAAGACCGTCACATTACATCTAATCTTCCTCTTTTCGCAAGAATAGAGTATTTACTAGGACTAGTAGGTCCAAATCGCGTCGCCGTCTATAGGAAACTCTAGACGCGGCTATCACGAAGCAAGTCCGAGTCGTCAACTAGGCGACAAGGCACTATCGGTTCTACAAGACATCGGCATTTATTTATTTAAGCGAGGAGCAATATCTCGGCGCTTGCAACCAAGTAAGCTACGACGTCGCCCGTAAGATACTAGCTTCAGAGCTAGTTAAGCCGTACGTCGGATAGCAAGATACTGGCCTACGGATTAGTTAAGCTGATATAGGGACTCCTATCCTCTGCAATTAGATAGTCGAGAATTACGAGGCTCGCGTTATTAACGAGGCAATAGAGCAATACCCTAGCTATAAGCTTCGGTAATATAGGAGGGTCACGAATCCTATATTTCTAACTATTACGCATAAGGGCGAAGACCTCGAGCCTAAGGGAGCCGAGTAGCTAGCACGACTAGAATACTAATTACGACTTTAAGTCCTTAGTAGGCGAGGCACCATTGGAAAGTCCTTAGCAGGCGAGGTACTATTAGAAAGTCCTTAGCAGTAAGGCACTATCATTGGAAAGCCCTCTATTAGGCGAGGCACTATAGAAAGCCCTCACCAAGCGAGGTACAACGGAAAGTTTGACGGACAAATATTATAATGTCAGTAAACAACAACCCCGCGAGCGAGGGCGGCCAAGAGGCTACTACCCTAAACCTAGATCCTCCAACTACTTTAGGCCTAGAGCTAGCGCCTAGTCGAGATTGAAAATCGCCAAGCTATAGAGAGCGAGATATACCAGATATATATCCAAGCTATCTAGGAAGCCTCGCCTCCCTACAAACCTAGTCCGCTCTAACCTTCGAGACTACCCTATAGGTGACGATACCTCCGCCACTACCTACGGCAAGTAATAACCAGCCTCGCCTCCTAGCTAGACAAAGAAGAAATGACCTCCTAGATCCTCTATATTTCGATAGGAACTAGAAGAAGTACCGAAACTAGAGGCTAGAAATAGAAGGAA